>BSBK01003934.1:727500-1140000 GCA_027943335.1 Chamaecyparis obtusa | reverse complement strand
AAATAAAATAATGATATTATTTATCCATAATAGATATTATATTAAAAAATGAATAAATTAATATCCAATAAAATGACTTTCTTTTATAACAAATATTGATAAAAATATATCAAATAATGGAAATAGCTCAATTTAAGTTAATATTTAATATGTATTAAGAACTAACAAAGTATTTAATAAATTCTAACTTATTTTAATATTTATTAATTATTAAAATAAACTAATGTAAAAACTAAATTAAATTAAATTAAATATTAAATAAACTAAATTTAATGTTGAATAAATTTTAATAAAATTTTATTTTATCATTTTTTTAATAATAAAATATAAAAAAAAATATTGGAGGTGATTGGCCCACCCCTGCTACCCACATGACATCACTGTTGTTGTGGCAGTAGAGGCTACCATAGGTAGTCAGTTGTTGCCGACAGTGCAACAACAACTTCAGTTGTTGCCGACAGTGCAACAACAACTTCAGTTGTTGTGGCAATGAAGGTCGCAGGTGGGGTGCTGCAACCCCCACCCAAAACCCTTATTTTATTTTAATTTTTTTTAGTTATATATTTTTTTTAATATATTGGTTTTTTTTTAATTTTTTCTCAACTGTACTCTGATTGGTCATTTTCAACAGCTACTTTTTTTTAAAGAACCAGAAATAAATAAATATTCCTATAATTTATTACAATGGGTTTTTCTTCCAATGATGCCCTATTTTTCTAAATCAAACTGACACAAACATAATCTCTCTAATTCGACAATCATAGCTTTTCTGATCTGAGAATTTTCACACAAACTCTCAATAACCAATTCAACCAAAAATAATGGAAAATCAAGAAATCACAAAATTGAAATATTCAACAACCATTCTAAACACAAAGTAGACAATCTTTTTGAAAGAAAGACTAACATGGGTTTTCAAACCCAACCTGAAATTCACAATTAATTTGAACAACAACTAAGCACAAATCGAAGACGCCAAAATCTAGCTTTGAAACAGTTCTTAACTTCAAGCACCAAAACCCAATTCTCCAAAAAGATGATAGACGTAATGAAATAATAACCCAAAAACTTATTGTATAGAAACCCATTCTACCTAGAGTTTCTAAAACATGCAATTCCAAAAATAATAACTTAACTTTCAACATTGTTTTTATCAAAACCTTTTTTTTGCATGATAATTATAATTTTAATAATAAAATATGCACTTTTTCAATCATCAACTTCTAAATCAACTTTAACTTGAATTCATATTTCACTTTATTAATTAAATGTGCAAATTGAATTGTATTTAATATTTTAATTTACTAATTTAATATTTATGACATCTTAATAATATGTTCTTGATAAATAATTATCAATTGATATTATCCATGAATTTAAATTCTAATGTAAATTTAATATTTAATTACATCTCCAATTTCCATAATTATACTTTTAATTAAGTCTTTTTAATTAAACAAAGGTATTTAATTAACTCTTAATAATTAAATATCCTTATATTTAATATTCCCATATTCAAAAGATATAATTATTCTAATCTCATAATTAATCTTAATTTAATTATTTTAATCAAATAAACCATGCACAACATCTCACATGACTTACAACACACGAAAATCATCTAACTCAAATAAAAAATAAACTCAAAGGAAGGGTTCACGAATTTGCGTCGCCTTGACAAATTCGAATGGGTAGAAAATCAAATACTTGTCCATTATTTTAGAACAATTAATGGCTTAGGTTGAGATTTGGATCTGTATGTTATCTCCCCTATTTTACCATTGAGATATTGTGATAGGGCATGCTCATCCTAAAAATTCAAGGAAGTCGATGTCCGGTACTTGAAATCCTGCATAAAAGATGAGCATGTACATGTATAAATATATATAAATAATAGACAATGGCGGGGATCGACCGATCATGTGGATCTTGCAAGCAAGTAACTATGACTTTGTCTTGCAACTACATCAGGCAAATCAAATAAAAAAGTTCAACATACATGTCAACCATACATATGGAAGTATGGGGTCAATAAATCCATTAATATAAATGACATCATAACATATAGAAATCAAACTATGGGAGGGGTATTACATCCACCTCCCCTAAAATTAGGCTTACTCTTGGAAGCCTATAAACAAATAAGAATATGCATCCCTCAATCATGTAGCAACCTACTAAGACAATAGACAAAATGACATCTCAAAACAAATCAGAAAATAAGGACATGATATATAGTCATCAAGAGCAATATAATTTTGGTTTAAGCATAAAATGAAAATCACATCGATCAATCATTCATTATAAATTAATTTAAATGGATCTAGATCTTTATTCATTCATCATTATAGAAAATATTTAGTAATCAATTGTATAAAGCACAAATTAGTATCTATATCAAATAATAAGTTGAGAAGTTCATTGTAGTACCCCTCCATAGTTTGCTTATTTGTTCTCTTGCCAAACTCTTTTAGGCCACTTGTATGTGTGCTTCGTTATTTCAGTGTTTTATGAATATTGGATATATGGCACTTCTTGGTGAATCTTTAATAAATTGATGTTTATGATGATTATATCGACTTGTTTATATGTTGTTAACTATGATGATGTTATATTTGTTTCAAAATGTTATTTATAAATGTTGATTATACTTACCCCATACCTGCATGTGTATGGTGTTCATATATGCTTTTATCTTTCTGCTTGATGTGTTTGATGTGGTTGAGGGACAGAGTCATAGTTACTTGCTTGCGAGATCCACACGATCGGTCGATCCCCGCCATTGTCTGTTATATTTCTATATATATGCACATGCTTGTCTCTTATGCAGGTTTGCAGGTACCGGGCATCGACTTCCCTGAATTGTCAGGATGAGTGTGCCCTATCGCTAATCTCAATGGTAAAAGAGGGGAGATAATATCAGTTCCAAATCCTAAACCTAAGCCAAATATTGTCCTAAAGTAAGGGACAAGATTCTATGTTTCCACCCTTCTAAACTCGTCCTATTGGCAAGAGTTTACACCTAAGTCCTGAGTTTGAATGTAGGTCTTTAGGTCTTTCTGTTCTTTGATTGTGGTGTTTGATGTGATTTCTATTTTTTAGATTATTCTATTTTTAGCCGTGGCATAGTATTTAAATGGTAATTAAATAAATGTATTTATTTTAATTTAATTATTATTTTTATTTTATAGTTGATGCATTAATTAATTGGGAAATTAATTATATGCTAACTTGAGTGTGGTTGAAATATTTAATTAATGTGAATTAATTAAATATCTTCACTTTTGATTTATTTAAATCATGAAATTAACCTTTGTTTAATTAAAATATATTTATTAAATTAAAGGTTATTTTGGCATGTGTTATTTGTGTTAACTTAATATTTTAATTATTATTTAATTGAATGCATTTGTGCACATTCATAATTGCATGAAATTGAATTGTTAATTCAAGTTAAAGTTTGGTTATGTGTTTTGAACTCAAGTCAAAGAAGAAAGGAGACTCCAGTTCAACTGAGACTGAACTGTGAACTGAAGTCCGTCTTCATGCAAGCCCTTTTTGATGTTGAGTTTATATTTTTGCATGTGAAAGGAGATTCCTTTATGTATTGGGAGTTTTTGCCATTATTGTAACACATAGGTTTTGGAGGAGAAATTTTGGAGACAGATTGTGACAGATTTGGGAGAGATTTTCGAAAGGTTTGGATTTTGTATTCTTCGTTCTGGTCATCTTCGAATCTCTTAATTTTTTATTTGAGGTAGGTTTTGAAGTTTACTCTTGTTATTCCTTTTCAGATCTTTGTAGAAAAGTGTGTCTTCGTCGTGCCTATTGGATTTTGAATGATGAAAAGTTTTGTATGTTATTGCAATGTGATTTAATTAGTTTTGCCAATCTGTTTTGCAAATTGCTGGTTTTGAGGAATCTGTAAAGGAGGATTAGAAAACCCAATTCAATTAAGGTTTTGGTAGTTGTTGAATATTAATGGAGTTATATTGATATTAAAGAGATTTTGTAAAACGTGGAATATATATATATATATATCAATTTTGATTTAATATTAAATTAATGTTTAAAGTTAATTTAATATTGCTTGGGTTTTATTTAAAAATAAAATATAGTTTTGAAAGCTTTTATATTGTAAAGCATATATATATTAGAATTATTCATATGTTATAATTTTAATAATATATGAAAAAGTTTTATTGAAAAAAATTCATATATGAAAAACATTTTGTTTTAAGCGATTTTGATATATTAAAAACTTTTTTAAAAAAAAATAAAAATTTGGGTCTTTGAAAGCACCCCCACTGGACGGCAGGCCCTAGCAAATTGCGTGCACAGTACCTTGGTACTGGCGCACGACAGTCCCCAAGGGGACTGTCGTGCGGTAGTACCGACTGGTACTGTCGCACCAGTAGGGGACAGTGTGGGACAGGGACAGGGTACCCGTGGGTACCCCCCCATTTATTTGTTATTTTGTATTTTGTTTAAAATTAAAACTTTTTAATTGTTAGTTTTTAAATTATGTTATTAATTTAGTTTAGTTTTTTTTAATTAAAACTTTATTAATTTATTTTATTTTATTAAATATTTTTGTTTTAATTAATTTAGTTTATTTATTTAATAATCAGTTTTATGATTATTATAAGGAATGTTGTAAATATGCGTTTAGAGATATTCATTGTCTATATTGAATTGGATAGTAATTTATTTTTCTATTTAGTTATAAATCTAATTGAATTATTGTGTTTTTAAGCTAGATGAAATGCGTAGTGCTTGTTGATTAATAGTATTTGATTAAAGTATAATGTTAAAAGGATCTTTTGTTAATTATTGGAGTGTTTATTCCTGAGTGAATTAAGTGATGTTATCTTTAATCTTTTTGCAATTGGTTTGTAAAGTATTATCTCAATTTGTTTCGAATTGATTTTTAAGGGTTGTAGTCATCTTTTGGGTTATAATCCAGAGGCGGGTTTGGGTTATCTTTTTCTGTCATGTTTGTTTGCCTTGCATATTCTGATGTGTCGATGAACTGGTTCTATGATGTATCTGGTTTTGCATGTTTCTGGTCTTGCATGTTGAATCTAGTTGTAGAGATTCATGAGTTGTGATAACTCAGAGTTCATATTGTTCATGTGAAACCCTAGAGTAGGTCATCTGAGTGTATAACAGGAAGTGGCTTGTGAATTGGTGCCAGAGCCCGGAAGTGGCTACCTGGAGATCCAATTACAAGTTGTTTTAATAAGTGATAACTAAATAACACTGGGAATCTAAAATGAACCTAATAAGATATTCTTTGTGCCTCGCCCATGCTTGAGTTCCCGATTGAGTTTGACTAGGATGGGAGTTGAGATGGTGCTTGCCGCCTTCATGGATTGGATATGGCATAGGTAGTACCTTGTCTACATGAGAGGTTACTATCACCACATAAGGTCACTAGGGCACCGGGGTCCAAAGGGACTACCAAGATAACCTTAGAGTTGACTTATGTGATTACACTTCTTGTTTTCATCTTAGGTTTCCTACATTTTCTGTTTGCCTCTGGTAATGTTTTGTTAGACCTTGTTGTACTTTTGGTATCCTTTGTTTTAGAAGCTTTCAGGACCTCTTCCTTGGCTTGTTGTTGTTGTTTGTTATCCGAGTGGGTTCTGATGTTATCTCCTCAACATGGTGGGAGTGGACCGTTTAGGTTCACGAGGTCGGGTGGTAGTGATTCTTTTACCATTTGAGACTTTGACGCTCATGCATCGAGGCTGGATGATCCATGTTGTAGATGTTCTTTCGTGATCTTCTTCTTCTTGTGATCTTGAATCATTGTATCATTTTTTCAAAGCTATCATGTTGTATCTCTTTTCAGTTATTGTATTCATACCCTGCGACATGTGCAGTGGATGCTTTCTATCATGGTTACCTTATGGTACCAATTGTATATATGTAATCATGTTTATGATGTTGTATTTATCATTTAGTTGTAACTTAGAATTTATATCTTTATCTTATATTAATTAATTAACTCTTTCATTATCTGTGTCAAGGAAGCCTTGAGAGTTGTAACCTTTGTTAGTTGTGTATTGCTTTGCTTCCGCATTGTGAAACTTTGATGTTATTGATTGTTAACTTTATAAAAAAAAAAATTCTGCAAACTTAGTCACATGTTTAGGTTAAGTTCTTCTGGGTTCCCTGGCGGGGCATTACAAACCTAGTTAATGCAACACTCATATAAAATCTAATCTGAACATACAAGTCTAACATCATACCTCTAGGGTCATAAACAATAGTCTAAAAAAATAAGAGAGTTATATGTCTAAGTTTTGTTTTCAAGTTTCAACTACTAGATATCTAATGGGTGTACAAATTCTCAAAATTTCTAGTGTAGAAACTCGGGCTCTAATACCAAGTGTAATGCCCCGCCAAGGAACCCAAAATAAATCAACCTAAAATATGTTACTAAATTTATAGAATAATTTTTTTCTTAAGAGTTTACAAAATAAAAATGATAACAATGTGGAAGCAATTGTGTAATGAAAATGTGACACTTCCATAAACTGTTACTCTTGAGAAAATCCATGAAGAAGGAAGTTTCAAGAAGTGTCTTATAGCTTCCTATCTATGACATGCAAGAATATAAATAGCATTCAAATGGTGGTTCTCAAATGAACCTCAATAAGAAACCCTTGTAAGGTGCACCATAGAATGGAAGATTCAAATGAAAATGAGAGTAATCTAAGATGAAATGCAAGAACTAAGCTATAATGCAAATGCAAAACAAGGAAAGTAAAACTAATCTAACAAGATTACAATACCTCTTAGTTAAGCTATGCAATTTAAGATAAATGAAATAAGGAAATGCTAATCTAAAATGCAAGTAAACTAGAATTCAAGATGAAAATAAGTGCTCAAGAATTCTCTAAGAATGCAAGTAAACAAAATGTTAGCATAAAAATAGCATGAGTGAGTGATATGCAAGAGTGAGGAAAAAGTCTCTGTTTAAAGAGAAATGGATGATGAGAGATTATGTAGGAGCATCCTGGGTGTAAAGTAATCTTCCATCACCCAAAAATATTTATGGTTTCTTTTCAATAAGGGTTGTCTTGTGCAGAGCTTATATTTATGGAAAATTAATATTTTTAGTAATTTGGTCATACGAGCTCAGAATGTTCTAATTTCATAGGTGGAGGTTCATCTCAGTCATATCAGTCTGTCAGTTCAATTTCATTGCCATATCATTTGTATCAGTGAAGTTGTTGAGTTTTTTGGATACAAAATGTTTGAGCTCAATTTTGAAGGCCTTAGAGGTTGTGAAACACAGTCAAACCCTAGCTAATTAGAGCTTGTGTGAATCAGGCGGTGTAGATCAAGACCTGTCATTTTTTAAAAGTGGTTATAATAGCTAAACAGAGCTATAGTTAAAACATTATGGCCTCTAGAAGTTGGGCTACCTATAAAATATATTTTGTAATTATTTTGAGCTGACCCTAATGTAAAAAAATGAAAAATAAAATAATTCTAAGGGTGGTTGGCCTTAATGGCTAAAATTCTGGAACCTTCTCAGATGGTAGAAAATTGCCTATATAAGGAAGGCCCGTAGTGTTTTCTAGGGAAGTTCTGGGTAGTGATTTGAGGCTTTTTCCTACAGAGTATTGTAAGGAAAATGCCAATGTAGCTTTGCATATTGTGATTCTAAAATTTGTAATTCCACACTTGTGGAGATAATAAAAATCCCATTTTCTGTTCTTGAAAATTGTTGTTGTGCCTTTATTTTTGTTATGTGTTTTTGGTATTAAGGGGAGCACCCTTCATCAAGTGGTATCAGAGTAGGAGTTCTTGAGTGTGTAGATAGATCATTGACCATGAGGCAGTTTACACTAGGACCATGGTTTAGGGTTTCAGCGATAAACATGAAAGTTGCCTCTAGGAAGGGAATGTAGTGGACGGGTCGGAGGTGTGCCACCTAAGGTTAGAGCCCTCCAAAGACAAGTGTGAGCATTGCAAGAAGAGATTTGCAGAGGGATGAATCTTGCAGTTAGAGATGAAAGTGAGGATGAAGCCGAAGAAGAAGGAAATGTTGATCAGGAAGGAGAATGAGAAATTCTGAACCAAGAGGAAGAAAGGCTTTTTTAGGTCATTTCCAAGATTGGGAAAAGACCTAAGATTGAGGTTCCTACATTTTCTGTAAATCTTAACCCAGAGGAGTTGATTAACAGGATCAATGAATTAGAAGAATATTCTAATTATGAAGATATCAAGAATCCTAATAGGGTAAAGTTTGTGAAGGCCAGACTGAAGGGCCATGCAAAAATCTAGTGGCAGTAGATTCAATTGGAGTGAAATAGAAGAGGAAAGGAGAAAATCACAAGATGGGATTGGATGGTAGATAAATTGAAGTGACAATTCATTCCTATTGATTATGAGTTTGATCTACTGATTAAAATGCAAGGTTTCAAGAAACTAGGGAGATATATTTAAGAGTATACATAGGAGATCTATCGAATCCTCATTAGAATAGGCCATGCGAAAACTGATTAGGAAAAGTTTTCCTAGTACCTCAATGGGTTGAGGTCGGTCATTCAAGAGGATTTGAATTTGGTCTGGATAAACAATATTAAAGAGGCATACTAGTTCTCTCTAAAAGTAGAGGAAAAGTTGAACAAGAAGTTTGAAAGTAGACAAAGCAGAAGAGGTCATGGTGGAAGATCTAGTGGACGGTCTTATGGAGGCTGAAATGAAGATCAGAAAAAGAAAGATGAGACCAGTAGTAGTCAAAATCAAAGAGGAAATATTTTCAATCACTTTCATGATTAGAATAATAGAGATCAGAGGGGAAGAGGAAGAGGAAGAGGACAAGGACCAAGAAGAGGAGGCTTTCGTGGAACATGTTTTCACTATGCAGAAGAAGGTCATAGGTCATATGAATGTCCACAACACCAAGGAAGGAAAAATAGGAGAACTGAAGGTCAAGCTAGAGTTGTGCATGTGGATGAAGATGTCAAATCATCACATTCTGAAGATACCGAAAGAGGAGAAGCCATAATTAACAGAAGAGTTTTTTTGAGTGGTGAGAATGAACCTGAGCAAATGAGGAGCTTGTTTCATAGTAGGTGCAAGAGTGAGGATAAGTTTTGTGATGTGATTATCGATAATAGAAGCATTGACAATTTGGTTTCAAAAGAGATGGTCAAAAAGTTAAATCACAAGAGATAGAAACACCCACATCCATACCGGATTGCTTGGGTGCAAGATGACCACAAGGTCATGGTCAATGAACAGTGCCTAGTGAAGTTCAAGATTGGGGGATACTATGATGAGGTACTATGTTATATCATGCCTATGGATGCATGTCATATTTTACTGGGTAGGCCGTGGTAGTTTGACAGGTGTGTTGTACATGATGGTCGTTGAAATACTTATTCCCTAACAAAGGATGGAGTGCAACATAAACTAAATCCATCGAAGGACATAGAAGAAAAGGTATGTAACAATGCAAGAACAAGTTTTTTGATGGAAGAAATTTCCTAGAGGGTATGAGGCATGAGCATGTGTGTTTTACGTTAATTCCAAAGCTTGTAAAGAGGAAGAAGAATATGTACCTACAAAAGTTGTAGATTTTTTGAATGGGTTTCAGGATATTATATCTGATAATGTGCCTGATGGATTACCACCTGTAAGGAATATTAGTCATGAAATGGACTTGATCCCAAGGGACAATTTTCCAAATAAGGCAGCACACAAAATGACACTAGCATAAAGTGAAGAGTTAAACAGACAAGTACAAGAGATGTTGCAGAAGGGGTTGATTCGAGAGAGTCTGAGTCCATGTGTTGTACCAACAGTATTAGCACCAAAGAAGAATGTAGAATGGAGGAGAGTCTGGATTGTTTGAATGGATTTGTGTATTTCACAAAGATAGATCTAAAGAGTGGATATCATCAAATTCATATCAAAGAAGGAGATGAATGGAAGACTGCCTCCAAGACAAAGAAAGGACTATATGAGTGGTTATTCATGCCTTTTGGGCTAACCAATTCATCGAGCACTTTCATGCGGCTCATGAATGAGCTTTTGAAAGAATTTATAGGAAAGTTTGTCATTGTTTACGTAGATGATATTTTAATCTTTAGTAGGACATTGGAGGAGCATATGATGCATATTTTTAGGGTGTTTGAGAAGTTAAGGGAAGATAAATTGTTGATTAATTTGAAGAAGTATAATTTTTTAGAGTTAGTGTAGATAGGATATTTAGTTTCAAAAGAAGGTCTAAAAATGGATCTAGAGAAAGTGAAGGCTATCCTTGAATGGTCTACTTCAAGGAGTGCTACTAAGGTAAGATATTTTCATAGTTTGGCTAGCTTTTATAGAAAACTTATCAGGAGTTTTGGTAGTGTTTGTAGACCCTAGAATGAAATAATGAGATGAGATAGGAAGAGTTTAAGTGGACTATTAGGGTAGATAAGAGTTTTAAAACTGTTGAAACAAAAAGTTATAGAATAACCTATTTTAGCACTTCCAAATTTTAATAAGGTGTTTCAAGTAGACTATGATGCTATTGGTACTGCAATAAGAGATGTTTTGAGCCGAGAAGGTAGACTTATTGCTTATTTAGTGAGAAGTTAAATGATTCCAAAAGAAAATATTTTGTTTATGATCATGAATTTTATTTTATAGTTCAAACACTGAAAAAGTGGAGATACTATCTTTTTCCTAAGGATTTTTGTTTTGTATACTGATCATGAAGCTTTGCAATATTTGAATAGTCAAGGAAAGTTCAATCAGAGGCATTTGAAATGGGTTGAGTTTTTAGAGAGTTACACATTTAATTTGAAACATGGTATTGGAAAGTCTGAAAGGGTTGCAGATGCACTTAGCAGAAGAAAAATTTTGTTGACAGAGATATAGATTGAGGTGGTTGGGTTCAAGTAACTCAAGATTTTTTATCTAGAGGATCCTAATTTTGGTGAAGCTTGAAAAGTTTGTATAAAACCTGTTACTCTAGACATAACGAAGTGGTTGGATTTTATCATCTAGGATGGTATGCTATTTAGAGGGAGTTAGTTGTGCATTCCACATAGTTCTATGAGGGAGAATCTCATTAAGGAGAAGCATAGTGGAGGATTGGGATGGACATTTTGGTTGAGATAAAACCCTTGCTTTGGTTAGTGAGAATTATTACTAGTCATAGTTGCAGTAAGATGTCAAGAAGTTTGTACAAAGTTGCAGAGTATGTCAAATGGAAAAAGGAATAAAGAAGAATAAAGGGTTGTATCATTCATTACTTGTACTAAAGAAGCCATGGGAGGATATCAGTATGGACTTTTTTCTTGGTTTACCAAGGACTCGGTGAGGACATGATTCAATTTTTGTGGTATTTGACAGGTTTCAAAGATGACACATTTCATTCCTGGCAAGAAGACTAATGATGTTATTCATGTGGCGGAATTGTTTTTCAATGAAGTGATGAGAATACATAGTTTACCAAAGAGCATAGTTTCAAATCAAGACACTAAGTTTGTTGGATATTTCTGGCGTACATTGTGGAAGAAGTTAAAGACAGATTTAAAGTTTATCTCATCACATCATCCACAAACTAATGGAAAGACAAATGTGGTGAATAGGAGTTTGGTAAATTTGTTGAGATGTTTGGTTGTAGATAAGCCAACGGGATGGGATTTGATTTTACCATAGGCAAAATTTTCATACAATAATTTTGTCAACGAGAGCACTGGTAAATCACCATTCTAGATTGTATATGGAAGTAGTCCTAGAAATTCTTCTGAGTTGAGGAAGATAGACAAAGGAGAAATAAGTAGTGCTGAAGCTGAGGATTTTGCAAAATATTTGAAGAACATCCATGAGGAGGTGAGGAAGCACATTACCAAGATGAATACGTAGTATAAGGCTAAGAAAAATGAGAAAAGGAGGCATATGGAATTTCAGGTTGGGGATGAATTTGTGGTTCATTTATAGAAGGAGCGATTTTCAGTAGGTACATATGACAAGTTGAAAATGTCGAAGAAGTTTGGGTCGTGTAAGATTCTGAAGAAGCATGATTCAAGAAATGCCTATGAAGTAGAGTTGTCTACCTAGCTGAATATTTCACTAGTATTTAACATTTCAGATTTGACAGAGTATTATGAAGGGGGTGTTGAAGATGGGATCACAGAAGAATAGTAGATTATTCTAGCAACTACTTCAGTTATCAAGGAGATTGAGGATATACTGGATAGTCGTGTTGGCAAAAGCATAAGGAACAGGACATATGAAGAATATCTAATCAAATGGAAAGGACAACCTTTAGAAGATTCAACATGGCTGACTATGGAGGAGGTTAACCATCTTAGTTTTCCTTTGCACACCTAAGACATGACAGTGTCACTTCTCAACTTCTAATTCAAATTTAACTTGAATTCATATTTCACTTTATTAATTAAATACACAAATTGAATTGTATTTAATATTTTAATTTAATATTTATGACATATTAATAATATACAACTTGATAAATAATTATCAATTGATAGTATCCATGAATTTAAATTCTATTGTAAATTTAATATTTAATTACATCTCGAATTTTCATAATTAGACTTTTAATTAAGTTTTTTCTAATTAAACAAAGGTATTTAATTAAACTCTTAATAATTAAATATCTTTATATTTTAATATTCCCATATTCATAAGATATAATTATTCTATTCTCATAATTAATATTAATTTAATTATTTTAACCAAATAAACTGCACAATAACTCACATGACTTACAACACAAAAATTAACTAACTCAATAATAAATAAACTCAAAGGAAGGGCTCACGAAATTTATGTCACCTTGATGAATTCAGATGGGTAAAAAATTAGATACTTGTCCATTATTTCAGAACAATCAATGGCTTGGGTTTAGATTTGGATCTATATGTTATCTCCCCTCTCTTACCATTGAGATATTGTGATAGGGCGCGCTCATCCTAGAAATTTAAGGAAGTCGATGTCCGGTATCTGAAATCTTGCATAAAGGATGAGCATATATATATATATAATATATATATATATATATATACATATGCATGTATATATGTATAAGTACACACACACACACACACATATATATATGTATGTATGTATGTATATAATTATTTTAACCAAATAAACTACACAATAACTCACATGACTTGCAACACAAAAATCAACTAACTCAATAATAAATAAACTCAAAGGAAGGGCTCACGAATTTATGTCACCTGGATGAATTCAGATGGGTAAAAAATTAGATACTTGTCCATTATTTCAGAATAATCAATGGCTTGAGTTTAGATTTGGATTTGTATGTTATCTCCCCTCTCTTACCATTGAGATATTGTGATAGGACGTGCTCATCCTAAAATTTCAAGGAAGTCGATGTCCGGTACCTGAAATCTTGCATAAAAGATGAGCATATATATATATGTGTGTGTGTGTGTGTATGTATCATGTATTTATATATGTATGTGTATATATATACATATATATATACATATATACATCTATATATGCATGTATATATATATATATATATATACATATATATATATACATACATATATAAATACATATATACATACATACATATATATACATACATATATATATACATAGATATATATATATATATTACATGCATATATATATGTATGTATATATATGTGTATGTATGTATATGTATATATGTATATATATACATATGTATATAAATATACAAATATATACATATATATATCTATACATATATATAAATATATATACATATATATACATACACACACACATAAATATATATATACATATATATATGCATGTATATGTATGTATATGTATATGTATATGTATACATATATATACATATATATAAATACATATATATACATACATATATATACATATATATACATATATACATATATAAACACATATATATACATACATACATACATACACATATACATATACATATTACATATACATATACAAATATATATATATATATATATATATATATATATATATATATATATATATATATATATAACAGACAATCATAGGGATTGGTCGATCATTTGGATTTTGCAAGCAAGTAATTATGACTCTGTCGCACAACCACATCAGGCACGTCAAATAGAAATGTAAAACATACACGCCAACTATACACATGTAAGTATGGGGTCAATACATTATCCATAAATATAATAACATCACAACATATAGAAATCAAACTATGGGATAGGTATTACACCCATGATATCATTACCAAGGATTAGGGATTAGAAGTAAGCCATGTTTCATGTGTAAAATAAATAGGTAAGAGCATGTTTACATCTTTTTACTTGAAGGACATGTAAAGAAAAATATCATCAGTCAAGTATGATGAGTACCAAGGCACTCATCCCTTAATTTATGAAAAATTGGGTGTGTAAAATTGTTGATCCCAAAATGATAAACAATATGAAATATTGAGGATCAACATTAGCTCATAATTTTTACCAATTTTGAAGAATTGCAGATACCTCTCATGAAGTTGTTACCCTAATTTACAGCATGCAGGATGATGAACATAAATAGGAAAACATTCCACAAAGGAAAATCTATTCAATGCTACTTTTCAGGTGATGTAGGTAAACATTTTGCTATTGCATTCATATTCATTATTTTCATTGTACTCTAAGTATTGATCACATCCAAATTTTCAAATTCATAATTGGTCATTACATTGTGCATTCAAACTAGATGTAATAGACAAATGTTCTTTCATATTTTATCTTGAAAATAGAGTACAAATGGCATAATAGAAAGCATGATAGAGGTATGAGTAGGGTCCCATACATTGCCTTTGAGTCATCTGCATTTAGGAGTTGGTTGGTTGTCTATCAAGTCCTCAGGTCAATTGTTTGAGTCTTCATGTCCTAGGGGTCTTTAGGATTTGTCTTGCATCATGAGAGTGAAAAGGGGGTTAGATCCAATTGGATCCAAGAAATGCATGAAAACAAAAGCCATCATACAAAAATCAACCTTTTAGAGCTGTACATATATCTGTAATATCAATGCAATAGAAAAATGTACACCTACATGAATTGAAAAATAGTATTAAAGGGACATGACTTCATGAAACCTTTTACTATTCACGGTCATCATTATGCATGTTATTGTTATATATAAACCAGATATCTGAATCAAAGGGGCTTAGTTCTTGTAGTTGAGAAACCTTTTTCAGAAATAGCAGGATCTTGTTACATTAGTGAACACAGTCAGTTGACTTATATTAACTCATAAATATCACCATACATACAAAACCGAATATTTTGATCATGTTCACTAACCTAACAAGATGGATTTGATGTTGTTTTTAAAAGAAGAGTAATCATAGAGGCATTGCTCAAATTGATTGGTATTATATATCAAAATCAAAAGAATAGAAGATGCAGTGTGGTGTTCAATGCAGTATCGAATGCATTAAAGGCTGTTACAGCCTGTGCATATAAAGATAGAGAATTCACAAGTGATGCACAAAAGCACAATAAGTTGTCACCCTTTAACAAAGTAAAAGGCTAACAAAATCAAAGTTGTTCAACTTCAATAGTAAAAAATGACATTTATGTTTGCAATTTAAAGATGATGTAAACTAATCAAATGTGATAAAATGGATAAAGTTTATGATTAATATTTTTAATGATTTTATTGAATAAGAATTGATATGTTTTTTTTAATTTTTAAAAATGATTTTTCAGTTGCTGAAAAATGCTGAAAATTAGGGGTCTAGTTCCCACCAAAACATTATATGTAAATAAACATGTTTTCCCCTAATTTCAAAATATGTAATAGATGACATATATAGCTAGTGCATGAAGAAATAAAAATTGGTTTGTGACCTATATTTTCTCTTTTATAACAATTCAAATTCTAATTCACTGAAATCGGTTGTTTTCATCTCGCAACATATTTTTCATAACAAATCTATCCCAATCAAAAAAAGAAATATATATTCTTGAAGAGGACTCTCTCATCTAGTGCATCATATGTTTTTCAAATTTATTTAATATTATTTACTATTTTTTCTTTCTTCGAATCAACATCTCCTTGACTATAAAAATACCTACTTGCAATATTTTTTAATTACAATAAACTATATCCAATTAAAACACTATAAAATCTATATGCGGATATTCTTGACTCTGATCTCTACAAAAGAGTTGTTGGTACCCATATAGACCCCAAAAATAAACTTTCAAGTTTAGGCTCTTGAACCTCTTTGAACTACTTCAAACCAAGGTTCAAAAAGGTTCGAAGTGGTTCAGTTTGCATAAGCAAGTTCACAGGTTCAAAGCTTCAGAGATTTGGAATTCAGTTCGAAGGCTCGACAAGTTTAGTATTATAGGTGACCTTGGTGATTTCAAAGTGCAGCATTCAGATTCTAGGTTTTGTCTGGTACTTTTGGTTCAATTGATGCAAAGATTTTCATGGGTTCAGATATTCAATTCAAGTTTGGATTCAACAAAACTAGTAAGGGCCCTCCAATGTGCAAAGATGATCTTTCCAAATCATTAACATTTTTGTCATTATAAAAGTGGACTGACATAGTTAACCACTGCTGAAAAAAGGGAATAAAATTTGATAGATGGCTGCTCTTTAATGCAAGAAAGGTATCTACAATGGTCTCCACATCCTTATTACAACTTTCTTTTTGGGAAGATGGTGAAGTCATGGACTTCAGATGCATTTCCATATGTAGAGCATTAATAATACCGTGCACAGTCAGGTTCGTGATTAACCAATTTTTGTATGAGAAATGCTATAGATTTCCTATATCTTTAGAGGTTTTTAAAATGTCTCTAGAATTGAATCAAATTGTCCCTTAAGATAAAATCAAAACGCAAGCATGGACATGAAGAATGTTCAGAGTTTTTAATGTAACAGGCAACCACAGATTTACAGGAAGCAGTAAAATAGTCATATTGTGGGAGGCATAAATCCCAATTCCACCGTTGATCGGGACTAAAGTTTTTATATGTTTGAGAAATCCTAGTTCTCCAACTTTCCACCAGAGTGATCGTCAAAATTCTACCTGGTTCACAAGATATGGATGACTGAGTTAAGTAGTGTCAAAATTGTCAATGACAGTCAAAAAATGCTAACAACACTTCATCACCAACGTATGCCAACTGTCAAAGGATAATGCGTATTTAATTTGATATGATAACATATTCATTTTTATCCTTATGGCTATAATGTATATAAAACATTAAGCTTGAGAAAAGAAACAAAGGTTGTTTTGTTTCTTTAAAAGATCTTAAAGAATCAGTTATTTTAACTGAAAAGAGCTACGTGGGGAAAAGATGAAAGACTAATAATATTTTCCAGATTCAATCAGGGGAAGAAAAAGGATTATAAAAGAAAGATTTTTCAATTCAGAGAAGGTTCTTCTTTTTCTGGAGAAGTCTTTGTTCAAGGATAGGAGAGGAAAAACTGATTTTAGTTTCTATTTTGTAACAGGAGGAGTTTTTTTTATTAAAAAAACAATCTTATTGTACAAAAATAGAAGTCTTTGAATTTCTATTGAGGCATGAATGAAATGAAGATGATATTCACAATCTTTGTATTGTCTATATTTTTCTTTTGATTGCAACTGGACTTTGGGCCAGCATGATCACTTATTTATGTCCCTTCTGTCATTAAAGATTGTTTGTATGAATTTATTTCAAAACTTTGTTTTTTGAAAATTTAATCATACAAGAAGAAAGAATTTCTCTGTCTATTTTTAGTCTAGTTGATATTCATGAATGTAGATGATTAAACTTTGATTTATTTGTCTACAACATTTCCTTTTTAATTGATCTTTTGCATCTATTTCCATGATTATGGGTAGATGTTAATGTACCTTTTTTGCTTTCTGGTAAAAAAGCATACCCCAAATTTTATTCACTGCATATTTTTAAAGAGGGAGTTGTACCTCTCAAAATTCAGAGGAAAATTATCAATTCAATGATAACTTCTCCAACTGTTGGTGATATTTTTCCTTCTTTCCGGGCATTGTGAGTCATATTATGCATTTATTTTTGAAGGACAAATCTGTTCACCAACATATATTTGGTGACTCTACTAGGGATTGGAATCGAAGATCAGTGCTAAATTTATTTTCTCAGTTTGTATATTATATATGTATATGCAGGCTTGGCGACTCTACTAATTCATCATGTAGACTAGAAAGATCGTGATCAAGAAAAGGCTTGATCCTACTCTTATGGAGATTTATCCAATGCATGAAAAAGTGTTGAGCGAGTTCTTGCACAATTTCAAAGCAAGTATCTCTTGGGTTGTCGGAGAAAATATCAGTCTAGAAGATGATCATGCAAGCACTCTTTTGTGGAGAAGTCTCTATGCATGATTCCAAAAACTTGAGGATCTGAAGGATTATGAAGAAAAGGTGGCAAGGCTGAAAGCAGAGCTAATAGTTGATGATGAAGAGCCTCCGATAATATCATCTTATTTTATCTCTCGCAACTATGCAGTCTTTAATGAACATGATGATACTCAAGGAAACATAGATAAAGGTGCATCCAAATTCTTTTTCCCTCCAAATTTAGAAAGCTTCAGATTTGAAACTGATAATAGTCTTCTTGCTTCAAAATTTTCTATTTGTGAAAGTTTTGACACCATGTCACCGGATTTGGAATCTTTTGTTTTTAATGAGAAGGCTGAAAGTAATCTGTCCCATTGTGAAATTGGTGGTCAGCCCATTGAGAAATCTTGTCAATCTAAAAATGAAATTTGTGGTTGTGATGAGGTAAAGATATATTTGGCTAAAGCATCTCATGCTAAAATTCTATTTGAAAAAAAGAGGTATGGAGTTGATTTTCAACCTATTGGTGACTCAGTTGAAATGTTGAATTGCACTCTCTTCACCAAGGAAGAAGAAGACATCATATGCAGATTTTTATCACCTCTTGGACAAGGAGATCCCTCTTTGAACGGTCCAGGTATAAATTTAAAAAAAATAGGCTATAAGAGGTTTCTTGGTGATTCATTATTCTATTCTCTTGGGTGTGAATCTACTAAGAATAATGTTGTGAAATCTAAAGATGCAGTAGAGGAAACAAAGATTTAGATGTTTTGCATAGTTGATAATGCCCCGATAATTGATAGGAAAAATTTTATGACAGGTTTGATCCCATGTTGGATGAATTTTCTCTTTTTGATAATATGAAATATGATGCTCATGATTATGGAAAGGAGTGTGCCATTGTGGACAGTGGTATGGAGGCCAAGGAAGAAGTTTCTAAATATTATTCTTTTCAATTTGAGATGATTCCTTTTTTGATGAATTTAATTGGATAATCATTCAAAGATGAGGAGTGCTATGATGCAATTTGGCTGTTTGGAAAGGTGTATTGGGTCAACAAGTTTTTGTATATCTTTATCTTATCATTTAATATAGAAGAAGTCGCTAGAGAGCCCTATTTTCAAAGTACTTCATTAAGGCATCATTTTCTACTTCGAAAGGGCTCTTATTTCTCCCAGCCGGTAAATGGATTCACGTGACTTCTTCTTGCTTTCGGTTCTTGTGTTAAGCTTTCTTCCTACCTTTGTATATATTGCAAATATTCTTTTGGTGTGCGTAGTGTTAGTTGGAATAATGTATAAGCTCCGTGCTTGCTGGTAGTTTAGATGTTTAGGCTGGTTGGCTTTTCCCTGCTCCCCTCCGCCCTTATGTAAGAAACTCTCAGTTTTCCTTTTCTTAGTGACTCTATTCACCCAATGGATAAGGCACTTATCTTTTCCTAGAGATTGTTGGAGTTCTCTATTTTTGTGCCAGAAATAGCCCCACAGTTAGAGCCCATGTTGGTACCCATATAGACCCTGAAAATAAACTTTCAAGTTTAGGGTCTTGAACTTCTTTGAACTACTTCGAACCAAGGTTCAAAGAGGTTCAAAGTGGTTCAGTTTGCACAAGAAGATTCACAAGTTCAAAGCTTTAGAGATTTGGAATTCAGTTCGAAGGCTCGACAAGTTCATTATTATAGGCAACCTTGGTGATTTCAAAGTGCAGCATTCAGATTCTAGGTTTTGTCTGGTACTTTTGGTTCAATTGATGCAAAGAGTTTCATGGGTTCAAATATTCAATTCAAGTTTGGATTCAACACAACCAGTAAGGGCCCTCCAATGTGCAAAGATGATCTTTCCAAATCATTAACATTTTTGTCATTATAAAAGTGGACTGACATAGTTGACCGCTGCCGAAAAAAGGGAATAAAATTTGATAGATGGCTGCTCTTTAATGCAAGAAAGGTATTCTACAATGGTCTCCACATCCTTATTACAACTTTCTTTTTGGAAGATGGTGAACTCATGGACTTTAGATGCATTTCCATATGTAGAGCATCAATACTACCATGCATAGTTGGGTTCGTGATTAGCCAATTTTGTATGAGAAATGCTATAAATTTCTTATAACTTTAGAGGTTTTTAAAATGTCTCTAGAATTGAATCAAATTGTCCCTAAGATAAAATCAAAATGCAAGCATGGACATGAAGAATGTTTAGAGTTTTTAATGTAACAGGCAACCACAGATTTGTAGGAAGCAGTAAAATAGTCATATTGCGGGGGGCATAACTCCCAATTCCACCATTGGATCATGCTACAATTTTTTTATGTTTGAGAAATCCTAGTTCTCCAACTTTCCACTAGAGCGATCATTGAAATTATTCCTGGTTCGTGAGATATGGATGACTAAGTTAAGTAGTGTCAAAACTGTCAATGACAATCACAAAATGTTGGACAACACTTCATCACCAGTGTATGCCAACTATCAAAAGATAAATGCGTATTTAATTTGATATGATAAACATATTCATTTTTATCCTTATGGCTATAATGTAATAAAACATTAAGCTTGAGAAAAGAAACAAAGGTTGTTTTGTTTCTTTAAAAGATCTTAAAGAATCAGTTATTTTAACTTAAAAGAGCTATGTGGGGAAAAAATGAAAGACTAATAATATTTTCCAGATTCAATCAGGGGGAAGGAAAAGGATTATAAAAGAAAGATTATTCAATTCAGAGAGGGTTCTTCTTTCTATGGTTAAGTCTTTGTGCTAGGACAGGAGAGGAGAAACTGATTTTAGTTTCTATTTTGTAACACGAGGGAGGTTTTTTTATTAAAAAAATAGTCCTTATTGTACAAAAATAGAAGTCTTTGAATTTCTATTGAGGCATGAATAAATGAAGATGATATTCACAATCTTTGTATTGTCTATATTTTTCTTTTGATTGCAACTAGACTTTGGGCCATCGTGATCACTTATTTATGTCCCTTCTGTCATTAAAGATTGTTTGTATGAATTTATTCCAGAACTTTGTTTTTTTGGAAATTTAATCATACAAGAAGAAATAATTTCTCTATCTATTTTCAGTCTAAGTGATATTCATGAATGTAGATGATTAAACTTTGATTTATTTGTCTGTAGCATTTCCTTTTTAATTGATCTTTTGCATCTATTTCCATGATTATGGGTAGATGTTAATGTACCTTTTTTGCTTTCTGGTAAAAAGCGTACCCCAAATTTTATTCACTGCATATTTTTAAAGAGGGAGCTATACCTCTCAAAATTCAAAGGAAAGTTATCAATTCAATGATAACTTCTCCAACTGTTGGTGATATTTTTTCCTTCTTTCTGAGCATTGTGAGTCATATTATGCATTTATTTTTGAAGGACAAATTTGTTCACCAACAAGGGTATTTTTTTATTTTTAAAAAAATATCATAAAAAAGATTAGGAGTTATTGAAATGCCACTTTTCTGAAATAATTTTATTTTTATGTAATTGGACCCAAAGTGGTATAAAACATGCATTTAATAGATATTTCCAATTGGAAAAGTTAAAGAGCTTATCTAACTTAGCTAGAATGAATCTAGCTAAACCATATGTTTGACCCAAAATTAATTTTTAGGTAGAAATACTAAAATCCAACTGTGCTGATAAGTTAGCCTAAAAGATGACACCTGATTGTGCTTTTACCCAGTCTACTTCTATATGCACTGTAATAAGGGTTTATTCCCTTTCAAAAATGACAAATGAGTCTGCATAATCTGAATCATGAATATACAATGAATGTGCTTTTTTATAGGTACAGAAAAGAGAGATAGCCATGTTGTAAATGCCAAAATCCTACTTGATGTATGATCAAGTAATAGTGATAATAAAATGCATGTTCAAAGTACAGTGTTGAATGCCAAATGCTACAGAAATTGTATTTTTTTTCAAATTCAAGTTTACATTCTAGTGTTTGTGGGTGTCACAAGCCCGTGCTCGAACCTCATAGACATGAACATTAAACAATTTTGCATTTCAAACATTTAATGGAAATCATTTTTGTGCATTAATCACTGTTATGTTTGCAAAATAAGAAAAACCAGTCAAGCACTGGTTATCATCAAGAGAAAAACCAGTCAAAAGATACTTGTTCAGTAACAGGGTTGTATGTAAAGAAAGATACATTCACAAAAGTTTTAATCTCAGGTTTACATCTTTTATGTTTGTGAGAGTCACAAGCCTGTGCTTGAACCTCACAAACTATAGTCCATTATTGTTGAGGTTACATATATTTTAAACCAGTATGATACACTATGCAATATCATTTTTTTTACAAAGAACATGTCACTATTATTAAATCATGATGATACAGTCAAGCATTTTTGTGAAGAAAAGAGCATAGCAATGAAGATAAAACATGGGGCTTTTCCTTCAGACAAATCAAAATAATAGTGACAAAGCACTAGCATGCTCACTGTTTACTGTGATGATAAGCACAATGTAGTACCCCACTCCTACTCTGATTTTCTTAATGTTATGATTATTTTAGGATGATAGATTTTATTCTAGGAAATTATTGATGCTTATGATTTTACTGACCCCATACTTGCATGTGTATGGTTGATGTGTTTGGTTTATATTTCTTTTTGACGTGTTTGATGTGGTTGAGGGTCAGAGTCATAGTTACTTGCTTGCGAGATCCACATGATCATTCGATCCCTGTCATTGTCTGTTATATAGATTATGTATGTACATGCGGGTTTGTATGTAGGTTTGTAGGTATCGGGCATCGAATTCCTTGAATTGTCAGGATGAGTGTGCCCTATCGCAATATCTCAAATGGTAAGAGAGGGGAGATAACACCAGTTCCAAATCCTAACCTAAGCCATGTTATTGTCCTAAAATAGTGGACAAGATTCTGTTATTCCTACAATTTCTAAACTCATCTAGTTGATGTGAGTTTATACCCCTGTTCTTGCGTATGAATGTGGGTCCTTTAGGTCCTTGTGATGCTTCAATTTTGGTTCTTGGCATGTTTTCATATTTTAGATTATTTAATTTGATTAAATTGTGCAATTTTAATTAAATGAAATATTTGCTATTTTAGCTTGAGAGATTATTTAATTAATTGGAAATTAATTAAATGCAATTGTTAAGTGTGATTGAAATATTTAATTAATGAGGATTAATTAAATATCTTCACCTTAGAATTATTTAATTGCAAATTTAACTTATTTTCAATTGTAATGTATTTGTTAATTTGAGATAATTGAGCATGTGGAAATTAATTTAGAGTCAATGTTTTGTTTTATTTTAATTGAATGCATTAATGTTGCATAATCAAAAATTTAGTAAATTTAATTAAAGGTGTTAGTTAATTTTGGTTAAGTGTTCTCAACAAAAGGCAAAGTGAAAATAGACTTGAGTTCAACTGAAATTGAACTGCAAATCAAAGTCTAAATTCATGCAAGCTTTTGGAGAGTGGAGTTTTCAACCCTAGTAGGTGGAAGGAGATTTCCTACATGATTGAAGATTTGGCCATAATTTTGGGGGGGCTTTCGGAGGAAAAATTTGACAAGCAGGTTGAAAGATTTTGGTAGAGAATTTGATATTGGGAAAGCTTGGAGGTTTTAGTATTTCGGCTTCAGATCTAGTCTCGTTCGAATGTTTTCCTTGGTGTTTAAGGTAGGATCTGAACTTCCTTATGATTATGTTTGGTGAATTTCAAAATAAAACTGTCTTCTTCATGCCTGGTTGTGTGTCTTTCTAGATCTCTACCCTATGAAATTTCTCTCTTCCTCTCTGTTTTCTGAAATTGGTCGTATGAGAAACTTTGTAGCGTATATCTTTGTTCTCAAATTTTGGATTAGATTTGTTAGGGTTTGAGTTTTGTGAACTATCTGGTTAAATTATTCTTCATTAGGTTTCAATCTCTTAATGGCATTATATTGGATTTAAATTAAATGGAGAAAATACCTTGTCTGTAGAAGTAAAATTATGTTGAAATTCTAAATTGTTTTAAAATATATATATACAATTATTATTTATATGTCAATGTATTATATATATATAAATATATATAATGATGGCTTTTATTTTAGAATAAAATAGAATTGATTTTTAAAATTAAAGTTGTTAAAATTTAATATAAAATGAAGATTATATATATAATAATATCTAATATATATATTAAAACAGGCATTTAAAATGTATTTGCTTTTGAAAAAGTTCTTTTAAAAAAAAAAACAATTTAAATTTTAAAAAATATTATTAAAAGAAAAGTTGATTGTGAAAGGTTTGGAGGGGGCATTAATTCCCCCAAACCCCTGCTGCTCACGGCTCCCGAGGGCTGTCGTGCGGCAGTACCCAAGGGTATTGTTGCATGACAGTCCCTACCAAGGGACCTATCATGCGGTAGTACCTGCAAGGGTACTCGTCGCACGACACAGTGCGGTCCCCCATTCATTTTATTTTTGCATTAAAACTTATATATATATTGTAATTTGTAACTTTTGTAATTAAGTTTTGATATTTATTTTAATTTTAATATTTGTTAATTAATTTTTAAATATTAATTTTAAATTTTAAGATTTGTTTTATATTATTTGAAATGTAATGTTTATTTCAATTAAAGGGAATTTTGTTTTAGATTATGTAGTTTTTCAAGGGATATATGAATTGATTTTGTATATTTGTAGTTTATTTTGGTAAACTCATTTAAGATGATATTTTTTAAAATTAATTCTTTTGTATAGAATTATTAAGTGATATCATTTAAAAAATTTATATAATAGAGTTGTTTTATTCATTTAACTTGGGTTAAGTGGGTTAATAACTTTGCATGTGTTCTTATTAGGGCCTATATTTTACATTTAATGTTAGTAAGATAACGATTTTTATTTACTGACTATACATCTATATGGGAAATTGGACATTGAAGTCCTCTTTACATGTTATTAGTCTTAGTGTTTAAAAGGCTTATTTAGTTAATGACTCCTCTTTATAGATTTGTAATTTAGGATGATTATAAACGTTGGGCATGATCATAGTTTTAATTTTTGTATTTAAAACACTACTTACCTATGTGATCATTTATTGTTAAATTTTAAATTTATATATGTTTTTAAATTCATAGTGTGAGTTTGTTTACTTCTCTTTACATGTTTGTTTGCCTTGGCATATTGTGTTGTATTCAATTGGTTTAACCCAACCTTATGTGGAGTTTTCTCTATGATTCTCTTCTGTGGAATCTTATGGTTATGAGAAACTCTTTGAGAGAATGGTTATGACATTTTGGTTTGAGGACCAGAGTGTGTCCCTGTTATCTTTTCTGAGATTTGTTTGATTGTTGGTGATTTGTGAACCTAGGGGAGGTTAAAATAGGTGCATCTTAGGGGAGTGGCTTACAATAGGGGTCCGTGACCCAAAGTGGTTAGTACCAGGGTAACCTATCGTAAGTTTTTTAATAAGTGATAACTAGTAATTAAGTTTGTAGAGTTCATTAAAAAGATAATATAGGTATGATTAGAATTATTCATATTCATGAGAGGGTATTTCTAGTTCCATATGGGTTGTATTGAGGGGTCTAGGGCCCAGAGTGGCAGGTCCAGGGTAACTCAATACTGAGGGTCCGGGGTCTAGTGTGACCAGTCCAGGCTAACTCAATGCTTGAGGGTTCGGGGTCCAGCGTGAGCAGTCCAGGGTAACTCAAGTAGATGTCCATGTGATGACACTCAGATAGTTGTAGCCTAAATCTCCTCCTTAGTTTTCTAGTTTTTCCTCTGGTGGTGTGTCTTATTTGTCTCGGTATTACTTGGTGCTTAATTCTATATTCTTTGGTGTTTTGGTAAGTGTTGGTATTATGATGTTATTATATTTTCTTTATCTTTAGTGGTGGTACCTTTTAAGATAGTAAGCCTTCAGGACCCTTTGCTTAGTTGTTTTGTTTGAGTGTATTATCCGAGTGGGATCTATTGTTATCTCCTCAGCATGGTGAGAGTGGACCATTTAGGTTCCATGAGGTCGAGTGGTAGTGATTCTTTTACCATTTGAGATTTCAATGTTCGTGTACCAGTGCTGGATGATCCCTATAGCAGATGATTCTTCTTGTTCTTCTTTGGTGGAGATGTGTCCTTATCTTCTTATTCTATGTGGCCTTGTATCATGGTATCAGTTATTCAAAGATATCATGACGTACTTCATTTATGTTATTGTATTTACATACCCTTCGACATGTGCAGTGGATGTAGGTTATTATGGTTACCTTATGGTACCAGTTGTATCTATGTTATCTTTATGTGATGTTGCATTTATATTTTATTTATTTATATGAGTTTTATAACTATATCTAATCTAAATTAATTAATTAATATTTAAGTAACCTTCATCAAGGAATCTTGGAGAGTTGTAATTTATGTGAGTTGTTAACTTCATTGTATTGCTTCTGCATTGTAAGACTTTGTTATTGTTGTTTGTTAACACTTTAAAAAAAATTTATTTTGCAAACTTAGTTGCATGTTTAGGTTAAGTTTTGTTGGGTTCCCTGGCGGGGCATTACACACAATCTACGAGTTTACAATGAACACAAAATAACAGTATGAATTTCAAGCTGTGGTCACTATCATCAGTGAACAGAAGTTACTATAATAGAAAGATAAATCAAAATATGTTGCATACTGTCAGTTGATAAACAAAGAAGTAAAGACAAAAATGGAAAATTGAGCTTCAGTAGACAGTACAAGCACATGAAACCCGAGTCAAACAGCTGGAAGACAATAATAAACCAAGCTGAAGTTGACTAGTTTAAACACAATGAACGCATCACAGCTTTTTAAGCTACAAAAAGAATAACTAAATTGGAGTTTACAAGCAATGATACATAATGAAATGAAACAACTATCAGTATTTCCATAGTGAACATCAGAAACAAGCAGAAGAACCTAAGTCAATAGGTAGGTACAATACAAAAATGAGATACAAGATGAATGGTAACTATTGCAAGGAGCCAACAGCTCATTTTTCTCAAAGCTTTCTAGGCACAAAGAGGTGACAAATCAAACATTGGTGCAATGCATGGGTTCGAGCCACACAGTGAAGTAACAACTCTCAATTTTTCATTAAAACAACATCAAGGATAAACCCCAAAATTTACGCAAGTGAAAGAGAGTGAACTCAACAACATTTTCAGATAAAGCAAGGGAAAAGGAGAATTGGGGGTACTTATCTAACATCCTCAAAATGTGGAGTTCCAAGCCCGAGTCACAAGCCAAGCTTCAACCTGAGTTCTAGCTATTCCAAGCTCAGTCTGAAGCTGTGACTGAAATATGCCAAGTCACAGCCTGAGCTCACTGTTACAAGCCAAGCTTCATGCTCATGTTCCAATCACAACTTAGCTCGAGCTTTATGCTCATGGCAAAGCCCAACTCCTAATCTAGAGCCTGAGCTTTATTAATAAATAATAGTTCATAGCCCAAGCATCATAAGTTAAACAACAATCACAGTTGAGCCTCATCACAGTCACAACATACAAGCTGAGCTTCATGCTCAAGGCTCAAATTACAGCCAAAGATCAAGAAATAATCATAGAGGAGTGGATTCAGGTCAAAATTGAATAGGTGTGAAATAGTATCCACCCTAAAATGTATGGGGGAAATATGAGATCTACTTCTAAATCCAAATTCCCAAATGAGAGATCCAAATTGATCAACCAAAAGGTTAATGCACAATCGAATCAATCTATGAAGAATATGAAAGAGGAAGAAAACTTTATATTTACCTATAAAGGAAATGTGCTTGAAATCTAAAATAATTGAAAGGCAAGTACTAACCTCAAAATAGGTCAGATCTGGAAAATGCAAATTTTTGATGTCTGTGTGTAGTTGTCGGGCAATTTTGCAACCTCTTTCAGACTGGAAATGTTGAGACGAAGAAAACCCAGAAATCTTTTATCTTTCTAACAACAGGTAGTCTTTGACCCCGATAAAAGGTCAAAGGCCTACATTAATATTTTGAAGGTCAACTTTGACTTTGTTCGCAGCTATTGGAAGTTCACTGAAAAGGGTATCCAAATCAAATCCTAGATTCACAGTTTCACACCTGTACCTGTAAGAAAATGAGGGTTTTTGTTGTTTGTATGGGGGGTTTTCCATGGTCTAACCCCAATTTAGGAATTAACCTTGAAATTGAATTAAAATGTGCATACAAAAAGTAAATGAAACAATTCACCTTTCTTATGTTGAAGTCCTTGTAGAGGATTTGAATCCTCACATCCACAAGTAGGGATGCTCAATGATGTAGAATGAATGTAGGATGTCTCAAATCAATAGAATTTGATCTTCAACACCAATCTTGAATGGATCTTTGCATAGAAATTGACTTGGATGAATGTGGAAGGATGGATCTTCAAGGGGGCTCCAAAGAGATTGAATCCTTCAATGGCTAACAATGGATCTCCTTGATGAATGAATGCTTGAACACTAAAACATTTGAAGGCTTTCTTGAATTCTTGAATTCACTTGCTTGCACTTGAGAGCTTGCTCATGAAATTTCTTGAGATGAGATATATCAAAACTTGATTGAGAAATGGATTGAAATGAGAGAGGAAGGCCTCCTTTTATAGTGAACTAGGGCACAAACCTCTAGAGAAGGCTGACATTGGGAATTAAATCCTAATTAACCTTAACCCCTAGAAATGGACCCATATTAAATATAATTTAAGGATTTACCATTCTGAAACCTGAAATGGCCGACTCGGAGGCGGGAAAAAGAATCTTTTCGAAACCTAATTCTAGAAATTAGAAAATATTGAAATTTGAAATCTAGGTCAAGGACGAGGTTAGACCCTGCCCTAGGTCAGGGTCAAGGTCAATCCCTGACCTAGGTCAGGGTCAAGATCAAATTTGACCCTCAAGGTTGACTTTGACCTTGACGTCAAAAACCTCAGGACCTCAGTCCATAATTCTAAGAATGCAGAAATAAAGTGAAATCAGGTGCAGAGAGAAGCAAAATGGGGTAAGAACACCAAATACATGCAAAGACCCAATCAAGGCACTTAACATGACCCTAGACCACTTAATTGGAGGGCTCAACACTTTTATCATGGAAGTTCTTCCATTTTAAGATGATACTTAAAGCCCCCACTTTAGCAAAGTATGGACTATGATGCAAACTCTTGGTAAAGGAGATCAAAATGAAATAGATAAATCTTATCGTAATCAAAGGACAAAGAGAAACCTCAAGCCCCTAGTGACTCAAGTCTTCGCCGACTCCCAAGATCATAGTAAGAGAGACATCTCTATAGAGAAAAGGAAAGGGTGTGATTACTCTCACCAATGAGAACTTATGTCTCATTGTGAACCACACAAGAAAACAATGCAACTGGAAAGATGGAAATGAACCGCCTAGTGAATGTGGCTACTCACTAGTCAACCCATCAAGGATTTACCCTTAGGAATATTCTATTCCATAAGAATAAAACCAAAAATAAGAGATCCAGTCTTAAGGGACACCTCCGACCTTAAGGGATCAATTATATATATATATATATATACATATATATAAATATATACATAATATATAATATATAGAATCAGAGATATACATATATAGACTAAATATAGTATTACATGAATATACATATATATTATATATATATCTATACATTATAATATATAGAGATATAGATACATATATATATATATATATATATACATATATATATATAATATACATATAGTATATATATACATGTATATATATATATATATACTTATATATATATATGTATATATATTTATATACATATATATGTATATATATATATGTATATATATATAATATATATGTATTATATATATCTATATATATTTATTTATTTATTATATATATACATATATATATATATATATATATATATACTTATTTGAAACTGGAGGGGATCAAGAGATCCTAAAATATGAATCCATGCTTTAAGGATTACTCATTAATCCAAAAAGGGAGAAAAAGGTATCTTGAAAAAATAATATGTGCGTATCGAAAAGTGTCTGTGTGTGCAACAGGTGAGTAGAGCGTAATGCCCCCACGTTAAAGTCATTGCTAACACTTTAACAAGAGAAATGGCTTTAACAAAACATAAAAAACTCCACTGATTACATTTCCATGTTGAGAAGCCCCTAGATGAAGAAAAATCAAGTGAAATATCACAGAAACATACAAAGAACACAGAAGGTATAGAAGGTGTACGCGAAAGACCATGATTAAGATCTATTAGGAGGTATTCTTTATTCAAGAATCTTACGATGTTTATAAGCTTGATATGATCAAAGAGATTACCAGGTCGAGGAGGACATGAATGAGGTAATGAAGGCCAAAATAAATCAAGAGCAGCACAATCTCTAGGCCTAGAAGGTTGATATAAACTATGATTAACCTTCTTCACTTCTTCATCATGAAAAAATTTTAAGAAACTTATGGATAGGTGAAGCAACAACATGCATGGCATTTAACCAAGGCAAACCTAGCTTAACTTGAAATTGATCAAAAGTAGGAACCAAAACAAAGGTATTGTTCACAATTTTTCTGCAAAGTTCAACCGATAAAGTAATAGAACCAAATGATGGATAAAGAAAACCATTACATGTCTGAATCCACACATCTGATGTATCATAAGAATTGGCATTGTAAGCTTTCATAAAAATATTTTCTTCAGTAATTGTAATCACCTAAAAATGGACAAAGACAATTAAGTAACAAATCAATAGCAAATCAAGGACAAAATTGAATCAATTGATCACAATGCATATTTAGCCAATCAAAATTAAAATCAAGTCCTAATTCAAGATCAATTAAAATTGAGAGTGTTTTAATCAAATACAATCAAATCAAATAATTGTATAGTCTTGGATTAAATCAAATTCAACCCATTCAAGGGGTACATTGCTAAAACAAATGAATTTAAATCAATTAATAAATCCTAATTTCCCTCAACAACCCAAAAGGGGAGGAAATTCAATCAACCAATAGGATTTGAGGAAAGGCATTCACATGTATCAAGCCAAATTCAATCTCAATCACTCAAAGTGAAAGAGAATCTTGTCCATTGATCTTGTCTACTTGTCCCAAGCTTTGAGGACACAAACTTTTCATTGTCTTCAAAGGGTGGAACCAAAGACTCAACCAAGGTTTAATCATGATCAACTCACTACATCCCCTACCATTGGAAAAATCTATAAAAGGAAGACCAAATTCCTCATAATTAAATAACCACACATCTGATAATTGCATTGAACCTCTTGCAATTTGAGCCTTAGAAAGGCAATCTAGATTTAATTTAGCTTTCAAATTGGAATTGAACAATTAGCTTTAGCTTTAATCATTTATCTTTTTCATTCTAGGATTGTCATTAATGGAAGCTTGCTGAGAGCTTTGCATTACATTCTTAGTTAGAGAACCATAGGATGCATTATTGTCAATTTCTAGCTTAGATAGATTTCTCAATTATGGTTTCTTTAGTTTCTATTTCATTATTGTCAATACTAATTCTATGAAGATACTATTTCTGGTATACAAAATGGCACCCACCATGGGGCAGAATGCTTCACTTTACTAAACGCTCGGATTCATATCATTTTTATCAATTTGCATGTGTTTAACTCTCAGGTTTTCAGGAAACAACACTTTTGACAAGTTAAACAACACTTTTACTCGATCAAATGACACTTTCAAGCACTATTTTAGTGGCTTTTGCGATAAAGTTGTGTGCATTTGCACGATCAGTTGATGCTTTTGATCTTTTTATTATCTATCAATCATTCTCACAGCACTTTTGCACAGACAAATAGCGCATTTTTCCTGACTACTGAGTGCTTTTGATATTTTACTAAGCGCTTCTACTATATTTTTATCACCTTTAATCATTTCAATAGCGCTTCTGCTAGTTATCTTGTGTGCTTTTAAATTTTCTGACAGAGTTAAAGGAGTGCTTTCTAATCTGATTAACAATGCTTTTAAGCAGTAAAAATAGCATTTTCAAGCATTTACAGGAGTGCTTTTGCATAAATTGCTTATTTTTCATTATTTGACTGTGGCAAAATGATTTCTATGAACCTCGCAGGATGTCTGATCACTGAAAAGCAAAAAGCTAGAGAGCAAGATCAACCAAGAAGGGAAGACTTTGACTAGGAAAATCAAGAAGGAAAACTTTTCTCACATCAAATTGGTTCTTGAGGAGTCACAAGAAGAAGAAAATCAGGTATATGAGAACTATCTCAAAATTGTAGAAGCTTACAAAACTAAGTTTTGTATCACTTAATTGGATTTTTTCTCCTTAGTTCAAGTTTTTCTCAAAATTTGCAAATAAGGCTTTAAGATTCAATACATAAATTTTCTTCTTCAAATTTGTTTTGGTTCCCCTCATTGTTGTTGTTTGTGTTGACTAACTTTATTGGAGGAAAGCACATTGGAAAGGAGCTATAGCCAAGGTAAGCTAAAAATGATAAAAATCACTCAAAAATGCCCCTAGCTTATGCTAGCTACAAGGAAAGGTAAGCCTCAAACTAGTGAATATTTTCCCTTAAATTGTGGCATTGGTGCATTTCAAAATCTAGTAATTACAAAATAGCCTATCTTTGTTTGGAAAGTTTAGCATTTAGGCCTATGCTCTTCACTTCTTCTATTGAATCAAAATGCCAAAGGTGTTGAACTCTTTGATTAAGAAGAAAGGTTGAGGAATCAAGCACATAAGATCAAAGCCCCTTGTTTGTAGAAGAGAGTAGAAATACTCAATTCTCTATAGTTAGTGGGTGAAATAATTGAACATTGTTTTTTGTGTTTGGGAAATTAAGGAAAAGTTAGGGATATGCTCTTCACCTTTTAGGTGAACCAAATTCCCAAAAACTTGTTCTTAACTCCATTTCCTTGCTTTACATGAACAAGCTAGAACATTAGTGGGCTCACCTCCTGAGAAATTGCCTTAACAAGGCCAGTGAGAGGGACAACCCAAAGTGGGATACACTTGCTTTTTATATGAGAATCTGACCCACTATAAAACAAAATTCATACATCTTTAATGGGGTGTGTGACAAAAGGATTTTAAATTTTTGAACTTCCTCGAGTAGTCCTCATGGATTGCGCAAAACTTCTATATACCGGTAGTGGGAAGCCCCTTAACATACTTGGGGGATGAAAGTTTAAGATCCATTTTGAATGGAATCTATATTAAATCCTTGATAAAATAGCAAGACCACCTTTTAGAGCCATGTTTACAAACCAAATCTTGTCCTAGGTAGGTGCTTGAAGTTTCTTTTTGTGCAAAACCCGTCACAAACATTCTTTCAAATCAAACATTTTATGCAAAGTAGGTAAAAAGAAACAAGTGAATGTGTGATTGTTGTGTTTGAAATACATAAACAAGTGAGAGAGATATCCATTGAAAATTCATTTTATATTTTTAATCTCTTCAATTTAAAATCAACAATTCTCGAACTAAGGATCATTCCAAATCAAACCCTTGTTGGATGTCGGTTTCCACATGGTCCCACACATATAGAGTATTTTTACAAGGAGATATAACTCTTGTTGCAACTAAGGAAAAGAATACCAAAGTATTTTCAAAGGCCCTAATCAAGAAGAAATTTTCCCAAACTTGTTTGACAAAATACTTGGAGAAATTGATAGAAACTCGGCATATCATAATTACCAACAAGGAGTAAATAATCATAACATCAACAATTCCAATCATAATCCTATAGAAACACTTGAAGAAAAGGTTGATAGAGCAGCCCAAGATCAAGAATTCCTAGAGGTCATGGAGAAAGTAATAGATAAGGATAGGGAGAAGTTTTTCCTAAATTTAGCTCAAGCGGGAGTAAAGCTTCCCCATGATTTTGATATAGAAAAACTTAAGAAAGATCAAGGTCAAGATAATCCCATGAATGCTATGACTAGGAAAATAAAGGCCTTTCAAGAATAAATAGATACCATGAAAAAGGTGGTTGAACCTAAGGCCTTTTCTATTGAAGCTTTGTGTCCTTTTCCATTCGACAAAAGCTTAGTTATGGTATCTTTTCCTTTTAATACCATTTTTCCTAAATACGATAAATATATGGGTAAAATAGACCCACAAGATCATTTAAGGGATTTTTGTGCCCTAAGCATTGAGTTCATGCATACTGACACATACCTAATGAGACTCTTTCCTAGGAGTTTAGGAGGTCCTGCCATGGAGTGGTTCTTGAAACTACCCCGAGGAATAAAAACCTTTGAGGAGTTAGCCTCCAAGTTCGTAACCAATTATTCTTATAACATTGAGCATAAAATTACAATGCTAAAGTTGTGTGATACCAAACAGAAAGATGGAGAGTCCTTCCTAGGATTCCTACAAAGGTGGAGGACCGTTTTCACAAGGTATCCACGAAGTATCCCCGAGAAAGAAAAGATGGAAATTTTCACAAAAAATTTGACCGTGGAAATGAATTATAGATTACAACTCCAATGTCCCCCAACATTTGAAAAATTCATCGAAAATGGGATCAAGATTGAGGATGTATTGGTCAAGAGAGGTGAAATAAAATTATTTAAAGATAAAAAAATCCAACAACACCAACAACAGAAACAATAATAATTATGTGCCTAAATATGTCAATAATCAAGGGTCCAATAATTACAATGATAAATCTGAGTCATGGATAAAGAATAACAACAAAAATCTTGTGAATGATGGAGTTGTGGAGGCCCACAATTTGAAGGAAACCCCTTTTACCTTACCATATGGAGCTAATTCTTCAAATAATGTCAATCAATCAAACAAAGCTCCATTTAATTCCAATAATTCCAATAACAATTCCAACAATAATGCCAATAATCCTAATGGGAATAAGTCCAAATCTTTCTTCTCCAATTATAACAAAAGAAAATTCACCTATTTAGGTGAACCTTTGGAGAACACATTAAAGACCTTTGTTGCCAATAAAATCATCACATTATCCGATGTGAAATATTATGAACCTCAAGATAAACCCTATTGGTGGAATGACTCTCATCATTGTGAATATCATCGAAATAGAGGTCATCCAACCAATGAATGCATGAGATTGAAACACTTGGTGCAAGACTTAATAGATAATGGAACCATAAAAATTGAAGGACCTAAAAAAAATGAGGACCACACGGCTTTCAAGAATCCATTTTTGAATCATGGAAGGGGTGAGTCATCTAATGCTAATCAAAGTAAAAAAAAAAGGCAATGAGAAAGTGAACTTTGCTCATACTTATGATAACACAATCAACACTTTAAGAGAAGAAGATAATACTACAAATGTTGTCATAGTAAAGAAACATTCAAGAGAAGCATCATCAAATGTTGTCACTAGGGGGCAAGCATAAAAAATTATCCTACCTAATAATGCTCCCAAAATAGTGGTATCAAATCAAGCTTAAACCTTGTCATCAAAACAATACAACTTGGTTGATCAATTACAAAGAACTCCCACTCAAATCTCTATCTTGGAGTTACTCAAATTATCACCAATCCATAAAGACATTTTGGAGAAAGCCTTATGGAAACCAATGTGCCTCTAGACTTGGAGGTAGAGAAATTCCAAAATATGGTGGGGCACCTCATTGCAACCCATTGCCTATCATTTTCTGAATAGGATGACATGTCCCTTAATCATCCTCAAAATCTGCCCTTGCACATAGAAGTTTTAATTCACAACCATAGTGTGAAAAGAGTCCTTATAGATGGAGGAGATAGCCTAAACATTTTTACCCTTAGCCTAGTGAAAGCCTTAGGATTTTCTGAGGAGGCTATTGACCCTAAGAAAAAGACAACCATAAAAGCCTACGATGATGAAGAAAGAGCTTCAAAAGGAGTCATAGTGTTACCCATAAGAGTTGGCCCTATACAAAAAGAGACTATATGCCAAGTGTTGGACCTAAAGTTGACCTACAATATCTTACTAGGAAGGTCATGGATTCATGAGATGCAAGTTGTGCCATCTACTTATCATCAATGCCTAAAGTTTCCTTATCTAGGGAAAGAGATAATGATAAGTGGGGATCTAAACCCATTCCAATATTGTAACAATATCAAGCCTATCAATGACTCCTTAGTCCCACACAATGTAGAAGGGTCTATACATAATCAAAGGGAGCAAGGGAAAAGTTCTAAAGACATCCCGTTGTTGAAAGGAAAAGAAAAGATGGAAGAAGAGGTTGTTATTAAAGATACACCAAAACTCATTAACCTAACTACATCAACTAAAGGAAAAGAGAAGGTTAATGAGGATAACATTATTGAAGAACCAAAATAATACCATACCAAAACTATCCAAGTGTACACTAAAGATGTCCATTATCAAAATATGGACCAAATGATGAAGAATTTTGATAAGCAATGCAAGATCAAGAAAAAAGGTGTAGGTGAATACTCCTTATCTATGATGGACCTACCTTTATCACCCAAATCCTTTGGAAGACCCTCAAATCTACCTCATAGATATAATGATAACTTTGTGAGGGAAAGTACATCATCCGCCATGGATGAAGAAGACAATGAGATCCTAAATTGGTTATATAAAGATGAAGAATCAAGTGCACATGTTAAACATATTCAAAATATAACCATTCCCACACACCAATATGGGAAAGGATTTTCAATCATGCAAAAGATGGGGTACAAAGGTCAAGGACCTTTGGGCACAAAGAATGAAGGACTTGTTGAACCCATAGAAAGTACATGGCAAGATTCCAAGGAGAAAATAGGATTAGGGTATCTTGAGGAAGGATACACTCAAAAACATTATCCCAAACTTCATAGCCAAATATTTCAATTAGAATCTCATAGTGATGAGGATTCTAATGAATGGGAATGGGATACCCTATTAGATGAGTCATGTTGTGATAAGGGTATTGATGTTATTCATACCTATGCTTCTACCAAAGATAAAGGACCAATAGCAGAATCAAGTTCAAATCAAGCATCTAGTTCTAGCCAAGTGATCCTAAATGATGCGTCGAGCATAGCAATAGAGATAAATCAATGGGTAGGTGAACCATACGTTCCTTCAGGGAGACCTACTATGGAGGAATCAAATGTTAGGTTTAATCTGTATGAATTTTATCCAACAGAAACCCTAGATGAGTCTAGTGAGGAGGACTTTGATCCTTCTTCTTTAGAATATTTATAGGAAGCCCATGTTAGAGACTTTCAAGATACATTGTATGAACCATCCAATAATGAGATATACACCTTAAATCCAATTGAAACAAACCTAAGTATTGACCCATTAACTCTCATACACCCGGCCTTAATCGAATGGAATTCCATTGAACCAACTACCCTTCCAATCTTTTTAAATGACAACATGGTGTCCCAATACCTCAACGTGGTTGAAACCTCTTCTATCAACAAATATTAGGAAGAATTGATCAAGGGGAGCATCCAAACTTTCAATCTGAGAAAATTTGAAAAAAATAAAAAAAGGAAAAGAATTGAGTGTTGAAAACCACGTTGTGGCAACATTAGATCAAGAAGAAAAAAATAAAGAAATAAAGGATGTTTCCAAAGGTGAAAACCCAACTGAGGCACCTAAGGAAGGGAGTTTGGATGCTCTACTAGAACATTATGAAGAAAGATCTCTAATCTTAATTGAGCCAATAGAAAAGATAAATATTAGATCAAAAATAGAGCCAAAGATCATCCACCTAGTGGCATCACTATCTAGCAAAGAAAGAATAGAATTTATCAAGTTCTTTAAGGAAAAACAAGTCAAATCCGCATGGTCTTATGATGATATGCTAGGTTTAGACCCAAATCTGATAATGCATCATCTAAATATCAAGGAAGGAGCCAAACCTGTTAAGAAAAAGCTAAGGAAGATGCATCCCCATATAGCACTACTTGTCAAAGTAGAGTTAGAAAAATTATTGAAAGTGGGATTTATAAGAGCCATTGATTATGCACAATGGATCTCAAATATAGTGACAGTATCAAAAGCAGAAAAATCCATCAGAATCTGCATGGATTTTAGAGACTTAAATTTGGCATGTCCTAAAGATGACTTCCCACTTCCAAGTATAGATGCCATTGTGGACTTAACAACAAGACACTCTATTTTTTCACTCATGGATGGATTTAGTGGATATAACTAGATAAAGAGAGCACCAAAAGACCAAGATAAGACCGCTTTGACATGTGCATGGGGTACTTTTTTCTAGAATGTCATGCCTTTTGGGTTAAAGAATGCTGAAGCGACCTATCAATGAGAAATGACCACAATATTCCATGATATGATGCATAAGTTCATGGAGGACTATGTGGATGACATATTAGCCAAATCTCACTCAAGAAAAGAGCACCTACCAATTCTGGCAAATTTTTTTGAAAGATTAGAAGAATTCAAAGTGAGACTTAATCCAAAGAAATGTGCATTTGGAGTCCAATCCGGCAAACTACTAGGCTACATTGTATCTGCAAAAGGAATAGAAGTGGATCCCACTAAAGTAAAAGCTATAATGGAAATGGAAGAACCTAAAAACATTAGTTAGATGAGATCTTTACAAGGAAGGATCCAATCCATCAGGAGATTTATCTCCCAACTAGATGAAAAAAATTATAATTTCACCCAATTTTTGCATAAAGATACAATTTTCAAATGGGATGAAAAATGTGAAGAAGCCTTTAATCTATTGAAGAAATATCTCATGAACCCATGAATCTTGATGCCACCTCTCAGAGGCAAGCCCTTGATCCTATACATTTTAGCAATGGAGAATTCATTGGGGGCACTTTTAGCACAAGAGGATGAAACAGGAAAAGAAAAGGCAATTTACTACATAAGTAGAACCTTGGTCAAATACGAGCTAAATTATACATTCATGGAAAGGGCATGTTTGGCCATAGTTTTTGCTTCCCAAAAATTATGTCATTATATGTTATCCCACAAGATAAGGCTCACTACCAAAATTGACCCTTTGAAGTATCTACTTAGTAAAACAGCATTGAATGGAAGGCTAGCAAAGTGGGTGATGGTGCTAAGTGAGTTTGACATAGAATATGTTGATAGAAAATCAATCAAAGGGAAATTCATTGCTGACCAGTTAACAGAAGCACCACTTCAAGATGATCATCCCATTCAAGTGGAATTCCTAGATTCAGAGATTGTGAATGTTGAGGCAAAAACATGGCAACTATATTTTGATGGTTCATACACTCATCATGGATCAGGAGTAGGCATACTTCTAATCACTCCCCAAGGCTCTACTATTCCTAAGTCTTATAAATTGTTATTTCCATGCACCAATAATATATCATAATATGAAGCTTTGGTTATTGGAATCAAATTGGAATTAGAATGGAAAGTAACAAAATTGAAGGTGTGTGGAGATTCACAATTAGTCATTAACCAAGTCAATGAAGAATATCAAACGAAAGATGACAAATTGGTACCCTACAAAAACATGGTGGAAAGTCTTAAAAACTATTTCATACTTATTACATTTGAGCAAGTGCCAAGAGAAAAGAACAAAGTAGTGGATGCAATGGCAACTTTGGCTTCACTTCTACAAATGCCTGATCAGAGTACCAGATATGAATTCTTGGTAGAAGAAGTGGATCAACCCGCATTTGACCGTACCCACCCTTGTACCATTTTCTTGTTAATTACAAATGAATCACCTTGGTATGGACCTATTTACACGTACTTGAAAGATCAAATTCTTCCCATAGACCAAACTAGGAATCAAAAGAAAATTTTCATTTGCCAAGCCACTCGATATACTATAATGTTTGAAATATTGTATCGTAAAAGTTTAGACAGAATGCTCCTTAGATGTTTAGAAGAAGAGGAATCAAATGTAGCCTTGTGAGAAATCTACGAAGGAATTTTTGGATCACACTCAAACGGATTAACCCTAGCTAAGAAACTTCTTAGGATAGGGTATTTTTGGCCTGCGATGGAGAAAGACTCTTGTAACTTTGCAAAAACTTGTAGAAAGTGTCAATTCCATGGAAACTTGATACATGTGCCTGCACAAGAGCTTCATCCGATGACAACACCTTGGTCATTCTATCAATGGGGTCTAGACCTAATAGGCATGATTTATCCACCATCCTCGAATGGTCATAAATTCATCATCATGGAAATTGAGTACTTTACCAAGTGGGTGGAAGTTGTACCCTTATCAACTGCAACAGGAAAGCAGATATCTTTTTTTATCCTTAATCATATTATTTTTAGATATGGCATACCTCATGCTATCATAATAGATAATGCAAAGCATTTCAAAAACAAATACCTAAAGGAATTATGCACCAAGTTTCACATGATTCATCATTCTTCTTCAATCTATTACCCGCAAGGTAATGGACAAGCCGAAGCAACAGATAAAAACATCTTGAAAATTTTGAAGAGAATGGTGGACAATTCAGGTAGATATTGGCACATCAAAATAAACCCGACCTTATGGGCTTATAGAACAAGCATAAGAACACCAACAGGAGCTACACCTTTTTCCTTAGTCTTTGGAATAGAAGCAGTTTTGTCTTTAGAGGTAGAACTTCTATCTTTGAGGGTATCTCTTCATGGCTTGATAAATGAGGAAAACTATAGAGTTGCTAGGGTGCAAGAACTAGAACTCCTAGATGAAAAATAGAAGCAAGCATTTGATCATTTGAAGGTGTACCAAAATAGAATGTCAAGGACTTACAACAAGCACATCAAGTCAAGAACATTTCAAATAGGTGACCTATTTTTGGGAGAAAATCCCAAGAATCAAGCATAAAGAGAAAAGAAAGGAAAATGGGAAGCAAATTGGTTAGGACCATTTATCATTGTTGAAAATTTTGGGATCGACACCTACAAATTAGCAGATTGTGAGGGACAAGAGCTACAAGAACCAACCAATAGCATACATCTAAAGAGGTTCTATACATAAGGTAGATGAAAGAGTATAAAGAGTGTCAGATGGAAATCATCATATTTATTGTACATAGTTAAAAGAGATTTTGAAAATACCAAAAACATTTGAAAAATAGAAAAGATCAAAAATAGTGGAAAATTGAGCATGAAGAAAGAAAAAACATTCATATATGATCCTCAAAAAGATGTTGTCTTGGTGAAAACCTAGCAAATAGGTGCCTTGATGATATGAAATACAAAAAAATTCAAAAAAGAGAAAAAAGTGCTTTGCTGAAAACCTAGCAAATAGGCACCTTGGTAGCAAAAAAAGAGAAAAGCTTTAAAAATAGAAAAAGAGCAAGATTCATTCAATCGGTGAAAACCTGGTAAAAAAGCACCATGGAAAGTCCAAGTTATTCACATACCTATAAGGTCACCTTGTAAATATTATATTCGCCAGCATTTGTATATATTGCATAATAAAACCCCACAGTTGCATTTGCAAGTACCTCAAGATTTTGGTCACCTAATCTTAAAATTGTCCTAAGTCCCACAAATAAAATTATCTCAAACTGGGGGTAATCTACTCAAAAGGAGAAATGATTCATCAAAGAAAGCTTTATTCAATTAAGGAATCAAGTCATCAAATTTGAAAGAGGAACACTTAATCAAATCTACATTCTAATCCAATTTGAGCCAAAAACCAAAATTTGATCCAAGATCTTACATGACCTTATCTTTATCAGGATTAAAAGTATGAAATGGATGGAACTACACTTGAAATATGGATTTGAAAAACATTGCAAGAAATTTTTATAAAGTGTTGACTCAATTGATGAAATCATATCTTTCTAGTGAATGGATGAAAACTTTAGACTAGACAAGCTATGATGAAATGAAGATATTTTCTTGTTTTCTGAATGACTGTCTTAAAATCAAAGTTTTAAATCATGTATTATTTGTCTAAGGACGTGATCATCAAAGAATCCTCAAGGACTTGTACAAAGGATAAAACTGAGATTTCTGCTTGTTTATGCAAAAGGATACCTTGGCTATTTTGATCTTCAATATCATAATACCAACATCCACTTCCAACATAGAATTTGGCAAAATCAGTATTCACACTCTCATGATTGGCTTCAATCATTGATAGTCATACCGAAGAGAGATGGGAAAACAAATAAAGAGGTGCAAAAAGTATTCATATCATCATAGTTGAGCTAGTGATGATTGTACTAAAACAGGATCCAAAAATGCTCAATGATGATTATAAGCTCCAAATTCTGAATAATGACAATTAGCTGCATACATCTTAGATTAAGTGCATTGTATATATTGTTTTTCCTTTCTTAGCTTAATTTTCAAGAGGAAAATAAAAAGGGGGTGCATTCAATTCAAAAATCAAAATATCATCAAAAACAAATCAAGAAAAACAAAGTGCATTTCATTAGTTCACTTGCATTGCATTAAGGTCATTTTTAAGTTGCATTAAGTCATCCTCATTAAAATTTGCATATATTTAGATGTGTCTAACATTTGAATTTTTAGGTGCATTACACTAAGGCATTATCATTAGATTGCATTCATCTCATTTAAGGTGCATACATTAAGTGCATTGCATTAGTTAGAAATCATTTATTACATCCATTAAGATCATTCAACATTAAATTCACATCATACATGATAGTACCATCCATGCATATTACATATATCATTAAAAGCTCATGATCATTGCATCAATACATCACATTTATATATCAAAAGAAATGCATTCATTAGATTCATCATCCATCTAATATCCATTATATACATCAAAATCCTTAACTAATACCATTACACAATGCATTCATCTATTCTATGTCATACATAAGGCAAGTCTTTTAACAATCATTAGGACATATGCATATATTGAAATTTTCATTTTGAAAAGCATAAAGCAAAGCATATAGAATATAGAATCATATAGAGTTGCATATTACATAAAACACCTGAAAAAGAGATCCAACACATAAAGACATCATATATAGTCAAATCTATCAAAGAAGGTATCAGAGTCCATCATACCATCATCATAAAAGAACAAGATATCAAAGTCTATAACATGATCATAAAAGCAATATCTAAAGATTAATGTCCATCAGCTCTCAAAGTATCAACACAAACAACATCAATCGATCAAAAATGATACAACAAGGATCCAATGTCTCGATCATAGCAATAGAAAGGAGATCATATATCATCAAAGTGAAAGGAAAATAATGGAAATGTCTCATGAGAAATAAAATAATAGAGTCACTAGGACCAGGAGCGCTATCAAGAGGCTGACTAGAACTGGCTTGTAAACCATGATGACTCATAATAGCCATAAAAGTCTACATCATCAAGCTCATCTATGAAACTTGCTATTGTATGGATGATATCTGAGTTTGCAAAGATGCAACATCTGATGTTGAGGCTAGCACATGACCCTGTACTGCAGAAGACTATGGAGGTGGAATAGAAGAAGACGGTATCACCAAAGAAGATGGAACAAACTAAGAAGATGATGGATGTGAAGATGATGAAGGCATAGAAGCTAAAATAGAAGTAGAAGCAGAAGAAGCTTCCTGATCCAAAGGAACAATCAGAGGAATAACCTACTGAGCAGGAGGACCCTATACCTAATCAAGTAGTACCTGTGCAATATCTGCATCCATCTCCCTCTGGCACCTAGCCATAGGCCTATCTACTAGATCTCTAGCCACCTAATGTAAAATCCTATCAACCCTTTGACCTCTCACCTAATCACCACCCCTAGGAGGAATCAGAGCAACAACTATCACTAGCATTTGTACTCTACCTACTCTAGCTCCATGATGACCCCATCATCCACACCAACCCCTGATCCTACCATGAATACCACCTTCACCATCATCTCCATCATCTCCATCATCATCATCATCTCCACCAACACTGTCATCCCCATCTGATAACTCCTCAATGGTGGGAATCCTCTCGATAGGATCCGTTAACCTAGGAAAAGGATACTGATGTAACCATGCACCATACTCATTAGTGATACTTGCATCCATGATATGTGATCTAGGAGACCAAGGATGATATCCAATCTTGTGTATCTCTCATATAGTTGTACCAAAGTCTACACATGGGACCCTCAATGACCTCTCAACCTGTACATGAGCATACATAGCTATGCCGTATGGCATATCCTGAACACACCCATACTGATGGAAAATGCAGTGAAAGCAGAACCTCTCTATAAAAAATGTAGAGTGACCGATCATCTAGCAAGGGTAGAACATGTAAGGAAGCTCACCATCATCCTCTGGCCAAGCCTCACATCTGAGGTAAGGGCTCCAAATGATAGTATCCATGTCATCAATCTGATATCACCAGTAATCTAGCTTACCCATGTGGGTCTAGATAATGATACCACTATACATCCATGAAAAAGGCCAATCTAGCTAACGATCTCATGCTGTCATAGGACATGTCACTAGGATATGCTCCCAAGTCCAAAGCTATAAAAAAATAGCTCTAGCAGTCAAAGTGGTAGAATGTCTATACACAACAGTGTGCAACTCATGATATAACTGTGCCAACACAAAGGAACCTCAGTCAAACCGATGAGGCTCTACCATCAAGTCCTCCAGAATAGGACCCCACCCAACATCAAACCCATGTCCATGCCTATTAGGAAAGAGAAAACCACCGATAAGAGTACCGAGAACAATTGGTAAAATAGGGAATGAAATGAACTAAGCCCACTGGATATGATGATCACCAATGGAAGGATCACTGAAGACTTGTCAACATGCTTAGCCATCATAAATAGTATCATAGTAGACAAGCTCTCCTCGAGTAGGCAACTGTAGAATGTGATAGACATCCTTAGGTGTAATCATCATTTCCCCCATGTGAAGATGAAAGGTGTTATGGTCTGAGTACCAACGCTCAGCCATAGCAGTAATAAGACCCCGATTCACTCGGAATTGAGGAAGATAAAGAAGAAAGGAAAATCCACATCGAGTAATATGACGACGGTCACCAACACTCAAATCAGGTATCCTATCCCGCAACAAAGGATACAAACCATGGATACGTAAAGACCCAAGATCCTCCTATAAAAAGCAAGTTCAAATACATCAGAATTGAAATAAAAAATTATGGGACTATCCTAAGTCAATCAAAAAAATTTAAACCTATCAAACCACAATCAAATTTCATGTTTCTACTCAAATAGAATGGAAATTTTATCCTCACCTATCATTTGAATCTAGATTGATGGACGACATTCCAACTATAACTAATCCCTAACTGACATATCACAACTTGTTATAAAATATCAAGATTGGGAACTTAATCTATCAACTGATCAACGATGTCAAAAAAAAATTGCAATTTGGACTTAATCAAATGGAAAAAAATTGCAGAGCAAAAGCATTGTTTCATGGTGCAAAAGCGTAAAAAATCAAAAGCGTTGCTTAAAGGTGTGAAAGTGCTTATTAATGTTTTAAAAGTGAGAAAATAATAAAAAGCACCCAAAGATAGTGGAAGCACTATTAAAAATTGTAAAAGCAAAAAACATGATTAAAAGCACACATATACAGATTAAAAGTGGAAAAGGGCATAAATTTGGTGAGAAAAAGCACTCAATTGATTCGCGAAAGTGCTCATTAAAAGTATGGAAGTGCAATTTCAAAGGCAAAAGCACCATAAAAATAGGAAAAAGTGCCCATTCAGAAAAAAAGTGGAAAAAAGGGTTGTTTATCAGGAAAAATTGGAAAAAATGAACTTAAATGCATAAACAAAAAAAGTGAAGAGGTATATAGACTCATCGGAGGTCCAGAGCCAGGCAGACGATGATAGCGGTGGCATTTCTCAAACTGATGCTCGCAAAGGGGGACAAACATCATGAAAAGTCAAAAAGCTCGGAGAGGGTAAAAGTTAAAAGTTGAAGTAAAAATGAATAATAAAAAAGGGAATTTGACCCCTTTATATAAATTTTTGACCTAAAAAGAGGAAACTTTGACCTAAGAGAGGACCTTTATCAAAATTGACCTAGAAACTCAAGTTTATCATCAAATTAGCCAAAAAGGGTCATTTGAAATCAAATAGACCAAACATTGAAATCGGAAATGAAATTAAAATTCATTAGAAATTTAATTACATCAACATCAAATTGACCTAAATCATCAAGATTATCAAACAAATGATCAAATTTTATTTCATTTTCGAGGGGACATACCATTGGAAATATCAAACATCAGCAACATCATCAAGAATCAAGAGATTGATCATCAAATCAAAGTGAAAGCTTTTATCAAGAAATTTTTCATAATCAATCGAATGGGGCATCACATCGAGATTAATCATCATATCAAGGATTCATCAACAGAATGATCATCAGAATGACCATCAGAGTATCACATCATATCAGAATGATCATCATCAAGAGTGTCACATCATCAAATCTATATCAATCTCATATTAGATATCAAGGATTGACCATTAAAAGACATCAAACGAACATCAAAGATCGACCATCAATGAATCAAGACCTATCATCAAGAAAGATTAGAGTATTCTTTGCATAGGCATGCTTCACACGTCAACTCAAAGAGGGGCATTTGTAATCACCTAAAAATGGACAAAGACAATTAAGTAACAAATCAAAGTAAATCAAGGATAAAATTGAATCAATTGAATCACAATGCATATTTAGCCAATCAAAATTAAAATCAAGTCCTAATTCAAGATCAATCAAAATTGAGAGTGTTTTAATCAAATACAATCAAATTAAAGTACAATTAAATCAAATAATTGTATAGTCTTGGATTAAATCAAATTCAACCCATTCAAGGGGTACATTGCTAAACAAATGAATTTAAATCAATTAATAAATCCTAATTTCCCTCAACAACCCAAAAGGGGAGGAAATTCAATCAACCAATAGGATTTGAGGAAAGGCATTCACATGGATCAAGCCAAAATCAATCTCAATCACTCAAAGTGAAAGAGAATCTTGTCCATTGATCTTGTCTACTTGTCCCAAGCTTTGAGGACACAAACTTTTCATTGTCTTCAAAGGGTGGAACCAAAGACTCAACCAAGGCTTAATCATGATCAACTACACTATACCCCCTACCATTGGGAAAATCTATAAAAGGAAGACCAAATTCCTCATAATTAAATAACCACACATCTAAGAATTGCATTGAACCTCTTCCAATTTGAGCTTAGAAAGGCAATCTAGATTTAATTCAGCTTTCAAATTGGAATTGAACAATTAGCTTTAGCTTTAATCATTTATCTTTCTCATTCTAGGACTATCATTAATGGAAGCTTGCTGAGAGCTTTGCATTAACATTCTTAGTTAGAGAACCATAGGATGCTTAATTTTCAATTTCTAGCTTAGATAGATTTCTCAATTGTGGTTTATTTAGTTTCTATTTCATTTATTGTCAATACTAATTCTATGAAGATACTATTTTTGGTATACAGTAATAACATTGACTAAGGATGTAGGATCAACAAGACAACCACAAGTAGGTTTCTGAGAAATCCTAGCATAAATGTAAAGGGGACCATCAAGAGCTTTAATAGTCTCAGAGTCATCAAAGGTAATCAAAATTTCCTAAGGTCTTTTATTCTTAGGTTGTTGTCGAGCTTTAGGTTGAGTTTTCAATTTAGGCTTAGGTTTTGGTTGAGGTTGAGATTGAACTTGAGATTGAATTTGAGGTTGAGGTTGAGGTTGAGGTTGAGGTTGAGGTTGAGGTGGAGATACAGATTGACCAACATGCTCCACTTGATTAACAACATGATTGACATCATCCATCTTTGAATAATACACAATTTCCATAGCAAATGGTTGAGCAATGGTATTAGTATCATGCGTAGGTAAAGGATTCATATAGATTTGAAGGTTATGATTAGGAGAGATAGATTTGTTTCCACTGCCATCAATATTATCAACAGATAAGGCATTAGAATCAATTAAGTCTTGAACCTTATGTTTTAAAGAATAACACTTTTCAATATCATGACCATTCTGATGGTGATATTGACAAAAAGCTTTAGGATCAAAAGATTTAGATGCAATCGTAGCAGGTAAAAGAGGTCGAATAGGAGGTAAAGTAATCATATTAGTAGTTAACAACCTATTCATAATAGCATGTAAAGATTCAGAGAGAGGAGTAAACATACAATTTAATCAAAAAGTAGTGGATGCAGAAGTGGCATTGTGAGATGCAACAACAACTTGATCAGCAACTACATTTGCCTATTTGTTTATCTTGACATAGTTGTTGAATTTTTTTAATTTGGTTGGATTCGGAGCAGCATCACTTTTATCAACTGGAACATGAGTGATTGGAGTGTTTCTCTCAAATTACTCACTTGTAATTGATAATGATGAAGTACTACACAAAGTTGTTGAAAAGAGGTAAATTCAGTAAGCAAAATCTTATCTCTAATATCCTTTTGCAAATTTGAAATAAACATACATTGAATATCAATATCAGGAACAAGATAGGAAATCTAAGCATACAAATGCTTAAATCTACCAATAAACTCAATCAATTTTTCCTTAGCAGTTTGTTTACATTGCATCAAATCAATCAAAGGCACTTGTGGGCCAATGTTGTTTTGAAATTGTTGAATAAAGGCATTGGCCAATTGTGGAAAGGAATCAATAGAATAAGGCGGCAAGGAACAATACCATTGTAAGGCCTTGTCATAGAAGGTTCTAGCAAAGAGTTTGGCTAAAATCCTATGGTCATGAGCATAATCACTACAAAGGATTTGGAATGTTTTAACATGATGAACGGGGTCTCCTTTTCCATTATAATTCTCAAGATGAGGCATATCAACTTTTTGAGGAGCAGGAGTACGAATGATATCTCAGGAAAAAGGACTTCCCATGTCACATGTAGGAACATTAAACTTGTTTTGAGTTAGGGAAGAAAGTTGTTGTTGTAAGGATGACACAGTTTGAGCCAAACTAATGATTGTTGAATCATTAGGTGAAATAGGAGTAGCAACATTAGAAAGACTAAGTAAAGTATAAGAAGGTACAAGAATAGAAGGTACAACTGGAGGAACACTAGGAACTATAGTAGGAAGTAGATTGGAATAAGTAAAAGGAACATTATGATATGAAGGTTGTGATGTAGGGAGGGACATAGGAGGAAAACTCATAGGAACAGAGGGAACCATCACAGTCACCAAAGAAGGAGTATAAGTAGGAATGCTAGGTAAAGGATTAGAAGGAGGTTCTACACTATTGATAGGAGGAATCAACCCTAAATCTTGAGCTTCTTGAGCTAAAGGTTTAACATTTGAATGCACTACGTGAGTAATACCATGCAAGAGGTTAACACCTTGATTACTATCACAAAGAACTTTCTTAAGAGCCTCTATATCTTGAATAGAATCTTGATTATAGTTCTCTTGAATAAGCCAATTACCCATTTAATCAAGTTCAGTTGAAAGTTTTTGGACTTGTTCAGGAGGAACTCTTAAAGCATCATCCTCATCATGGGATGAGTGAGAAATGTTTTGCTCCATAATAGGATTGGAATCATGAAGAATCAAATTATCATCCGGGATCCTAAGGAAAAGAGAGGAAAATTCGGGATCAAAGGCACCCATGAGTCTATGACTTCTTCTAACCAGAATTTTATAAGTAGGACTAGTAGTAGTAAAGCTCATAAACCATGCAATGCATATGAACTAGACTAAGAACACATAAAGCATGAATATTTTTGTATTTTTGAAATCTAATTAGCATGCAAGATTTAACATAAAAGAGAAATCTAATACCAACAAGATACAAGGAAATATAATACCACCAAACACAATAGGGAATCCAATTCCACAAAAGAAAGGAAAGTATGTTGGGTTCACCAAAATGAATAGTGAAGGTGAACACACAAGGGAATACAAAGGAAAATTTTATACAATAGAGCATCTAAATCCACAAAAGAAAGGAGGGTAAGCATGTTGGATTCACCAAAATGAATTGGGTGAAATAGTATCCACCCTAAAATTTATGGGGGAAATATGAGATCTACTTCTAAATCCAATTCCCAAACGAGAGATCCAAATTGATCAACCAAAATGTTAATGCACAATCAAATCAATCTATGAAGAATATGAAAGAGGAAGAAAACCTTATATTTTCCTATAAAGGAAATGTGCTTGAAATCTGAAATAATTGAAAGGCAAGTACTAACCTCAAAATAGGACAGATCTGGAAAATGCCAATTTCTGATGTCTATGTGTAGTTTCAAGCAATTCTGCAACCTATTTCGGACTGGAAATGTCAAGACGAAGAAAACCTAGAAACCTTTTATCTTTCTGACAGCAGGTAGTCTTTGACACCGATAAAAGGTCAAAGGCTACATTAATATTTTGAAGGTTGACTTTGACTTTGTTCACAGATCTCAGAAGTTCACCAAAAAGGGTATCCAAATGCAATCTCAGATCCGTAGTTTCACACCTATACCTGCAAGAAAAAGAGGATTTTTGTTATTTGTATGGGGGGTTTTCCTTGGTCAAACCCCAATTTAGGAATTAACCTTGAAATTGAATTGAAATGTGCATAAACAAAGTAAATGAAACAATTCACCTTGCTTATGTTGAAGTCCTTGTAGAGGATTTGAATCCTCACATCCATAAGTAGGGATGCTCCAATGGATGTAGAATGAATGTAGGATGTCTCAAATCAATGGCATTTGATCTTCAACACCAATCTTGAATGGATCTTTTCATAGAAATTGACTTGGATGAATGTGGAAGGATGGATCTTCAAGGGGGCTCCAAAGAGATTGAATCATTCAATGGCTAACAATGGATCTCCTTGATGAATGAATGCTTGAAAACTTGAATACTTGAAGGCTTTCTTGAATTCTTGAATTCACTTGCTTGCACTTGAGAGCTTGATCATGAAATTACTTGAGATGAGATATATCAAAACTTGATTGAGAGATGGATTAAAATGAGAGAGGAAGGCCTCTTTTTATAGTGAACTAGGGCACAAACCTCTAGAGAAGGCAAACATTAGGGAATTAAATCCCAATTAACCTTAACCCATAGAAATGGACCCATATTAAATGAAATTTAAGGATTTACCATTCTGAAACTTGAAATGGCCGACCTGGAGGCGGAAAAAAGAATCTTTCTGAAACCCGATACCCGAAAATCAAAAAATCTTGAAATTTAAAATCTGGGTCAAGGACGAGGTAGACCCTACCCTAGGTCATGGTCGAGGTTGTCCCTGACCTAGGTTAAGGTCAAGGTCAACTTTGACCATCAAGGTTGACTTTGACCTTAAGGTCAAAAACCTCAAGACCTCAGTCCATAATGCCAGGAAATACAAAAATAAAGTGAAATCAAGTGCAGACAGAAGTAGAACAGGGGGAGAAATCCAAATACATGCAAAGACCCAATCAAGGCACTTAACATGACCCTAGACCACTTACTCAAAGGGCTAAACATTCTTATCATGGAAGTAGTTCGATTTTAAGATGATACAGAAACCTCAACATAATTTTCACCATAATTTAGGGTTTACTTCCTCAGTTTTTCCCAAATGCACACAACACAAAGATCAAGTAAATGCCAAGATTGATAAGTGTTGAAGTCTGGTGACAAAGGGTGATTAATGCCATTAATTCCTATAGTTCCTTGGTTTCTTAAATGCCACCTCACATAGCTTTGGTCATGTTGACCTTAAGACTTATGGTAGTGGGCTTAAGGCATAGTTGAGATAGGGCTTAATTTTTGGTTTAATATATATGTTGGTACTAGTTTAAAAGATTTTATTTTAAATTACCAACATAAGGGTTGATGTAAAGCATGGATTATGCTATGAATTAGGGTTTTCTTAGGGCTAGTTTGAGTGGATTTTGGAGCTTTTTTAGGAGGATTTGATTTTTGAATTTGGGCCTTAGGAGGCTATAAAACTAAATTTCTTCTTCAGTAATAAGGGTTCAAGATTGTGGATAAGAGGACTTAGTGAAAATTTTGTTTCCTTTGTGCCTTTTGCATATTTTTTGTAACCTTCTTTCAGATTTCAAGGAAAATAATGCAAGTATCCCATATTTTTCTCATTTTTTCTGAGCATTGAATTCAATCCTTTTCATCTTTCTGCATTTCAATGTTATTCAATTTGTAACAAGGAGAAGTGAGTTAACTCAATTCTTCCTCCAAGTTATTAAAATCAAACCTTGTGTGGAATTTGTATGTTTGTTAACAGATTTTTACTATTTGTGGTTTATGCCCTAATAGTGAGGTTAAGTTGACCTATATGTTGATCAGTGAATGATATTGCCAATCTGATAAGTATGTGCATTGTGGATGCTAGTTAGAGTTCCTAATAAGTTTGAGTCAAGTTTTTGGTGTATCACCTCATTTTCATTTAGTTTTAAAGCTTTTCTTTCTTCCCCTCTTCCCAATCAAAGTTCAATCCAGGTGATATTCCAAATCTAATAGGAACCAGCCTAGAATCCGTAGATTCCTTCTTAATCAGGGTCTACCCACAACTCGAGAAGTTTTCCATGTTAGCATGAAATATATGTGTACCCTAATTCCTGAGTTAGGGTGATATTTCATGGCCTCAACAGTTTTTGGCATGCCCGGTGGGACCTTGTGATACATGAATCAAATCCAAACAAGGAGTGTAAAATAGTTTGAGTATTTACAATTGTCTTTCACTAGGAGAGGCAGAACTATGCAAAGAGAGCCTAGAGGTCCTAGAGAGATTTTTTCTTAGCCTGTACAAAGGGTAGGAGACTAGGAAGACCAAGGAAGATAAGCTTTGAAATAAGTTAAGCTCCCCCCTCCTACCGAACTAAATTTCCAGATTCAAAGCAAGAAGTTTTTGAAGATCTTGAAGCATTTCAAAGTCAAGTTGTTTCTAAACAGTCACTAGTGGTAAATCAGCCATTGTGTGTGTGAAAATTGTACCTAGCTGTGGACACAACACTTCAGTAAAACATTAGAGGTTAGCAAAATTGAAATTTGAAGATAAATGAAACTAAGCTAATCGGGCGATTTTTTGCCTTCTAGTAGGTGCGAGTATGATGTTCTCAGATTGAAATCGAGATTAGTGACAATGCAACACCTAAATGAAGGATTTGAATGCAAAAGAATGAAAAACTGTATGAATGCAGATTAATCTATTTTTTTGGATTTTGAATGCAATTTGAATGAAAAATATGTATTAAACTAATCTAGATGAAATTGAAATGATATGCAAATTTAAACTAAGAATGATATGAATGAATGAATGCTATGATATGATATGAAAAATTGTGAATACTTATGACCAACAATGAAAAATATCACAAATCTCCTGTCACAAGTGCTCGATCCTTCAGCTGCAAATTCGCCAGAGTAATTGTGCAAATTTGAGAGTGGTTAATTGTGAAGAGCTAAGCCTTGATTTTATAGAAATCCAGGGTTTGAGGATGCATAAGAAAAACCATAAATCACTCTTGATAAACTCAGGTTGATTTTTGAGTTAACAAGAAATTAAGAATAAATAACTCATAAAATCATGCAAAAGCAGTTTTTATCTCAAAATAGAGTTTAGTTCTCTTTTTCAACTCATCATCAGATGTTGAGTTTAGAAAGTTAACAAATTCAAATTGAAAATTGATTTAAAGTTAAGTGCTTTTCTAATTGTGCATGATTTAATATGAATTAATTTAATAAATAAAGTGATTTATTTTCCACTTAACTGGTTTTGAATTAAAACAATTGATTTATGGGTTAATCAATTATTAAATCAAACTTTATTCCAATTAAATCATTAAATTTGACAACTTTGATTTTAAATCAATTAAATAAATATTCAATTGATTGTTTGTAATAATTTTGATTTATTGTCAAAATAAAAACAATATTAATTAGGAATAAATGCAATTAAATCTAATTAAATAATTAAGTGGTAGAATTAAATTAATTAATTAGATATTCATCATATGAAATTAATCAACTTTAGGATAAATAATGACATTTATTGCCAAATAATATTTAATTAAAGATAATTATATAAATTAGGAATATTCAAGGAATATTCCCCGATGCAGAATTAAGATAATCAATTAGGTTTTTGATAAATTGATGTGCAGATGTGCCTTAGGTTAGGACTTTGATGTCGATTTCGATCAATTTGACGATGTACGAGGTTAATGAACCTATAGCCCATTTTTGAGGTATTACATTTTGCCCCTCTTTGAATCACTGTGCGAAGCCTAGTGGTTCAAAGATTAATCTATTTTTTATGTTTGAAATTGATTTGAGAGATGAACCGATTCTGAGATAGAAATCAATTGACAAATTGGAAAAAGCTAACTCAGGTCCTGGTTGACCAAGAATCATGAAGATTTCAACTATAGAAATAATGAATCGGTGATTACGAAAAAGTATCAAAATGCCTAATTCTGAACCTTATGATTACGAAGAAGTGAGTGACTTGATTCCAAACTTGATGGTCCAAAGGAATCGAAATGGTATCTATTCTAAACCCTTCAGTTATGAAGAACCAAGGAAATAACACTAATGAACTGATGGTTACCAAAAGCTGATATAGTTTACAAGATTGATTAGGATACCAGATTGATATGGATCTCAATGAATTTGATATGCCCCAAGCAACAAGGTCTTTTGATCTGAATTAGTAACTAGACGTGGTTGTTGTCCTGATTACTGACGAAAGATTTTATTTGCACACTTGATTGATGTGCAATACCCCTTCGGGATGAAAATCAAAATATGGCAATAAAAGCTAGCATTAAATGGTTTAGAAGCATGTTAATTGATTTGAGAAGTGGTTATGCACATCTAGAGATGCGTTCTGCATCATTTAGAGGTCTTGGAGACCAAGTTTGACTAGGTTTGACCATGAGTTGACCATGGATGACCAAGTTGAAATTTTGATAGTTTCATGTAAGATAATCAGTTAAGTTAAAAAATGGATTTCTTTGATGTTTAAAAGGTCGAATATGCAAGAAGTTGATAATATAAATGATCTCAGATTTTGATTTAGATCCCGAAAATGGATTCTACTTGTTGTTTCGTTGGAGGGACCTTCATACAATGCTCAGTCCTTATGTCATGTTTAGCATAGTTTTCAAGAATCATTTAAGTGTCAAACTGATTTAGGCCCTCATGAGATAAATGCAATCATGCAAAGTGCAAAATGAAATGCAAACCTAAGACCTAGGACGTAGTCACTGATCATGTGTCGGTCATTTTCATCATTGAATATTTTATTAGGTAACTGGATAAATCAATACAACATCCACTAGTTAGGAAAGTATGAATATATGAATATTGATTTTTGCACCAAAGTCAATACAACGCCCACTAGCTAGACAACCATGGACATATGAATATTGATTTTTCTTTTCAGAATGTCGGATTAGATATAAGCACCAAGGTACAAATGCCAAGATGACCTAAATATCATGTCCATTCTGATATAGCAATTTCTATAAGCATCAAAACATGAACATTGTGATGACCTAAATACGCCTTGTGGAACAAACATGCCAAACAGTTTGCATAATTCATTCTTGTCTCCAATGTGAATTACCCGCAGTGACCATTTATCATTCACATCCTTGGATAATAGCCGTTCATAGTAGGATTGAGAAATCATTCAAACAGATGTAAGCTAGATAAAACTTGAATTTTCTAGGTATCAATGGTCGAGGTACTCATGGCCATACAGGCTCTTACAAATGAACACCATTTCAATCCAGAATTTCCAAAGTTATTAGATTTTTGCTTAAAGCATAAAACAAAGAAAAGATTCTGCCCCCAGTCATCACTCTCTAAATCCTATAAAGGACATCATCGAAGAGCTCAAAAGGACACAATATGCAAAAATCTCAATGTGAATCAGTAAACATACAAGGAGATAAAAGCATGTGAAGCATAGATTGTTTTTGTTTGTGTTGATGTTTGTTTCTATTGTTGTAGATATACAATACTTTCTGGTGAGGAGACTGACTAACTGACTTAGATGTAGCTTCAAAGGACCCTGCCTAGATATGACACGTCTAAGATACTAATGGCTATAGGATATGACTTTGATTACCCACAAGTTTGAAACATTGATAGGATATAGACACTTTTTTGATTGGTGTACAAATTGACTTTATTGAAACAAGGATATATACAGACTAAAGAAGACTGAAAGCTGGGAAAGACCAAGATTGCACTGATAGATGGAGTCTTTTGAACAAGTGGCACCTATTTGCCGGGTTTTCACCATCTTGGTAGAGATTTTATTTTTGCTACCAAGGCGCTTGTTTCCAGGTTTTCACCAAGGCACTTTTTCTTTTTCTCATTTTTTTGTATTTTTTATTTTTTCAATTTTTTTGTACTTTTGATATTTTTTACTTTTTTTGTGATACATCAAGGCGCCTATTGCTACGTTTTCACCAAGATGTTCATTTTTTTAGGACTTTTTCTAATTTTTAAGATTTTTTCAGGACATTTTTTAATACTGAATGCCTTAGGCATAGAATTTCTTCAGATGGAGAACGTTGATTGCTTCTCAGAGTTGTTATCCTTCAGTGGTTGAGATTTGATAGGCTCCAGAGCCAAAAGTAGTAGTGATAACAAAGGGACCCAACCAGTTGGGTTCAAGCTTCCCCTTGCATTCTCTATGTGATTGATTTTTAGGATTCCTTCTCAAGACTAGATCACCAACTTGAAATTCTCTGTGTCTAACTTTCTTGTTGTAACCTCTAGACATTCTCTTTTGATATACTTTGAGATGATCATATGTTTCTTGTCCGCACTCATCTAGTAGTTCAAGTTCCTGCAACCTAGACACTTTGTAGTCATCATCAGTTACTAGACCATGCATTCTGATTCTTAGGGATGGGATTTCAACCTCAATAGGTAGTACCACTTCAAACCCATAAACTAAAGCAAATGGTGTAGCCCCAATGGGTGTTTTGATACTTGTTTAGTAGGCCTAGAGAGCTGGATTGATCATGAGATGCCAGTCTCTTCCTATTTTATTAACTGTACGGTGTAGAATTTTCAATAGATTCTTGTTGGATGCCTCTTCTTGTCCATTCCCTTGAGGATAGTAGATAGATGACCAATGTTATGTAATCTTGAATTTTGAACACAAGGAATCTAAGTCCTTATTCTTGAATTGACCACCATTATCTGTGACTATTGAATGTGGAATTCCATACTAACGTATGATGTAGTTCAAAATGAACATTGAAATTTGTTTGCCGGTTTCTTAAGTCAAAGGGATTGCTTCTACCCATTTTTTGAAATAGTCTGTAGTTGTAATAATATGGGTATTCCCATTAGAAGAATGAGGATGTATGGCTCCTATAAGATCAAATGCCCATTGGTGAAAAGGCCATTGTGTAGTAAAGGGAATTAGATCTCTCCCTGGTGTATGAATTAAGTTACCATTTACTTGGCACTTTTGACAGTTCTTAGCAAACTTGATTGCATCTTTTTCCATTTTAGGCCAATAGTACCCAGCCCTAATAAGTTTTTGAGCTAGTGTTAAACCATTCAAATGTGATTCACATATACCTTTGTGGACTTCCTCTAATGCACGTTGAGACTCTTCCCATTCTAAACATCTAAGGAGTGTACCATCTAGACCTAGTTTATACAGATCATTACCAATGATGACATACCAGGATGCGTTGTGGATAAGGTAACATTTCTCATGGAAGTTGAAGGTATCGGGAATGATTTGATCTTGGAGATAGGAGAAAAGGCTTTTATATCTAGATGAATCATGACCAACAATAGTGAAGATCATGCAAGTTTCATGGGAATCATATGTAGGATAAGATAGTGCTTCCACCAGGAACTCGTAGCATAGCTCATGTTTGGGCTGCTGTAATAAAGTAGATATCATTGCCATAGCATCAGTAGCTTTATTCTCTATTCTAGGAATTTGTTCAAAGGTGATAGATATGAAATATTTCTTTAGATCATCTACCATTCTCTTGTATGGGATTAGCTTTCTATCTTTCATTTGATACACATCATTGACTTGGTGTATTACAAGTTGTGAGTCTCCATGAATGTGTAGTTCTGTTACTCTCCATTCAATTTCTCTCTTCATGCCATTAAGAAGGGCTTCATATTCAGCAATATTGTTTGTGTAAGGAAACTTTATTCAGAATGCTTTAGGGATCAAGTATCCTTGAGTGATGAATAATATGCCTGCTCTAGATCCATTCTGTGTATAAGAGCCATCAAAGAATAACTTCCATGTTGTAGAAGAAAGATTCATGATAGAGGAATTTGGGAATTCCATTTGCATCAGTGTATCATCAAACAAAGGTGTGTCAGCTAATTGATCAACAATGACTTGGCCCTTGGTATCTTTTCTTTCAACATATTCAATGTCAAATTCACTTAATAGCATCACCCATTTAGCTAAGCTACCTATGAGTGCAGCTTTGCTTAGTAGGTACTTTAGTGGATCAATCTTAGCTACCAAATGTGTGGTATGAGCTAACATGTAGTGTCTCAGTTTATGTGATGCAAAGATCCCAGCTAGACAAGCTTTCTCAATCATGGAATAGTTCTTCTCATATTCTACCAATGTTCTATTGATATAGTATATAGCTCTTTCCTTCTTGTTCTCATCATGTTGTGATAGTAATACCCCCAGTGTTGTATCTATAGTAGAGACATAAAGAATCAATGGTTTTCCTTGAATAGGAGGCATCAAAATAGGAGCATTTGATAGATATTTCTTGATATGATTAAAGTTCTTTTCACATTCCCCATTCCATGTAAAGGTCACACCTTTATGTAATGTCTTTGTGAAAGGTTGTGATATGTCAACTAGCTGAGATATGAAGTGTCTGATAGATTTTACTCTCCCTTGTAATGTTCTCATTTGACTGATATTCTTGGGAGGTTGCATCTCCATGATAGTTTTAACCTTTTCTGGATCTACTTCAATTCCTTTCTTTGAAACAATGTAACCTAAGAGCTTTCTAGAAGTGACACCAAAAGCACACTTCTTAGGGTTCAGTCTAAGACTAAACTTCTCCATTTGATCTAGTATTTTTCTCAAATCATTCAGATGTTCAGATCTTATCATAGATTTTTCCAAAGTATCATCAACATAATCCTCCATAGTTTGATGCATCATGTTATTAAAGATAGACGTCATAGCTCTCTGATACATAGCACCTGCATTCTTCAAACCAAATGGCATGACATTCCAATAGAAGGTTCCCCACGCACATGTGAAAGCGGTTTTCTCTTGATCTTCTAGAACAATTTTTATTTGGTTGTATCCAAAAAAACCATCCATTAAATAATACATCTCGAAGCCTGTAGTCATGTCCACTATCATATCAATGTTAGGTAGTGGAAAATCATCCTTAGGGAATGCTTTGTTTACATCTCTAAAATCTATGCATACTCTTATAGACTTGTTTGGTTTTGATATAGGTAAAATATTTGAGATCCATTTAGCATAATCAATAACATGGATGAATCTAGCTTTTAGTAGTTTCTCTAATTTAGCTTTGACCAAGAGTGCAACATGTGGATGCATCTTTCTCAATTTTTCCTTAACAGGTTTGACCCCTGGAGCTATAGATAAACGGTGCATTATAAGATCAGGATCCAACCCTGGCATATCTGAATATTTCCATGCAAAGTTGATCTTCTTTTTTGTTAGGAATGTAGTAAATTTTTGCTTTTCTTCTTCTGATAAGGATTGTGCTACATGGATCAATTATGGTTCTTCTGTTGTTCCCAAGTTGATAGATTGAGTGGGCTCAATCAGTACTAAAGATCTATCCTGTAAATGACTCGGAAGGACATAAAATATCTCATCCTTAGGCACCTCAGAGAGGTTTTAACCTTCGGATACATCTTTTATTTTTACTTTTGTAGGTTCTGAGACTGCCACAAAGTGGTTTTCACCCTCAAAACTCCTTTTCTTTTTATTTTTACTCTTATTATTTTGACTAAGATAGTTGATGTCTGACTCCATCATGCTAACACTTGGTTCATTAATGGAAGTCATCATAGGCTCAACTGCATTGAGGTAGTAAGCAAGGGCACACTAGTACATTTGAGGCAAAATTTTAATGACCATTTGTCAGATTTTCAATGGCAATTTGTCGAAACTACGACACATCTATCTGTCAGCATTTTTGCCGTTGCAAATGGAGATGGAAGCAGTAACCGTCAGTATTCTAACATCCCTACCTATCGGAATTGGCCACATAAATAGAAATTTTACTATGTGACCGATCTGTCAAAAAATTATTCTTACGACATTTCATCAGTCAGAAAGGCAATGGATATTCAGTAGATCTTCGACAGGAGTACCTGTCGGAGATATAGCCATCTTGTCGCACCCATCTATTGGAATGGAGTCCCATCGATGGTTACCTGTGTAATGTCTGGCGATAAGTAATCAAGTTCTGACACCAGTAGAATGCAGTCATTTTAGTGAGCATTCATGATCAAATAAAATGCAATGAATTTTAAATTTGCGGTTGAATATGATGCCAAAGGCTCGAAAGACATTGCCCGTCAAAGATACCAATCAAAGATGAAGAAATCATATACCTTCTCTCGCACTTAGTTTGCATGAAGGAAGATTTGATAGCCAAATCTTCCTTGTACCACACAAAGAACATGTCATTGGTTCAGTTTAGCATCTTATTATCATATCAGATAAAGTATGTTTAAGAATTGTTGGTAAGGATAGGAATAGTGGAGATTATAGAAATATCCCTCTAACCAATTAGGAGTGGTTAGGGAAGTTGAGAGGAAAGTTTTCAAACATTCATATTCACTTATTGAATGCTTTGGAGACTACTGGTTTGACTATCCATGCATTACCAGTGACTATGATTCATTAAAGGATTTCCATGCATTATCATTGTATTGTGTATTTCCAATATGTTTGGATGCAGGGAAGACCAGGAGAATGAAGGATCACTCACTGATTGCATGATAACCCAGTTTTGAGGGTCACTGGTTGAGGGGACAGTCAAGGTCTGGATGTTGATAGTGTTCATTGAGGGAAGGGGGATTGTAAAAGACTTGTTATCATTGTATTATGTATTTCCAATATGCCTGGATGTAGGGAAGAATAGGAGAATGAAGGATCACTCACTGATTGCATGATAACCTAGTTTTGAAGGGTCACTAGTTGAGGGGAAAGTCAAGGTGCAGATGTTGATAGTGTTCCTTGAGGGAAGGGGGATTGTGAAAGACTTGTTATCATTGTATTGTGTATTTCCAATATGTTTGGATGCAGGGCAGACTAGGACAATGAAGGATCACTCACTGATTGATCAAGCTAAAAGATGGAAGAATGAGAAGCCCAAGATTACATCATGGTATAGTACAATGGAGAAGATGAAGGCAAAAAAATTTCCCAATGACTATAGGGTGTAGTTGTACAAGAAGATGCAAGGTCTTAAACAAAAAGACATGGATATGAAGAAGTACATTGAGGAATTCTATAAGCTAGATATCAGAGTAGAACATGAGGAATATGTTGAGAAGAAACTTGCAAGATACATTGGGGGACTGAGGTTTAATATACAAGATGAAATTAGTCTTTCTACCCCTAGATCTATGGAATAATGTTACAAAATAGCCAAGAAGGCTGAGGAAAATATAAGAAGAATACAAGAGAGACAAGAGAATTGTGGAGGAAGTTCAAACCAAGGTAGAGGTGGCAGATTTAATGAGGCACAAGGTCATAAAAATGCTGACAAAGGTAAGGAAAAAATTATGGATGCAAGGAAAGGACAAAGAGGATGAGGTAGATTTGGTTTAGGAGAAGGTAGTGTTATCTTCACAGGGAAGTGGTTTACTTGTGGAGAAGTGGGACATCAATCATACAAGTGTCTTAAGAAGGAGGAAAACATGAGGAAGGCAAATAGAAGAGTGAACTTGGCACAAGGGGAAGAGGAAAACTACAAGAGGAAGGAGAGGGATCTAATATGGATAACTCGGGAGAAGGAGAGTACCTAATGGTAAGGAAGACACCTGTGTAGCAACAAGAGAGGAAAAAGGTGTCAATCTTCAGAACCAATTTCAAAAATTATGGTAAGATTTGTAGAATGATCATAGATTCTCATTCTTTTGATAATTTTGTATCTTATGAAATGGTAAATAAACTGAATTTGAAAAATTTTCCACTTAATAGACCATATAAGGAATCTTGGGTGAATAATTAACAAAAGATTGTAATTAAAGGAACAAGCTTATGTTTATTTTTCCATTGGAGGGTATGTTGATAGATTTTTGTGTGATATAGTCCCTATGACATGTTTTCATATCATTTTGGGAAGACCATGGAAAGCATCTAGAAGAAAAATTCATTATGGTTTTGAAAATGTGTATATTGTGCATAAGAATGGTGAAACTTTCACTTTTACACAACTTCCTAGTAATGTTGATGAAAGGAACAACATTATTTCTTTTGGTAAAAATGATTCTATGGATTTGTACAAGAAAAAAGTGTAGGAGCCTATGGCATCAGGCCTAAGACAAAAGACATCTTTATTGGTCATGAAATCTAGAGTTTATGAGAGTTATACATGATAGCCTAGTTTTGAAGGGTCACCGGTTGAGGGGACAATCAAGGTCTGGATGTTGATAGTGTGTGTTGAGGGAAGGGGGATTGTAAAAGACTTTTTATCATTGTATTGTGTACTTCCAATATGTTTGGATGCATGGCAGAATAGGAGAATGAAGGATCACTCATTGATTTCATGATAACCCAATATTGAAGGGTCACTGGTTGAGGGGACAGTCAAGGTCCGAATGTTGATAGTGTTCCTTGAGGGAAGGGGGATTTTGAAAGACTTTTTATCATTGTATTGTTTATGTCCAATATGTTTGGATGCAGGGTAGACCAAGAGAATGAATGATCACTCACTGATTGCATGATAACCCAGTTTTGAAGGGTCACTTGTTGAGGGGACAGTCAAGGTTTGGATGTTGATAGTGTTCCTTGAGGGAATGGGGATTGTGAAAGGATTGTTATCATTTTATTATGTATTTCCAATATGTTTGGATGCAGGGTGGACCAAGAGAATGAAGGATCACTCACTGATTGCATGATAACCTAGTTTTGAAGGGTCACTAGTTGAGGGGACAGTCAAGGTCCAGATGACTGGGCCATTCGAGGACCCTATTTCTTTGTATTAATTTCTATTCAAATTGGATGCATGGATTTCTTGTGAATTATTGGCTGTTATGTATCCTGCAACTGCATCCGTAAATCTGCATATACTTCTCTAGGGTTGTAAGCCACTTAGGGATCAAAATAGAGAAACCAACTCAAAATTGTTCTTTGTCCTATTTCCTTTTAACAAAGTCTCAACTATCAATGATATAACAATACATTTGATGCCCTAAGCTACCAATACAAATGGCACCTAGCTAGAAGCTCACGAGCTATCCATTTGATAACCACAATCAACATTTCAAAAAAATGGTTATCCTTGAGCACAAGCACCAATAACATCAAATAATGGAGTTAAAGCACTAAATCAAAATCATTCTTTGTCCTATTTCCTTTTAACAATTTCTCAACTATCAATGATATAACAATACATTTGATGCCCTAAGCTATCATACAAATGGCACCTAGCTAGAAGCTCACAGACTATCCATTTGATAACCACAATCAACATTTCAAAAAAATGGATATCCTTGAGCACAACCACCAATAACATAAAATAATGGAGTTAAAGCATGGGCTAGGGCACAACACTAGTAACATCAAATAATAGAGATAAAGCACTAGCTAGGGCATGATACCAGTAGAATGCAAACATTTCAGAGAGCATTCATGATCAAATAAAATGCAATGCATATGAAATTTACAGTCGTATATGATGCCAAAGGCTCGAAAGATGAAGAAATCACATACCTTCTCTTACACCACCTAGCTCATTTTCTCTTGCTCCTTTCCTATGCCAATCGAAATAAAAATGATTTGGCACTTCACTTTTTGTTTTATGTATACCGAAAACTATCAGAATTCTGATGGTCATTTTAAAACCCATCCGAATACCGACATCATCGGGGCCTATTTTTTTTAAAAATAACAAATTCATTAAAAAAAAATTACCTGTTGGAAGTGTCTATCAAAATTTGGCCCCAAATGTAGTAGTGGCATAGTCATTTGGAAAGGTATAGATACCTTGGCTCGGATTTGTGGAAGTTTGGTCAAGAAGTTTGGGATGTTGGATAGTCAAAGTGGGGAAAGATTGGGAAATAGTGTTTATGGATATGGATCTATCATCATTGGTCCTAACCCAACTCTCGAGTTCAAAGGTGATATTACAACTCAAAAAGTTCAATTTGTGAATAGGTTCAATGTCATTTTGGGAGTCCAATTCAGCCATAGGTGGATCGGACTCATTAATTTTGTCATTTCTCTCTAGACTTACGTTGGGTTTAGGTGCATATTGGTGAATAACATCAATATGTTTTTCTATGATAAGCTCATCTTCCTCTGGAATGACTCCCCATTCATAGTCATTTGATTCCTCATCTATGCCTCTAGGAAATTTGAGAACGTGTGTAAAGTCAAGATGGATACCCCAAGAAGGGTTACCCTCAAAGTCTGATTTGAATTCATACTCATGAGAATCTATATCAGAATAGCTACCACCTTCCTCCTTGTCTATTTGGTTTTCCTCAAGATCAACTGATTCTTGTGGTGCAACTATCTTTTGTGCCATAGTAGGTTTTTGTGTGTCTACCACATTGATTCTTTTGATTGGATCATCCTCTGCTTCAAGGTCTTTTATTTCTTTAGGAAAATGCTCATAAGGAATGAGCTCATCAGTGGTGTCTGAATCATCACTATTAGATTGTGGTGTTTCTTCCTTTGGTTGAATTGCTACTGATGGTTCAATCTGTTCTACGACATGTGGAGAGTTTTTGCTAAGATAGAAAGGCTTCTTCTTATATCCTAGACCTATTGTATTCTTTTTTCTTTGGCCAGGATGGTCAAGATGTGATAGAATACCTTTACCTTGTAGTCCTAGAGGCCCTTTTCTAGTGTATCCCATCTTTTTGATTAATTTATCCCCTAGTCCATATGACTTCTGAAGAATTTTTCTTGAAGTGGAGTCACATTTCTGGATTGATTGAGATTGAGACTCATCCTTGTATAACCATGCAAGAATGGCTTCATCTTCCTCAAACTCTTTTTTAGATATTTGCTCTGTGACAAAGCTTCCATTGAATCTAATCTAGGATTCTTTAGCTGTGGGTTTCACTTTTTTATAAGGTTGTCCATGAGATTTAGGGGATAAAGGGAGAGATGTGAGATAAAATAGGTTCCATTGTGTATTCTCCCATGCCATTGTCTTTGATTTTGAGTTCTTTAGAAAGTTCTTCTATCTTGGAAGTTGATGCAATGTCTATTTGCTTAGTGGAAGATTCTCTGTTATTAGGAACAAGTTTATCAGCACTTTCCTTCAATGCATTGCAAGTTGTAGATAGATCAGCTAAAATCGTCACCTCTACTCCTTCATAAGGAAATTTCACACATTGATGGTATGTGGAAGGAATATCTCTCATTTCATGTATCTAGGGTCTCCCTAGAAGGATGTTGTAAGCCAAAGGTAGATCAAGAACTTGACATGTGATATCTCTGATAACTGGACCTATTCTGATAGGCAAGACAATTGTTCCTTCGGAAGATCTCTCTTGTTCATCATATGCCTTGATAGTTATCTTCTTCTTAGGATCAATGGAAGCTTCAAATAACCCCAATTGTGTGATCAAGTTGTAAGAACAAATGTTGAGACCAGCACCTCTATCTATCAACACGTGTTTGACATGATAGTTTTGAATCAAGACTTCAATGTGCAAAGGTTGGCTATGCGGATGACTCAAGGTGTTATCATCTTCCTCTAAAAAGGAGATATATTGGGGAGATGTCAGATGACCAACCATAGTCTGGAACCTATCTACATCAAGGTTGTTAGGAACATTGGATCCGATGAGAGCTTTGTCTAGAATGGCTCTATGAGCTGGAGATATCTGAAGCAACTCAAACATGGAGATTTTTGCATTTGTATGCTGGAGTTGTTGGACAATAATGTATGTTTTTGGCCTTGTGTCTTTAGGATTTGATGATTTAGAGGCAGCCTTCTGTTTAGAAGCAGATGAGAGACTGAAAGGCATCTTAGGGACATTTGATGAATCTGGGATTTGTCCTTGCAGATGAGCCTGAGCTTGTGATTGAGTAACTGCATTTTTTGATTGATTATCTCTATCTTTTCTTATAATTTTGATGACATTGCAACACTCAAATTGGCATAGTTCAACCATATTTATGACAGTGTTGTTTCTAGAGTAAGCATAATTGATCTTAGCACCCACATTAGGCTGAGAAGATGAATCTCCTTGACCATGTTTCAAAAATGGTTCCATGAATGTTGTATGATCATTATTACTTGTATGATTGTTAATTATGATTTCTCCATTATCGATTTTGTCTTGTATGATGTGTTTCAAGCATATGCAGTTATTAGTTTTATGACCCTTATTGCGATGGAAGTCACAAAAATTGTTCTCTCTCCACCATTTCAGTTTAGGTTCAAGGTCAAAGACTTTTATCTTAGGCAAGGTAATGATGTTATTTTCCAACAAAGTTTTCATGGAAGATTCCAAGGACTCTCCAAGAGGAGTAAACTTGCATTTAGGATCAGTAGCCCAAGGTTTATAGTTAGATGAATTTTTGTTTGATTCTATTGCTTTTTCCTTTGAGGCTTTGATGGCTTGGTTACCAACAATGAGATTGAAAGTGGGTGCCTTAGATGGGGTGTGGATAGTATCAACAACACCATCTATGAGGACACCTTTATTCTTGTTCTAGTTTTTGCCTTTGTCTTTAAAACTAGAACTAGATTTGTACTTGTCCTTTTGAAGTGATATGTCTCCTTTTTGTACAAGTACTTTCTCAATTTTGATTGCATTTTCTAACATTTTATTAAAGGATGTATGATTTTGCATTTGCAAATGGTAGTTGATTTCTGGAACAAGATTGTTGATGAAAATTTCCAACTTCTCAGTTTTTGGAATGGGTCTAGCATATAGAGAAAATTTCTTCCTCCATCTTTTGAGAAAAGTCAGGAATGGTTCTCCTGAGTTCTATTTAAGATTGCAAATGTTGATCATAGTGACCAGATGCTGGATGTTGTAGGAGTATAGTTGATAGAATAGTTTGATTAACTCCTCAAAAGTCTTGATTGTAGGAGGCATTTTTTAGAACCAATGAATAGCTAACCCTCCCAGAGATCGAGGGAAAAGACACATTAGGTAGGTTGGTTCGTGCATGAACTCCATAGATTGAGTATAGAATTCTTTGATATGGTCTTGAGGATCAGAGTTTCCATCATATTTATGATATTTAGGCATCTCCACTCTTTTAGGGAATGGTGGCATGTACAAGTCTTTATCAAATGGAAAAGGGCATAGAGCCTCCATAGAGAACTCCTTAGGTTCCTTTTCTTTTTTTGTTTTGTTGAGTTTGACTTGCATGGTATGCATCTATTTCATCATAGCTGTGATCAGAGTTTCTTCCTCATGTGTAATGATATCTTCAACATTAAAATTGGGAGGAAGTTTAGCCCCTTGACGAGCCAACTCTAGGAAGTATGTTTCTATGTCTTCTTTCAAGAAATGCCTCATCATTTTCTTGAAGTCATCATCATTTTGATATCGAGCAATTTCAGAAGGTGTGGGTTCTTGATTCACACCATGCTGGGATTGCTATCCTTGGGACCCTTGGCTCGCACCTCCTCCTTGAGACATAGTGTTGTTGAGAGAACTATCATGCATTGATCGATGAGGAGTTTCTTGATGACCTATGTGGGTTGATGCAGGAGGGGTGACGTAACCACCTATCAAGTAAAGATTTCCAAGAGTGTCTTCTACAAATTTAGTTGTGTTAAAAGGCTGATGAAATGTCTTAGCAATCACAAAAGATGCAGCTAAAGAGAATCTAGGTTTTTCTCCTTGTTTTCACTGTGATGAAGCTCTAGTTTCCACCATTAACCTTGGGTGAAACAAAAGAGAAAGATGAAGACACCTGAAGAATGACTTGATTCAAGAAGATCGAATGATGCAACCTTGTCAAGACTGGATTGATTGAAGATTAGATTGGATGTAAATGAAGGATACTATGCCCTAGTAGTATGGGTACATGCCCAAAAGATGGCGGACATGAGCTTGCAACACTTAGCCATTCTAGATGAAGATTGAATTGAAGATAATTTTGACAAGGTTTTGACACAAGATGAAAAAAACTCAAATCGATAGATCAGAAGGCTATATCAAACTCAAGAGACCACTTTTAGGTAAATAAATTGGATTTCTCTGATTTTTCTACTCTCTTCCTAACATAGTGATTTGTTTGATAGAATCTGGAACTAGGCTGTAAAAACTAGATTTCTGGCAATTTTGGCAAGTTTCTAGCAAATTTTCAAATTTCTCATATGACTTTCTATAGGCTCGTACGACAGTGGGTAAACTTTGGCACAAAAATTGACAAGACTCATATGACAATTACAAAGCTTGCATGATAGTTGATAGAAGATTTTGACTTTTTGCTTGTGATTTTTGACAAAACTCGTACGACAATATACAAGCTCTCATACGACAATCTGGGGGTTCTGATACGACAAAGGGTCAAAACTCGTATGACTTTCTGACCTTATGGGATGACTTTTGAATCCAGAAAGGAATTTTGCATCAGATTTGCAATTTCTCAATTTTCAGAATCAGTGTGTTTTGCAAGGTTTTCTGTCCAAATTTGAAGTTTGTTTCAGGATTGTTCATTTTCAATAACCAAGTAAGTAAACAAGCATGTAGAATAGTAGGCAAGTGATTTCAAGCACATCTGAAAACAATGAACAGGGGACAAAGTAACCATGTGCATGAACAATCAAGTGACTTAATGTGCTAATCTGTAATGCCCCTCCAACCCTAACAAGTTTTGGTTATGCTCACTAGAAATTAGGAAGGGCTATATGTGAGAATGATCCTTCTTGAGATGGTTGATTAAACCAAACCCCTTCGAACACACCATAACTTCATATTTTAATTCAGTAAGTAATAATATTTGCATAAGTATGTTCCTTTATATCTTCATGTGTGTCAGTGATAGTTTAGGACCTTAATGCTAAAAGGATCACCTGATAGACTTATATGCTTATGTGCGAAATGCTAATTATTAATATTTATGTTTACCTTAGGTTAATTAATTATAATCACTTAAGGCTTAGATGTGTTACCTTCTCTAATAACGTTACTAGGGATTAGACATGATTAATGCATTTAGGGTTATATGATTTGTTTATCTTGATTTGATAATGAGATATTTTGAGTACATGCCTGATGGTTAAATGGGTTTGTGAAAGTTAATAGATGATTTACATTTACATGAATATGTTATGATGCATTCTTGTTATACAATATGGAAAAGAGATTATTCTAGTACTAACCACACTAATCCAATTATGCTTCGTTGATGTCACTATCTGATGTGAGTGTAGGATAAGGGGAGGCAGTCGTAGTTACTCCTACAAGAGGTCCACACGATGTCACACTCCCCATCCTTGTTTGTGACTATATATATATATATATACATATATATATATATATACATACATATATATATATATATATATATATATATATATATATATATATATATATATATATATGTATGTATATATATATATATATATGTGTGTGTGTGTGTGTGTGTGTGTGTATATATATATATATACATACATACATATATATATACATATATATATATATATATATATATATATATATATCTATATATATATACATATACATATATGTATATATATACATATACATATATACATATATACATATATGTATGCATGTTGCTTGGTGTTGCAGGATGCAGGTACAAGGCATCGACTCCACCTGGCTACATAGGTCTGAGTGTGCTTTCAAAATTCTCAAATTGTTGTTGTGTGGAGATATTACCAAGATTACTCTCAAGGTTACCCATGGACTTAGATTTCCGTTTAGGAGGTTACCCTAGTTGGGGGATTTGAATGCAGCATGTGATGTGGTCTTGTGATTTATGATTTGATGTTGTTTTGAGATTAATGATGTGAGTTAGATTTATCTTTGTAAGTATATATTTATATATTTATTATATATGTGTTATAATTGAATGTATGTTATATATGTATGTGTATATGTGGGTGCATAGGCATATACCCATGCTTATATAAATAATAATATTTGTATGATTTTATTGATTGTGTAAATGGTATGTTGTTTATAATAATTAAATCAAGTGTATTGAATGAAATATATTAAATAAAAGTAAAAATAATAGTAATAACGAAAAATGCTCTTTGTAGTAAAACTAGCTATCTAAGAGGGAGTAGAACTCAAGACCTCCTAGAAGTTAGGCTAGTTGATTTCCATGTGTGCTATGTGTTTTCCTTGGAAGTTATTTGTTTGACTTTCTTGTTATGGTTTCTTTTAAAATTATTTTTTATTAAATTTATTAAAAACTTTATTATGTGTTACAGGAAGATTTTTAATTAATCTACAACCAACTACGGAAGTTGGAGAAGTTGCTTCCCATAAAGAAACTCCTCCAACCACATAGTTGGAGGATAAATATGTGCAATTTTGTGTGGTTTGGGGGAGGATAATTTCTGGAAGATTTTTTTGGGAATTGCCTGCAAGTATTTTTCAAAAATATATTTGAATTTTTTGTGAGTGTAAGAGTCTCTTTTTGGTGATGAATAATGTGTGTGGATTTCTTGGAGTTGACTGCCAAAGGAAGCTTTTAGGAGTCTATCTACTCAAGGCATGCAGATCTACAGAGAGACTCTAGTCAAGAGAAGAGAATTTATCCACAGGACCCCAGGTAGGGTCTATACTGGGATGAATTCTCCAATTCTCCTATGTATGTGTGTGTGTTTATTTACATAAATGATATGTTATTGGATTGATATGTGATTTTTTACTATGTATTGAAAAAGAAAATATAAATGTCTTATGTTCTGTGTATTTCTATGTGTTTCCAGGAAGTAGAATATGTATGTTTTATAGTTTTTGGTTTTATGAAATCTTTCCTGGAAGTCTATGATTGATTATATAATTATAATTTGATATATTTATCTATGTATGTGTGTGTGTTATTAAATATTTATATTGTTCATATGGTCTGCAAATTTTATTTTGTGGAATGATTTTTAATTAGGATGATAATGAAAAAGGATATGTTAATTGGAAAGAGGCAAAGTATTATGGTTTATTTTCCTATACATGTATTGCGTTGTTCATAAATTTTAAACCAGACCTTATTTTCAAAATCACTCCATTGAGAATATGTGCAATTAGGTTTTATCCAACATATGTAAAAATTAGAAAGATCCAACGGTTCAAAAAAAAGTTATGCTCATCGCACTGAGACTGTATTTTTATGATAGTCATATATATATGTTTCTAGAATTAGCCATTTCCCCATCAATCTTTATTAGTTTATAATTTATATTACTTTTATGCTCTATTTGTACCTATTTCATAAAATTTGGAGTCATGGATTTCAGTGTTGGGTACATGTTTGGCTTGGGGTTTAGTCTGTATCTTCCAACCTTGATCCTGGTCTATGTCTACATCTTTGTACCTCTCTTAATGTTTATTTTATTGCTTTAAGTTTATCATAATGTTGTGTTAATGCATGTGGAAATTTGTATCACCTATGTATGTTAATCACTTGTTTTTTTTTTATGTTATATGGTGTTACATGTGATGTTTCTGCACTTGGCATATACTTGAGCTTAGTTTATGAGGCTAGTACTCATCTTGGTGGCTTGTGTGCACGGGAGGGTTCCCTAGACCTATAAATAAGTCATGGAAAGTTGTATTTATGCATGTGAAAAGTTATATGATATGATTTAAGGTATCTTTTGATAGACACTCCTCCAATGGTTCCTGTTATGTATATGGCTAAGGTTAGGACTCGCTCTGAGGGCCTGAGTGTGCAGGGGAGTTTCCTAAACCTATGAATCGTGACTTGGAAATGTTATCTTGTATCTTTAGCTTTTGATGGGGTAAGGGACTAGGAACCTTAAGTGAGCAGCTCACCATAGGTGTTGGAACCCTAAAGTGGTTGCCAGATGATCCTATGGGTGGGTTTGTAAAAAGTGATAACCTTAAAAATTAACCTGGGAAGGGGGGATTCAAAAGATAATGAAAGAAAATATAATAATGGCTACACATACCTGATTGGAGTACCAGGACCAAGGATAACTACCAGGATGGATCCCTATTCATAAAGGGGGGACCAGTGTTACATGGTTGCTAGGAAGGATCCCAATATATAGGTTGTGTGATGACACTCACTTAGGTGGTATCCTAGAACCTTAACCTCGGTGTTATAGTATGATGATATTTTATGTGCTTTGTTCTTGTTCTTTTGAGTCTTGGATGCATTGGTTCTTGAGACTTAGATTTCCTTAGGGTCTTGAGAGTACCTTGGTTCTATCTCCTAGCACAGGGGGTGGAACTTTACTAGTTTCACATGGTTGGGTGGAAAATCTCTTTCAAGGTATTGTTTGTGGTTTGTGTCATGGTCTGGATTTTGATATGTTCAGTGATGAAGTTATCCTATCTTGTATCATGTATCTCTATCTTTTGAAATCAAGGTGTAAAGATGTAATGTAAGCCTTTGGGAAACTTGATGTAATTATCTTTTTGTATGCCTTCGGGCTATGTGTAGCAACTATAATTGTAATTGTGTTGAAGTTCTAAGAAATAATTTATGTATTTGGGAAGGGTAGTTTTAAGAATTTCAAAAGGGGATTCAATATTGGTAAATCAGGCATGGATTATGTTTAAGTAATTCCTACCTTATCTCTCTTGAGTTTTAAATGAAATTGAAAGTAATTATTCTATGTAAGCTTTTGCAAAGAACTTATAGATGAAAACTTCTGGAAGGAAACCTGTTTTGATATATAGTGAAAAGATATGCTAAGGGTTGAAGGGTATCTCCAGGTGAAATAATAAAGGAAAGGAAATGTGTATGTTATTGAAGAAAGTAATAAGATGTGATTCTTAAATGTTTAAGTTCAATGTGTATGATGTAAGGCTATTTAAACTAGGATTTTTAATCTCAATTCTTAATTGGTATATACAAGGTTATAGATGATAATTTGTGATAGTTAAACTTGTGATAAAGATGATTCAATGAATGGGTTATATTGGTTAGCAATAGATGGCTAAGTACTTTACACTCTTTCTATTTGGATCCTTGAAATGAAAATGGAAAGTAAGGACTTGTAATAGAAAGTTTATGTGATGATAGTGCATAGATAAGGTTAAGGAGAAAACAAATGAAAGAGGGAAGGATAAATGTATTTAGTGTATTAGATAAATGAGGTACTTCCAATTCATTTCTAAAAGTGAATAATTATGCAAATTAGGTAAAGAAAATGAATGCAATTATCTCATTAATGTAATTTGTTTTGATAAGGAATGAAAGCAATGTCTCAATGTAAATTGAAGTTGAAACGGAAATAGAATTGCATTAGATTAAGTAATAAAATGCATTTCTTGATAAGGGTAAATTAATTCATTAAGGGAACCTTAAGGAATGTACTTGTAAATAGTAATTATTATAAGTTAGAATGTTAGAAAAAAAAATTGTTAGTTGTAATTTTAGGTCATAGACCTGATTCCTTATGGGTTCCCTAGTGGGGACATTACATAATCCCTAGGAATGCTAGTTGTGTATGTTACAAAAAAAATTTCAATAATGCACATAGTCCTAGAAAATGAAAAATTTGGCCTCACTAGGGTTTGTAGTAATGGTTTGACTCTGCAACTTTTGTGATCTCAAGAGGGTGAACTCCAATCCAGGCGCACTGGGGTTTTGACATAGTCTGAGAATTTAATCAATCGGAAGTTGCTAGGGAGATCTAATAGCCCAACAAGAGACCACACCTGTGAAGATTTCCTCCATAAGGACATTTATATAGTGGCTATTGCTACCACATTGAAAATGGCTATTACTGCTAGAGGTTCCATCCATATGGTTGACCCAATAAAGGGAATGTCCACTATAGTTAGCCCTCTCTAAAGGTGACTCACAAAAGACTCCACATGGGGACTTGGTCCAGATCCAAGGATTTGAGTTTCTGATACTACCCAAAAAGGGAGTAGAGCATAGTCCTCCAGCCTTATCACTTTTACCCAAACATAGCAGATAGATCAATCTGACACACTAAGACCAAAATTATCTCACCAAGATTTGTGATGTCAACAACTATGCTCTATCGATCTCTCTGGGGAGAGAACATATCGATCAAAGCTAAGGACCAAACCCAATAGAATGCAAGATAATCTCAGTGTCCTCCCTACCTACAAGGGGATCCTTTGTCAAGAAGAGCTTCACATGTGTGAACAAGTGAATGAAATCCACTCTCTCAAGATCATCCACAAATAGTGTTCATAGGGCCTATTTACTATGTGTAACATATATGCAAAAAGCAAATCTATGTTCATTTTATAGCCCAAAACTGAAGTGTGAATTATGAAAGCTGAAAAAGGAACACAAGTTTGACATGTGAGAGTTCATTTTTATATCCCAAATGAAATGTTATCAGATTCAATAGAATACCTGAATTCCTCACAATGCGCTTAGTAGGTTTTACTTGTTTTAGCAATTTTTCTTGAGCTTTTCCAATCAGAATCAATAAATACCAATTAGAAACAAAAGATCCCAATTGTTAGGGTTAGCTATTAGACCAAAGCCAAAAATCAAATCTGGAAAACTGCCTAAAAATTTGAAATGACAGTTGAATTTTGATAGCAAAACTCATACGATAGTCAATTACCTCCTGCACGACAATCTGGAAACTTGTACGACATTGGGTGCCTTCCCATATGATAGAGTAGCTCCCAAATGACAATATGTAAGTTTTGATACAAGCCTTGAAAATCTCAACTGTCATGGGATAGTCAGGGGGTGCTGGTTAGACTTTCTGACAAAAGTCCTATGAAAAATGTACGGACAGAATATGAAAATGGCAGAAATAACAGAAAATGGAATGAAATGATTAGAATAGAAATGGAAACCTATTTCAAGGCCCCACGGTGACCACCAAAAATGTGTGTGTGGAAATTGTACCTAGTTGCGGACACAACACTTCAATAAAACATTAGAGATTAGCAAAATCAAAATCTGTAGATAAATGAAACTAAGCTAACTAGGTGATTTACTGCCTTCTATTAGGTGTGAGTATGATGTTATCAGATTGAAATTGAGATCAATGAAAATGCAACACCTAAATGAAGGATTTGAATGCAAAAGAGTGAAAAACTTTATGAATGCAGATAAATCTATTTTTTTGGATTTTGAATGCAATTTGAATGAAAAATCTGTATGAAACTAATCTAGATGAAATTGAAATGATATGTAGATTTAAACTAAGAATGATATGAATGAATGAATGCTATGATATGCTATGAAAAACTATGAATGCTTATGACCAACAATGAAAAATCTCACAAATCACCCGTCACAAGTGCTTGATCCTTTAGCTACAAATTTGCCAGAGTAATTTGCAAATTCGAGAGTGGTTAATTGTGAAGAGCTAAGCCTTGATTTTATAGAAATCCAAGGTTTGAGGATGCATAAGAAAAACCATAAATCACTCTTGATAAACTTAGGTTGATTTTTGAGTTAACAAGAAATTAAGAATAAATAACTCATAAATTCATGCAAAAGCAGTTTTTATCTCAAAATAGAGTTTAGTTCTCTTTTTCAACTCATCATCAGATGTTAAGTTTAGAAAGTTAACAAATTGAAATTGAAAATTGATTTAAAGTTATCCTCTTTTCTGATTATGCATGATTTAATATGAATTAATTTAATAAATAAATTGATTTATTTTCCACTTAACTGATTTTGAATTAAAACAATTGATTTATGGGTTAATCAATTATTAAATCAAACTTTATTCTAATTAAATCATTAAATTTGACAACTTTGATTTTAAATCAATTAAATAAATATTCAATTGATTGTTTGTAGGAATTTTGATTTATTGTCAAAATAAAAACAATATTAATTAGGAATAAATGCAATTAAATCTAATTAAATAATTAAGTGGCAAAATTTAATTAATTAATTAAATATTCATCATATTAAATTAATCAACTTTAGGATAAATAATGACATTTATCACCAAATAATATTCAATTAAAGATAATTATGATAAATTAGGAATATTCAAGGAATATTCCCCAATGCAGAATTAAGATAATCAATTAGGTTTTTGATAAACTGATGTGCAAATGTGCCTTAGGTTAGGACTTTGATGTTGATTTTGATCGATTTGATGATGTAGGATGTTAATGAACCTATAGCCCATTTTTGGGGTATTACAGCCATTACCATCCAGTTCTACTATAGCACTTCCAACAATGGCAAGGAATATACCATTTGTGCCTTTTGATCAAGGAAATCCTTTCAGGATTTCCAATCACAACAATATTCCATTGGCAGCACTAAAAGGGTTACCATCATTCACTGGAGAAGGGAAAACAACTACCATAGAGCATATCAGAGATAATTCTTCTCTTTGCAATGTCCATCACATCACAAAGGAGGATGTAGATTTGAAGCTATTGGTTGCATCACTGAAGGGTAAAGCACTAGAGTGGTTCAAAACTCTTCCAGTGGCATCTATTGCTATGTGGGATGCATTGGAAGCTGGATTATCTAAGTTCTTTGAAGACAAATCTGACAGCCTGTCTTTGGTGGAGCAATTGATGACTATCAAAAGGGCTCCACAAGAGGAGATGAGTGATTTCAATCTTCATTTCCAAAAGACTTAGAATAGAATCCCTACCATGGTAAGACCCTTTGCTGAATATGCATTTTTTTATTTTCTTAAGAGTCTAAATAGCGATATTTCAGTCATGATCCAATCTATGGGAGGTAACTCTTTACCTCAAGCTTTTGATACTGCTATTAGGGCAGAAAGTAGTCTTATTCAGGTGGGAATAATAGCTCACAAGCCACCTATGCCCTTCTTTCCTAGCATTCATTCTAATATGCCATTGGTTGTCCCACCTCTTCCTATTTTTCCATCATTCAAAAGTCAAGAGATAGTGTTGGTTACCCCTCTTAATGAGCTGCAAAGTATAAAGGATAGCCATCAAAAAATAGAAAGCCTATTGCAGACCTTTGGCAATGAATTAGTGATGCTTAAGAGGAATCAAGCACAAGGAAACCCTATGCCTCAAAATCATTTTGTTGGTTCCTCATCCCAATATCCTAATCAGCCTACCTTTCAAGGTAAAAAACAACAATTCCAAGGAAATAACAATGCTAATAGGGAGAATTGGAATTAGCGTATAATCTTGCACCTCTTAATGTTGTTAGGGATATAGTACCCAGCCATAATAACCTTGTTGTTGAGTGGTGTTATCCATGTGGATAACCCCATAACCAATCAAAGTGTACCAATGGAGTGCTTAATCAGGCTCTTATGGTGCAAAATTTAGTTGATTCACAACATAATATACATGTTGAGGAGATCCAAAAGAAACTAGATCTGAATATTCTGGATACTAGTTTTCTAAATTGGCAAGAGGAGGAATTTTGTGGCCTAAATGAAGATTCACCTGTATCAACAAACACTAGAGCCAAAAAGAGAGCTCTATAATTAGAGCAATCAGCTGCTAGGGTACCCACCACACCAGTTTCAATTTTGAAATATCCCACAACTAAGGACCAACAATAGAAGCATGTAGATCAGAGTGTTTCGAGATCTCCTCAAAAGGTACAGTTTGTTGTCCCTTTTAATATAGTTGATAGCATGAAGAAAATTAATGTCTCTATTTCTTTGTGGGAGTCTCTAGCCATTCCAGGGAAGGCAGAGATATTAAAGGAAGAGTTGTCCAAAAATATAGCAAGTTCACAGCAAGCTTGTAAGAAATCTTTTAGGATTGTTATGGTTGATTCAGAGGTTGCAAATGTGCAAGGAACAACAGTAAAGGAAGGTAAGAAACTTGCAAATGTTAAGCCTCCTCCTTTTTATGTTTCCTTGATAATTGGAAATAGGTTAGTTCACAACTATATGGTTGATAGTGGTGCAACCAGCACAGTGATGCCTAAAAAGATTGCAGATCAGTCAAAACTTTAGGAGTTATCAAGAATGCAAGTTTGACCCTTCATGCATGCCCAAATTTCTCTATTCCACAAGACATCTATGTTATAGATCTACCACCTTATTTTTCCCTATGTCTATCTAGGGATTTTATAGCCAAGATAGGTGGATACTTTTCATCGGATTGGTCCCACATGTTGTTCAAAATAAGATATGGTACCAAGGTGACCATAAAATCAGAAATGTTGACTAAAGATCACATAGAGCAATATAATCCAAGTCCCATTAATGCTAGTTGTATGATCATTGATTCGGATGAGATCAAGGACTATCCAGCCTTTAACACCCAAATAGAGGGAATTCCTGACATTTTATTGGATGAGTGGGCAACTAGAAATGATCAAGATAGTGTTATGTATGATGTTGGTTTTGGAAATTATATGATTTTAGAATCTAACCATGTTTTTCCTAACTTGATGAAAGCCCAGGATTTTGATTCAGAACTGTCAAATCAGCTTTGGATCTTGTATTTTGATGGATCTAGAAATAAGGATGGAGCTAGTGTAGGGGTTATTCTTGTGTCACCAGAGGGTGATAAATTTTTTGTTGCATTCAAGTTATCATTTCCTTGTTCTAACAATGTTGCTAAATATGAAGGTTTGATCCAGGGTTTAGAGTGGGCAAGAAAGAGAAACATCAAATGCTTGAGGTCATTTGGGGATAGTGACCTGATAGTCAACAAGGTGAGAGGTTTCAATGTTGTTAAGAGTGATATCTTAAAATTGTATAAATATAGAGTATCTGATATTCTGGATGATTTTGATGCATTCAACCTGATTTTTGTGCCTAGAAGGAAAAATTAGCATGTTGATAGGTTAGCAATTATTGGTGCACATGTTTCTATTTTTGAAAATAAAGGTGTCATCTCTGATCAGTCTCATATTAAGATTGTTGTTAGGCCATCCATTCCAAATAATGATGTTAACTGGTAGGTTTTTAATATTGATGAGCAGATTTTGAGTTTTATGACTAAAACAGAGGCTTTTACATTTCCCAAGGATAACAAAGTGAAACAAAAAATGGAAGATCATATTATACAGCTGAAAACAAATAAGCTTCCTAAAGGATTGGTTAGCTTGGAGTCTACCTTCAATTCTGATGATCAGTTCAAGAAAAACAAAACCAGCATGCTGATTAAAGAGGATCATTATGAGAAAATTGAGATTTTTAGAGACAAATTTTTAAAGGTTGGTAAAGTTAACTCTCCTCATGAAAAAGAGCTTCTAATTTCTTTATTTAGAGAGTATAATGGTGTTTTTTCTTGGGATTATGTTGATTTAAAAGTATTTGATCCCCAATTGACCCAAAATACAATTGAATTAGAGCCCAATTCCAGGCCAATCAATCAAAGACAGAGGTGAATTAACCCCAAATTAGAGCCCCTAATGCTTAAAGAGTTGAATAAATTGTTGGACAGTGAGATAATTTTTCCTATCAAACATACACCCTAGGTTTCAAATCTAGTTCCTGTGAGGAAGAAGAATGGGGAGATTAGACTATATGTGGATTTTAGAGACCTTAATAGGGAATCTCTGAAATATAGACACCCTCTTCCATCAATGGAACAAATTCTACAATATGTCTTTGGTTCTAAAATATTTTCCCTTTTAGATGGGTATTTTGGTTATAACCAGGGGTTAGTAAAAGAGGCAGACTAGTTTAAAATAGCCTTTACAAAAAAATGGGGAACAATGGATTATAGAAGAATGTCATTTGGTTTGTCAAATGCAGGGGCCACATTCCAAAAAGCTATGGAAATGGCTTTAAAAAATCTGATGTACAAATTTGTTCTGGTGTACTTAGATGATGTTACCATTTACAGTAAAGTTGCAGACCAGCATATTGATCATTTAAGACAAGTGCTTAAAAGATGCAGAGAGTTTGGAATCTCTCTTAATCCTAAGAAATTAGTTTTTGTAGTTCATGAGGGTAAACTTTTAGGATATCAAGTGTCAAAAGAAGGTACAATAATAGATCTTGAAAGAATTCATGCAATTCTGGAATTATCATTGCCAAAACATAAAAAGGGATTGTAGAGTTTTATTGGAAGGATAAACTTTGTTAGGCTCCTTATTCCTGATATTGTTGATTTGTTAAAGCCCTTAACTACAATGATGAAGAAAAATGTGCCACTCAGCTAGACTAATGACGGAAGGTTAAGTTTTGAACAAATCAAACAAGCCCTATCATCAACCCCTACATTAGCTAATCCTAATTTTTCTAAAGATTTTATCCTATATGCTTATGGAGGCTATGATACAGTTTCAGCAATGTTGGTGTAGAAGAATGAAGACAATTAGGAGCAGCCAATTGCCTTTTTCAGTAAAGGAATGGATGACTATGAGAAAAGGTACAATTTTGTTGAAAAGCATGTACTTTTTGTTATTAAATCTTTAAAGAATTTTAAACATCTAGTGGCTAGAAATAAAATTCATTTGATGGTTGCACATCCTAGCATTAAAGAGTTCATGTTAAATAAAGATGTAAATGAGAAAAGAGCAGGATGGATCACTAAGGTTATGGAATATGATGTGCATATTTATGTAACCAAGCTAGTTAGAGGCAAAGGTTTGTAAGCCCAGATGGCAGAAGAAGAAGAAACTAAGAACAATGAAGAGGTTGTCTTATTCCAAGGTAATTATGTACTTAATGGTAATTCAACAACTTGGTTGTCTGATATGACTAAATTTCTACAAATTGGACAATGTCCAATTGATCTTGACAAATCCAAAAGGAGGCATTTCAAATTACAGTCTATTCCTTATGTTTTGATTAATGGTATACTTTACAGAAAGGACTATTCTGGTATATTTCTTAAATGTATTGATTTTGCTGATCAAAGAAAAATATTATCTAAATTTCATGATGGAACATGTGGAGGACACTTCAACCCTAAGACCACAGCTTGGAAAATATTGTGAGCTAGTTATTACTGGCCTGATTTGTTTAAGGACACCCATTCTTGGGCAAGAAGATGTCAAAAATGTGCTATGTTTGCAAGAAAACAAAATCTTGCAGCATTGCCACTAAAACCAATCATTGTAGATCAGCCATTCATCAAGTGGGGAGTGGACTTTATAAGACCAATTAATCCTAATTCTAGTGCAGGTCATAAATGGATCTTGACCATAATAGACCATTTTACAAGGTGGACTGAGGCCATTGCATTAAAGGAATCAACTGGATATGTTGTTCTCAAATTTTATGATGATATTATAATTAAGTTTGGTGTACCTCAATCAATTATTTTAGATAATGCATTGGATTTTGTTGGTTCTACAAAGAGTGGGCTATTAAAAATGACATTTATCTGAATATATCATCTAATTATTACCCTCAAGGTAATGGACTTGCTGGGTCTACTAACAAAAACCTCATAAGGATTATCAAAAGGACTTTTCAAGAGAACAAAAGAGATTGGCATTCTAAACTAAAGGGAGCCTTGTGGCTGGATAGGATCACTCCAAAATAGATTACTGGGAGCTCACCTTATGTACTTGTTTATGGTAAGGAGGCTAGGTTGCAAATTTCTACATAGTTTCCAGCTTTCCAATTGGTTGATCAGATGTTGTTGTTTGAAGAAGAAGATCCTCTTAAACTAAGGTATGCTGAGTTATTACAACTAGAAGAAGAAAGGAAGAAAGCCTTAAAGAATATGGAGATAAGGAAGAACTGGACCAAGAGGTCTTTTGACAAGAAAGCTACACCTAGGGAGTTCAAAGAAGGTGATCTAGTTCTAAAATAGGATATACTAAAGAGTAGGCTAGGTCAACATGATAAATTTGACAAATTTTGGTCAGGCCCATTTGTCATTTCAGAATGTATAGAGAAAAATTACTTTCATCTATCTACCACAGATGGAGAGATCTTGCAGATTCTAGTTAATGGGATCTACCACAAGCTTTACTTTGAGGGTTATTTTTTCAGTTTAGCTTTAATTTCAATAAGTGTTGTCCAACACTAGGTGTCTTTAGGTTGCTTCAATCTTAGTTTAGTTGCATTTTCTTTTCAATAAAGGTTACATTCATATTTTCTAACTCTATTGCCCAATGAATAAGGTCTTTAGTTCATGTCTAGAAGGAAGACATCCAGTTGAAGTCGCCAAAATTTTTACCCTAATTTATAGCATGCAGGATGATGAACATAAATAGGAAAACATTGTATAAAGGAAAATCTATTCAATACTACTTTTCAGGTGATGTAGGTAAACATTTTCTTATTGCATTCATATTCATTATTTTCATTATACTCTAAGTATTGATCACATCCAAACTTTCAAATTCATAATTGGTCATTACATTATGCATTCAAACTGAATGTAATAGACAAATGTTCTTTCATATTTCATCTTTAAAATAGAGTACAAATGGTGGAATATAAAGAATGATAGAGGTATGAGTAGAGTCCCATGCATTTCCTTTGAGTCATCTACATTTAGGATCTAGTTGGTTGTCTGTCAAGTCCTCAAGTCCACTATTTGATTCTTCATGTCCTAGGGTCCTTAGGGTTTGTCCTACATCATGAGGGTGAAAAAGGGGTTAGATCCAGTTGGATTTAAGCAATGCATGAAAACAAAATCCATCATACAACAATCAACCTTTCAGAGCTACACATATATCTGTAATATCAACGCAATAGAAAAATGTGTACCAACATGAACTAAAAAAATAGTATTAAAGGGACATGACTTCATGAAACCTTTTACTATTCATGGTCATCATTATGCATGTTGTTTTTATATATATACCAGATATCTGAATCAAAGGGACTTAGTTCTTGTAGCTGAGAAACCTTTTTTAGAAATAGAAGGATCTTGTTACATTAGTGAACACCATCAGTTGACTAGTATTAATTCATAAATATCACCATACATACAAAACTGAATATTTTGATCATGTTCACTAACCTAACAAGATGGATTTGATGTTGTTTTTTAAAAGCAGAGCAATCATAGAGGCATTCCTCAAATTGACTGGTATTATATATCAAAGTCAAAAGAATAGAAGATGCAGTGTGGTGTTCAATGCAGTATCAAATGCATTAAAATTTGTTACAACCTGTGCATATAAAGACAGAGAATTCACAAGTGATGTGCAATATATTAAGGGTTTATTCCCTTACAAAAATGACAAATGAGTCTTCATATTTGAATCATGAATATATAATGAATGTGCTTTGTTACAAGTACAGAAAAGAGAGACAACCATGCTGTAAATGCCAAAATCCTACAGGATGTATGATCAAGTAATAGTGATAATAAAATGCATGTTCAAAGTACAATGTTGAATGCCAAATGCTACAAAAATTACATTTTTTTTCAAATCAAGTTTACATTCTAGTGTTTGTGGGTGTCACGAGCACGTGCTCAAACCTCATGGACATGAACATTAGACAATTTTGCATTTCAGACATTTAATGGAAATTATTTTTGTGCATTAATCACTGTTATGTTTGCAAAATAAGAAAAACTAGTCAAGCACTGGTTATCATCAAGCAAAAAACCAGTCAAAAGATACTTGTTCAATAACAAGGTTGTATGTAAAGAAAGATACATTCGCAAAAATTTTAATCTCAGGTTTACATCTTTTATGTTTTTGAGAGTCCAGAGGCCGTGCTCAAACATCACAAACTTTAATCATTATTTATGAGGTTACATATATTTTAAACCAGTATGATACACTGTGTAATGTCATTTTTTTTACAAAGAACATGTCACTATTATTCTAGCATGATGGTACAGTCAAGAATTTTTGTGAAGCAAAGAGCATAGCAGTGAAGATAAAACATGGTGGCTTTTGCTTCAGACAAATCAAAATAATAGTGACAAAGCACTAGCATGATCAATGTTTACTGTGATGATAAGCACAAAAAAATCTACAAGTTTACAATGAACACAAAATAATAGTATGAAGTTCAAGCAGTGGTCACTGTCATCAGTGAATGAGAAGTCATAGTAATAGAAGATAAATCAAAATATGTTACATACTATCAGTTTTAAACAAAGAATTGAAGACAAAAATGGAAAATTGAGCTTTAGTAGATAGTACAAGAACAATGAAACCCTAGTCAAATAGCTGGAAGACAATAATAAACCAAGCTAAAGTTGACTAGTTTAAACCCAATGAAGCATCATAGCTTTTTAAGCCATGAAAAGAATAGCTAAATTGGAGTTTACAAGAAATTATACATAATGAAATGAAACAACTATCAATATTTTTGCAGTTAACATCAAAAAAAAGTGGAAGAATCCAAGTCAATAGTTGGGTACAATACAAAAAATGAGTTGCAAGATGAATGGTAACTACGCAAGGAGCCAATAGTTCATTTTTCTCAAAGCTTTCCAGCTGCAAAGAGGTGACAAATCAAACATTGGTGCAATGTGTGGATTCAAGCCACACAGTGAAGTAACAACTCTCAATTTTTCATTAAAACAACAGCAAGGATAAACCCCAAATTTTACGCAAGTGAAAGAGAGTGAACTCAACAATGTTTTCAGATAAAGTAAGGGAAAAGGAAATGGGGTACTTATCTAACATCCTCAAAATGTGGAGTCCAAGCCAGAGTCACAAGCCAACCTTCAACCCAAGTTCCAGCTATTCCTAGCTCGGTCTGAAGTTGTGACTGAAATATGTTAAGTCATAGCCCAAGATCAGCATTACAAGTCGAGCTTCATGCTCATGTTCCAGTCACAACTCAGCTTGAGCTTTATGCTTGTGACAAAGCCCAACTCCTTATCTATAGCCTGAGCTTTATGAATAAACAATAGTTCACAGCTCGAGCATCATAAGTTAAACAACAATCATAATCTGAGCCTCATCACAGTCACAGCATACAAGTCGGGCTTCATGCTCAAGGCTCAAATCATAGCCAAAGATCAATAAATAATCACAGAGAAGGAGCGGATTCAGGTTGAGACCTCAACACAATTTTTTCCATAATTTAGGGTTTACTTCCTCAGTTTTTCCCAAATGCACGCAACACAAAGATCAAGTAAATGCCAAGATTGATAAGTGTTGAAGTCCAATGACAGAGGGTGATTAATGCCATCAATTCTTGCAGTGCCTTGGTTTCTTAAATGCCACCTCACATATATTGTGTTGATTTTTAGGAGTGGGTTTATCATGTATAGCTTTGGTCATGTTGACCTTAGGACTTATGGTAGTGGGCTTAAGGCATAGTTGAGATAGGGCTTAATTTTTGGCTTAGTATATATGTTGGTAGTATTTTAAAGTATTTTATTTTAAATTACCAACATAAGGGTTGATGTAAAGCATGGATTATGCTATGAATTAGGGTTTTCTTAGGGCTAGTTTGAGTGGATTTTGGCACTTTTTTAGGAGGATTTGATTTTTGAATTTGGGCCTTAGGAGGCTATAAAACTGAATTTTTTCTTCAATAATAAGGGTCCAAGATTGTGGAGAAGAGGACTTAGTGAACTTTTTGGTTCCTTTGTACCTTTTGCATATGTTTTGTAACCTTCTTTCAAATTTCGAGGAAAATAATGCAAGTATCCCATATTTTTCTCATATTTTCTAAGTATTGAATTCAATCCTTTTCATCTTTTTGCATTACAATGTTTATTCATTTTGTTACAAAGATAAGTGAGTTAATTTGATTCCTCATCCAAGTTATTAAAATCAAACCTTGTGTGGAATTTGTATGTTTGTTAACATATTTTTACTATTTATGGTTTATGCCCTAATAGTGAGGTTAAGTTGACCTATATGTTGATTAGTGAATGATATTTCCAATTTTATAAGTATTTGCATTTTGGATGCTAATTAGAGTTCCTAATAAGTCTGAGTCAAGCTTTTGGTGTAACACCTCATTTTCATTCAGTTTTTAAAGCTTTTCTTTCTTCCCCTTTTCCCAATCAAAGTTCAATCCAGGTGATATTCTAAATCTAATAGGAACCGGCCTAGAATCTAGAGATTCCTTCTTAATTAGAGTCCACCCACAACTTAAGAAGGTTTCCATGTTATCATGAAATATCTGTGTACCCGAATGCCTGAGTTAGGGTGATAATTCATGGACTTAACAGAAGTACCCAAATAAGGGCACATCTAAAGTTACGATCCCAATAATATGACTCAATGAAAAGAATCAAAGATTGGATTTTTTGGATACCTCATACCTTGTACCTTATTAAAGGTAATTTTTCATCTCCAACTTTGAACAATTGTATATAAGAAAACATGAGAAGTTGAGGATCAATGATACAAAGGAAAGGTAACCAAGTAAGGAATGGCTAAAAATTTAGTTCTAAGACAATATGTATAAGGAAACATAAAAATTAAAGGATTGGAGATACCAAGGAATAGGTACTCAAGTAAAGGATGACTAAAACTTTGACTTCAAAAAGTAAAATAGTGTTAGGGTTTTGAAGTTAGGGTTAAGAGGAAAATAATGTTGTTAAAATAAACCTTGATACACTGATAAAGGAAAGGTAGATGTAGGGATCAAGAAAAGGTAATGTTGAGAATGAGAACTCTTAAAACTTCAATAAATACAATGAGGTGAAGGTGGGGAATGGATGAAAGTTATGCCTAGATGGGAAAGTCTGATACTCTAGTTGAGGCAAAGAAAAAAATAAAACTTATTAGAAAAAGGCACACTAAGAAGGAAAAATCTAAAAGGATGTCAAGAAGGGAAACTCCAACAACATGTCCAAACATAGAGATTTTAACTTAAAATGCCTCACATTTTGAATGTTTTTAGATTTTTAGATTTTTTAACACATGATAGGCACATTAGGGATAACAAATATTAATAATTTTTAAAAAAAAATTAATTAGACTTCCTTAAATGAATTATAAACTCTGAGTTTATACAACACAACTAAGATAGCTTTGAAGGTCTGGCAGATAAGGATGATGGGGATGAGGCTTATTCAGCCTTCAAGGGCTCTAGTGACTATTTTAACTCATGGGAGGAAGTTTGTTCTCTTAGAGGTTTGAAGGAGGAAGTTTAGGTACTCAAAATAGAGTGGAATACCTCTTGAATTGCTTTCCATAGATGGATTGAGAAATGCAAAAGATGGAAAAATTTGGGAGTCGTATCATGTATGTTGTAGCTACTTCTATGTGTCTTCTCCATGAAGGCATATAATCTAATGAGTTATAGAATAATCAGGACTTGTTGGACTTTCTCCATCAAGATTGGCTTCGTGTTCTAGCCTCCACTAAACATAGGCCACCTACTTAGGTCATTTTTTTTGTCTACTATTTTTTAGGTGATGATAGCTTTTCTATTGTTGTTAATCCTCTATTATTCTATTTTTTTTTTTTTGGAAAAAGTGGACAAGCCGCTGAATATATTTATTAAATAAAAATCTGATTCAAAAGCTCAACTAGGAAAGAATCAGTAAGAAAACCCAGAATCATCGCTAAATACAAAAAGTTTAAACATCGACATTTACAACAATATCCATATCAAGGATCCATAAGTACCCTATTTACAATTTGGAGATAATACTTCCTCCAAGAAAGAAACCAATCTTTGGAGGAGCAAAATTCAAAAATTAAACTATCCTTATCAAACTATGGAGCTCATTCCTCCATTCCTACACACTCGGCCACATCCAAGGAGACCGAACCAATCTATTATTCTATTGTTATTGTAATTAGTTTAAGTTTGTATATGGTCATCTTTTGTAGTCCTCTGAACTTGCTTGACCAGTTGTACAACCTTTTGGCTATTTTTTGTAAAGGGTCAACACCCTAGTTTTTGCTACTTTTACTAATCAAAAGCACAACTAAGACAAGGTAGGTAAGGAATTAATATCTTTTAGCTTTGATGGATATAAAAAAGGGCTCTAATATTGACTCTTATTCAAGGATGTATGTTCTAGTAGAACATAAAGAGGCTCTAGAAAAAAATTGGTATGTAGATCACACACGCACACCAACAGTTCATAATGGGTCACAAATAACCATGACTACACTAAACAAAAATATGGATACAAACTTATGCATGAAAGATGAGCTAAGTCTCAAAATAATTAATTCTTTAGGAATTTTTCATGCACTAGCATTTCTTGAAACTCTCTAATTACATTATTGATGAAGTATAAATCTCCACCTTATGAATTCTCAAAAAAAAATATCCCAACCCTACATGGTCAAATTTTTCATGTTTCTCTTTATCTTATACTCAATTTCAATTTTCTTAAACTTGCCCTTTTGTCAAATAGGTATTTCACCTACTATTATTTCCTTGGATTTATCACTTTATCCCTTCTCCTTGTCTCGACATGCTCAACTAGTTGATTTATCTTGCAAGTAATTGCATTATATATTTATTTAATTATTTCTTGAATGAACTTATAAACAAGTAACATATTATTTAAGATGTCTAAAATGATTCCTAGCACTAATCTAGTGGAAGAGATAGTGTAAATTTTCTTACAAATCTTAACTACTACAAAAATAGAAAAACATAAAGAAGGAGATAATGAGCATGCATAAAGATATATAATAGTGAACATAAAATATATCATAGGTAAAACCCTTTTGGAAGAAAAACCCCACACTCCAAAAGCATAGTACTTTTCATTCTAATAAACTAACTATTACAATAAAATATTAGCACTTAGCTTCTTCAATCTGATTCTACAACTGACAAACCACAATTTGGATTAATTCTTGTAGCATAAAAATTCACCTACAATAAACAACATACATAATTATCTTCAAGGTCACCTTATATAGAGAAATACAACTCAAGAGGTAGCTTATAGATGAAGATACAAGATGGAGTCATGAAAATACTTGGCACTATTTTTCAACCATCTAAAAGCATGCAAATGACACATGTACATCTCCAAATGCCTCCCCATTCAAATGTCCTAATTTGGGCACCCAAAATTTACTATCTTGAGGAATTGTATATGCTCTTACATGTCTTACAATTATCATAAGATTATGTCATATAAATATTATCATAACTTACAACACTTACAAATATTAGTGAATATATCAAAACTAACCATAAATAATGCATCATCTGATAACTTTTCATAAACCAACTTGGGTACCTACCTTCTCTATGCAAAGGTATCTCCTACCACTTGTCCATTTTGTCATAGAATCTAACATAGGAATTCATACGTAAGTGTGTCACAATAATCATCATAGATTTTATCATAAATCTATCATAACATGACAAATGTTGCTTACATATACTAAATACAAGATCATCAATGTGGGACACTAACATATGTTTCATACAACCATCACTAAGAACATGCCACCAACATGTGGTCCTACTAGATGACTAGACATTTGTAAGCAATTAATTAAGTAAAATAATAAATAATTATATGAAAATATGCAATAATCAATATTAGGATTTGAAATGGTTAAGTAAATTAATCCCAACATTTTTTGAATTTTTGTAGACCTTTCAAATAGCCCATAAATAAATTGTAAGGGGTCGAGAGGCCCATGGAAATGAGACACCATCTAAACTTCTTTTCACTCACCAATTTTGTTAGAGCATCTACAATATTCAAAAAATTGTTAATCTTCTCCAATTTTACCTTCCCATCCTCTACCAGAACTCTAAAAAAATAAAAATATAAGTGTTTTTTTTATAACATGGAAAGTCAGATTCTTTGCTAATAAAATGTAACTCTAGTTGTCACTAAAAATAGTAATCAATCATGCATCAAACCCAAATGGCTTCCTTGAAAGAATGAGTAGCTACCATATGCTCCACTTCTATCATGTAAAATGATACTAAATATTATCATTTACTCATCCAAATAATAAATCCACAATACATATTAAAAACATAACTGCTCATGGATCTTTTTTTGTCAATGTCACAAGGCCAATCTAAATCCACATATCTAGATATACTCATAAAATGTCAAGGTACAATAGAATAACCATGATAACACCAAAAATACTTAGAAGTGCCCCTCAAATATGTGAACACTCTCTTAATTGCATCCTAGTGAACTCATTCAAGATTAGCCATATATTGACACATGACTCTCACTACTTGGGTAAGATATTGTCTTGTAAATATCATAGCATCCATAAAACTATCAACAAAACTTTTTTATGGTACATTATCCATGTCCTTCACCTCAGTATGGTATTTTGGATAATCCTCCACAAATGAATTGGTTCAAAGCCTTTTGTTAGATATGTCTCTTCTAATCTCCATTCCCATAATGTACCTAGCTACACCAAAATCTTTAATTTCAAACTTTACTAACAATTGAGACTTCAAGTCAAAACTCAAATGCCCATTTCCAAATAGTAACACATTATCCCAATAGAATGCAATAGTGAGAATGCAACCATTATTAGTTTTTAAATAAACACAATAATCATATTTAGACCTCTAAAATCCCAAAATCAACACATAGATGTCAAAATTTTAGTATCACATCTTAGGACATTATTTCAGACCATACAAGGAATTTTTCAACTTTAAAACCAAATATCCTTTACCTTTCACCATGAAATTATCTCATTGACATGTTGATATCTTCCTCCAAATCTCTATGAAGGAATGTTGTCTTCACATCCATTTTCTTGATTTCCCAATCATGAATTATAGAATGTGATAACAAGAACCAAATGGATGTCAAATTTACAACTGGAGGAAAAATATTACCATAATATGCTCCCTCAACCTGTGAATCCATTATTACAACCAATTGTTCTTTATGATTCTCAACACGTTCATAAAGAATTAACTTTTTATTGAACAAACATTTGCATCCCATGGGCTTTCATACTTCAAGAAAATGTACTAGATCCCAACTATTTTTCTTCTTCAAAGATGCCACCTCATCATTTTTGGCTTCCATATAGGATTACACATCACTCATACTCATAGCCTCTCTAACATTCCTAGGCTCATTAGCATTAGTTTAGCAAAAATACAACTAGAATCTAACAATTGATAACAAAACGTATCAAATTATTGCCTAATTCTCATAGACCTCCTCAAAGGTTGAGGTTGAGGTTCTTCATCTTCTTTTAAAATTTCAAAGTTATTGGAGCTCTCCTCATCATCAGGTCCATTAAGAACTCGTAGTTCTTCTCTCTCAAGGGTACAACTAATTTGAACTACTTCCTTATTATGTTTCTCCTCTTTCTATAGTTGTAGATCAATAGTGTAAGGTTTCATCTCTTTGAAAATAAGACTTGTGTTCACTAGATTCCAAATCTTGTACCCTTTCATACTGACACTAAATCCAATAAAGGTATACTTCACTACCTTATTCTCCACTTTAGATCTTTTTTTACTCAAACGTGATCATAAGCTTCACAACCTAATACTCTAAGATGTATCTGTTACCCAAATTTTCATATGCATTCAAATTTGGCTGAAACCATACCCAGGCCTCTATTTTTACCATTTCTACCATCCCTAAAATTTTCATGAATTTATTCCATGTTCTCTGGTCTCTACAAATTTGTTGTCTCCCTGATCTGCAGTTAAAAAATTTCATAAAACTAGCCATTGGTGTTCGAAAATCCAAAAACCCTTTAGCCTTGTTATATTTTCATGTTACCTTTTTGGCAACTTAAGTTTCCAATCTGCACATGCCCTTTATTAACCCTTCAGTCACCAAGTCTCTGATTCCTGGTGATTAACTCCTTAACACTCAAAGATCCCATGAGCGGTTACCATTTAGTTTGGCAGTCTTAGTTCAAACGGCTAGGTCAAGATTCTCAATCTGACGATTGTTGCATGATCTCATAGGGTCAGAAGATTCCTTGAGATCTTGCAATGATCATCGATTTCTCCTGCCTGTAGAGTCCAATGTGTCAGTGGGATCAGTGCTACATGGATCCATTTTGGCAGCCTGTGATTGGATAAGGTTGAATACAGGTGGAAGGTTGTCAGTGGGGCTAGGCCCTTTCAGCAGCGAGAGGCTCTGACATTTGCAAAGCATCGATGGTTGGTGTATCTTCACAAAGGTTTGTGTCAGGGCTTGTGATCTTATGACAACAGTTGATATTGGTTGGTGTCAGAACTTCCTTTAGTGGGTCCTTATGTGCTGACTTGCTTGAATCTGATTGGTCCACATAGCAATGACTTGGATGTCGTAGTGGGACCGTGTCAGAGGACCTGCAAAGATGTCAGAATGATGAAGATCGATGGTTGGTGTATCTTTGCAAAGGTTTGTGTCAGAGTATGAGATCTTGCACCAGCCATCAGATTTGCCAAAGCGTTCAAAATTTTTAGTAGGTCCGGTGCCAGTCAGGATGAGTTGTCGAGTCCTTATTGGTTGGATTAAAGAGATATGTCAGGTGGTCCCAGAGCCATGGATTTTTTACATGCATGCTTTTGATTGGATGTTGAATGATGATGAGGATTTCTAGGTGGACTGATGTGTCAGTGGAGTCCCAGATTAGAAAGGATCTAACAGCCGGTGTATAAGCATAAGGAATATTTTGGGGCTATAAGATCATGTGCCTGCCATTAGATCGGTATCTCAAGCAGTGGGTCCGATGTCAGAAGGTTGCAACATGTATCTGAAATGGCACAGTTTGATTGGTTATTAACTGCCACGGTGGTGGTTGACTTGTTAGGAAGGGTTTTGACTATTTTAAAGGGCACATCTAGGCCATTCATCTGCCGGGAAGGTTTCTCATCGACGGTCACATTTTAAAATGACCAGGCTAGCCGTTAACCTTTAAATTCAAATTTCTTGCAAAGTTTTTTGCTAGGGTTTTGATCTTTTCAACCATGCACGACGTCGGTTAGCTTAGAAATTGATTTCTCAGGACGGTTTTGGTTGAGAGGCTGATGGAGGTGACCATTGGCCAGTGTTGTAGGGTACTATGTCATGTTCCCACACTGGGAAGTAATGAAAAGAGTTGGCACCACCTTTTGCTAGTGTTATTATTGAAAATACAGATATCTTCCAGATTAGATTTGGAGCCTTCATGGCTTAGTGGAGTTGTAGGTGGGTTGGTAAGTCAAGGTTGTTGTGTCTACAGGTGGACTCAATCTAGGATCAACACACAAAGAGAAAGATCTAATTGGATGACTGGTTCTCAGTGATTTTCATGATGGGTCATCAGTGTACCTAGGGTTTGATATTTTTATTGTAAAATCTTGTAACCCTAGTTAGGTTAGTTTTGACTCCTACCTGTGTGCAGTTGAGTATGTATATATTGTTTTGGAGCCTTTAGTGCTTAGGAGTTGGACAATTTGTAGAAGAAAATTCACCTTTTTCTTAAAGGCTATCTGTGGTATCATTTCTACCCTTTGGCTCATACAGTTGTATTTCTCCCATTGATGATTCAAATATTGCAGAGGTATTTTGTGACAATCCTTCATATCCCTATGCTTCCTTGTTTGAATTGTCTCTTATTGGATCAAAGTATGTGCATGTTTTCAATGATAGTTTAGGGTTCCTGATCCCTCTTGCTTTCTACAATTTTGTGTGTTACTGTGTTTGATTTGATTTAGATGTTCTTGTGGGTATACCTCAACCCCCTTAACAGTCTTGTCTCAATCCTACACAGAGTTGTAGAAGTGAATGTCTATTTGCAGGTCATAAGTTGTGTCTTATTCTCAAGCCCTCTTATGAAGTACTTATGCAAGCCTATTCAGTAAGTTGTGACCTACTAGACCTGAGCTTTTCATTGATTTCATTCCTACATACTGAGATCCAAACCCTAATTTCGGTGCATCACCTAGTAGGTAGTTTTCTTTCAAGTCATTTCCTTTACAAGCATTCCTTCTATCCCTTTCCCTCCAAAAGTTTTACTTTCATGTCAGGAAGCAAATTAAGGTGATTATCCAAGAGGAACTGGCCTAGAACCTGGAGGTCTCATCTTAGTTAGCAAAGGTCCTACAACCTGGAGATGATTTCCATGTTATACTGAGTTATCAAGACCAAGAGAGCTTGAAAAAAAGGGTGCAAACTTAGTGTATAACAATTCTGGCACGCCCAGTGGGACTAGAAGTTTTTCAAATTCAAAGATATGCTATCTCTAATATGAAGATTGTATAGTGCAAGCTTTTAAAATTCATTCTATCAAGTATATCCAGTGACTCCACCGATTTCAAAGATCCAGGCTACCTCGTTCAAAGTTTTATGAGAAAGATTGAGACTAGAAGCTCAAAGCCTACCCAATTTTTAGAGTTTCCCTCAAGAAGAAGTCACAAAGGTAGGTCAACTCAAAGGACATCCCCTACAAGGAGAGTTCAATCTACACCTCCTAATACTTCAGAAAGGAGACCTTTTCCCTTTCATTCCAGAAGAAGAGGTAGATCTCTAACTAGAGATCTAGAGGAAGATTCCAATCAAGTAGCAAATACAACTGATATAGTTGTCAATCTTCAAATTCCAGCTCCTACAATGGCAAGACAATTTGCTTTTGCTCCATTCAACCAAGGCAGCCCATTGGCCTTTTCTCAACATCATGATGTGCCCTTGGTGGCACTTAAGAGTATACCTAATTTCACAGGTGAGGGGCAGACAACTACTTTTGAACACATAAGAGATGTGACCACCATATGCAGCATACACAACATTACTCAAGAAGATGTGCCCACAAAGTTATTAGCAACCTCTTTAAAAGGTAAGGCTCTAGAATGGTTTAGAACTCTAACTATTGGTTCTATTACTTCTTGGGATGAGTTAGGGGATGCATTAAGTAAATATTTTGAGGATAAATTAGATAATTTGTCTCTAGTTGAATAGTTAACAACTATTAAGAGAGACCCTCAAGAACAAATGATAGATTATTATAGTAGATTCCTTAAAACATGGAATAGAATCCCAGTCTCAGTGAGACCATCAGCTGACCATGCTTTCCTATACTATTTACAAAGTCTAAATGGTCAAATTTCTATCATGATCCAGTCTATGGGTGTTACTTCTCTACCCCAGGCTTTTGACATAGCTGTCAGGGCTGAAAATTGTTTAATCCAAGTAGGCATGATTGCTAGAAGGCCTCCAATGCCCATCTTTCCTAGCCTTCAGCCCATTACACCTACCCAAGTACCCCCATTTTCCCCTATTCCCACCATATTGGCACCCCAAGCTAGTACTAGTGGTCAAGAGCTGAGAGCTAGTTTCTCTCAAGAGTTGCAAGAGATAAAGAATAGCCAACAAAGCAAACAGCAAGAAATGACTAACTTGTTGTAGACCTTGACTAAAGAGGTCACAAATTTGAAGAAGCAAGGTCAAGGAATCAGACCACCATTTCAGTCGCAAGGCCAAGGTCCTAATCAGCAATATCAAAATCAAGGACAGCCTTATCAACAAAATAGGCCACCGTACCAAGGGGGCTATCAAGGACAAAGACAAAGTTTTAATCAGAGACCATTCCAACCATATAACCCTGCACCTCTAAATTCTACTAATCTAGTGAGGGATGTGGTTCCTAGCCAAAACAATGTGGCTATGGAGAATGAATGGTGTTTTCCTTGTAATCAGCCTCATAATCAGGCTACATGTTCAAATGGATGGATGAACCAAGCTCTAATGGTTCAAAATGCCTCACAAGCTCAATCAGAGGTTTCATCCAATGGGTCAGTTCCTCAACAAGAATCACAAGAGCATGAGACTGCTCTCTTTAATTGGGAGCAACCAAACTTCAATGGAGTCAATGATGAAGCTACTTTTATTGCCTTTACAAGAGCAAAAAGAAGAGCTCAAGACATGGAGAGAGTGGATTCCAACTCCAAAGCCACTACATCTGCAGAGCCTGCAACAAGCTACTCCCATCACACCTAAGGAGGCTCCTATCATTACAAGCAAAGAATGCCAACATTCCAAAGAGGTAGAGCTCATCATGCCAAAGACACAACAAAGAGTACACACTATGACACCATTCAATATTGTAGACAATATGAAGAGGGTGAATGTCACCATGCCCATGTGGGACTCTTTGGCTCTTCCAGGACAACCTGAAATTTTAAAGAAGGCCATGTCAGAAGTAACAACTCCTCAACCTACAAAAGAAGGTACAAAGCCAGTGATGGTTAACACTGATCAAGAGAAGGAGGCCCCAAGTAGCAACTCCAAGGCTAATGCCACACAAGGTAGGAATTCAAAGCCACCTCCCTTTTATGTATCTTTAATCATTGGAAAATCTTTAGTACATAATTGTATGGTAGATAGTGGAGCTACTAGCACTGTAATGCCCAAGAAAGTAGCTGACCAGTTAGGACTAAAATATGAGCCCTTCCAAAAGAAGGTTACCCAACTTGATGGATCCTCAGTCAATACTATAGGTGTGGCTAAGGATACCAGTCTAATCCTTCATGCTATTCCTAATTTCTCCATCCTCCTTGATATATATATTATAGATCTCCCTGCATTATTTTCTATATGTCTTTCAAGGGAGTTTACAGCCAAGATAGGAGGCTACCTATCTTTTGATTGGTCTCATATGTTATTTCATACAAGGTATGGGACCAAGGTCACCATTAAATCAGAACCATTAGTAGCACACCATATAGAGCCACATGTGTCCAATGCCATCAATGTAAACTGCCCTATATTTGATAGCAGTGACTTCCAAACCATTAATGAAGTAAGCACAAAGATAGAGAGTATCCCTAATATCCTTCTAGATGAAAGCACTTCAGAGGCCCAAGAAAATTTGATTTGGGATTTTGGTTTGGGAAGTTATTTAATACAAGAAAGTAATGCTATAGAGCCAAGCCTTCTCAAAGAGGATACTGATTTAGAAGATCAAATTTGTCAGGTTTGGGAACTATTTTTTGATGGGGCTAGAAGTAGACATGGTTCTAGTGGTGGTGCTATGCTACTATCCCCAAAAGGAGAAAGGTATTATACTACCTTTAGATTTAGTTTCTCCTGCACTATCAATATTGTAGAGTATGAAAGCCTAGTTAATGGACTAGAAAGGGCTAGAAAAAGAGGGCTTAAGGCCTTAAAAGTTTATGGTGATAGTGAGTTAGTTGTCAGCAAAGTAAGAGGGATAAGTGCAACCAAAAATGATATCATGAAAGCATACAAACATAGAGTTTGGGATGCAATTGAAGATTTCCATGCTTTCAATATTGTTGCCATCCCTAGAAAGTTAAATCAAAATGCAGATAGATTAGCTGTTGTTGGATCCCAATATGATATTCCAAATAACATTTCAAAAGAGGTGGATCAATAGCATATCAAAGTGATTTTTAGACCCTCTATTCTTGATAATGATGTCAATTGGCAAGTGTTTGACAATGATGAACAAATTCTGCAATTCTTGTTTGAAGAGGATGTTTTTTCAGAACACAATCAAGATAGGCTATCACAAAGCTATGGTGATCAAGTGATACAACTCAAGTCTAATAAGATGCCTAGAGGTCTTGTTACTTTGGAGACTATCTTCAACAAGGATGATCAATTCAAGAAAAACAAATTTGGCCTAGTAGTCCAACAAGAACATTGTGTTGAACTAGAGTTGGAACCAGGTAAGAGCCTACAATTTGGAAAAGTGAACATATAATTGGAGAAGCAAGCTTACACTTAGTTATTCAAAGAATTAAGTGATGTTTTTGCATGGAAATATGAGGATCTCAAAGGTTTTGATCCTGCCCTTGCTCAGCACACTATTGAATTAGAACCTAATGCCAAACTAGTGAGGCAAAAGCAAAGGCCTGTTAATCCTAAGCTTGAGCCACTTATGCATAAAGAAGTTCTCAAATTGATAGAGAGTGGTATCATCTACCCCATTAAGCATACTAGTTTGGTTTCCAACCTTGTTCCTATTAGGAAGAAGAATGGGGAGCTGAGGTTATGTGTTGACTTCAGGGATCTTAACAGGGCCTCATTAAAGGACTGCCATCCATTACCCTCTATGGAACAAATTTTACAATGTGTCTCTGGATTTGAGAGATTTTCATTATTGGATGGCTATTCAAGATACAATCAGATCTTAGTAAATGAAGAGGATCAATACAAGACTACATTTACAACCAAGTGGGGAACCATGGCTTATCAAAAGATGCCCTTTGGTTTGTCAAATGCAGGTGCCACATTTCAAAAGGCAATGGATATGGCCTTTAAGAGCCTAATGTACAAGTTTTTGTTGGTCTACTTAGATGACATAACTATCTATTCAAAGCATGTAGTAGACCATATCAAACATTTGAGGAAGATTTTTGAAAGGTGTAGAGAATTTGGGGTATCTCTTAATCCCAAGAAATGTGTGTTTGCAGTTCATGAAGGAAAATTGTTAGGATATGTAGTATCCAAAAAAGGAATTATAGTGGATCCTAAGAGAATTGTAGCTATCCTAGAGCTACCCCTACCACATAACAAGAAAAGTCTCCAATCTTTCATAGGAAAGATTAACTTTGTTAGGAGGTTCTTGCCTAACATTGCAGATTTACTCAAGCCTTTGACAGCCATGTTAAAGAAGAGTTTAGTTTTTTCTTGGACCAAAGAAGGGAAAGTCAATTTCCAAGCTATCAAAGAGGCCCTAACAGAAGCCCCTGCTCTCTTAAACCCAAATTTTAGTAAGGATTTCATCCTTTATGCTTATGGAGGTCATGATGCCATATCTGTAATGTTGACTCAAGAAAATTCAGATGGATTGGAGCAGCTTATTGCTTTCTTTAGCAAAGGTTTAGAAGAATATGAACAGAGATACTCTTTTGTAGAGAAACATGTGCTTGTTGTCGTAAAGAGCCTCAAAAATTTTAGATATTTATTGACCCATAGAAAGGTACATTTAAAAGTGACTCATCCAAGTGTCAAAGAGTTTTTGCTCTCCAAAGACTTAAATGAGAAAAGAGCTGGTTGGATCACCAAGGTGATGGAATATGACATTGATATTCAAATTACCAAGTTGGTTAGAGGAAGAGGTCTTTGTGAGCATTTGGTAGAGGATGAAAGTTCAAAGAAATCAGAGCAAATGGTTGCATCTCTGGTGGTGCACTCTACAAAAGAACAAGCCAAGGCAACAAGTTGGTTGCCTAATATGATCAATTATTTGAAGATAGGACAATGTCCTGGAGGTTTGGATTCAGCACAAAGGAGGTATTATAGGTTACAATCTATTCCTTTTGTGTTGATTGATGGTGTTCTTTTCAAAAAGGATCAAAATGGTGTCCTTTTAAGATGCATAGATTCAGAAAAGGTATCAGACATCCTATTTGAGTTTCATGATGGACCTTTTGGAGGTCACTTTTCTCCTAGGACTACTTCTTTTAAGATCATGAGGGCTGGATACTATTGGCCATCTATCTTTAAGGATAGTCATGATTATGTCAGAAAATGCATCAAGTGTGCCATGTTTGCAGGAAAAGAGAGGCTTGCAGCCTTACCCCTACAGCCAGATAGAATAGATCAGCCCTTCATGAGGTGGGGTATAGATTTCATAGGAATGATCAATCCTCCATCTAGTGCAAGCCGTAAATGGATAATTACTACAACTGATTACTTCACCAGATGGGAAAAGGTAATTTCTTTAAAGGAGGTCAATGAGAGTGTTGTCCTAAGCTTTTATGATGATTTAATTCATAGGTTTGGCACTCCTGATTCCATCATCTAAGATAATGCCTTAGCATTCACAAGCCTCAAAGTCTCAGAGTGGGCAGTCAAGAATGGCACCTATCTAAATACTAGTTCAAATTATTATCCCCAAGGCAATGGCTTGGCGGAATCCACCAACAAGAACTTGATTAGAATAATCAAGAAGACTCTTCAAGACAATCAGAGAGATTGGCATACAAAGCTCAAATCTACCTTGTGGTTAGATAGAATTACCCCAAAGAAAATCAATGGTAATTCTCCTTACATGTTAGTGTATGGCAAGGAGGCTAAGTTGTCAATTTCAACAGAATTACCAGCTCTAGACTTGGCTACTCAATATGCCATGTTTGATGAAAAGGATCCCTTACAGATCAAATATGGTCAATTGATGGAATTAGAAGAACTTAGAAGAAATTCAATGCAAGATATGGAATTCCATTAGAATCAAACAAAGAGGAGTTTTGACAAAAGAGCTAGAGTCAGAGATTTCAAGGTTGGGGATGTAGTCCTCAAGTGGGATGAGTTTAGGTCAAGACCTGGCAGGCACACAAAATTTGACTCCTTTTGGGGTGGGCCATTTGTTATAACAAAATGCAGGGGCTCAAATTATTTTTAGCTTTCAACCATGGAGGGAGTCCCCTTACCTATTTCTATGAATGGTTTCCACCTGAAACCCTGTTTTGAAGTTGATCCCTCTCTATAAATTTTGTAAAAAATGCTTTCCTGCTTTCTAGTTAGTTTCCTACTTTTCAAGAAGTGCTCTGAGCACAGTTCTAGTTCCATCTCCCTGTGAGAATTTTGAAAATTTTGATGTCCCCATGCCCAATGGATGTTCAAGGTCACTAGTTTCCATGTCTAGCAAGTTGACATCCAGCAGAAATTGCCAAAATGTTACCCAAATTTTCATATGCATTCAAATTTGGCTGAAACCATACCCAGGCCTATGTTTTTACCATGTTTACCATCCCTAAAATTTTCATGAATTTATTCCATGTTCTCTGGTCTCTGCAAATTTGTTATCTCCCTGGTCTGCAGTTAAAAAATTTCATAAAACTAGCCGTTGGTGTTCGAAAATCCAAAAACCCTTTAGCCTTGTTATATTTTCATGTTACCTTTTCAGCAACTTAAGTTTCCAATCTGCACGTGCCCTTTATTAACCCTTCAGTCACCAAGTCTCTGATTCCTGGCGGTTAACTCCTTAACACTCAGTGATCCCATGAGCGGTTACCATTTAGGTTGGCAGTCTTAGTTCAAATGGCCAGGTCAAGATTCTCAATCCGACAGTTGTCGCATGATCTCATAGGGTCGGAAGATTCCTTGAGATCTTGTGATGATCGTCGATTTCTCCTACCTATAGAGTCCAATGTGTCAGTGGGACCAGTGCTACATGGATCCATTTTGGTGGCCTGTGATTGGCTAAGGTTGAATACAGGTGGAAGGTTGTCAGTGGGACCGGGCCCTTTCAGCAGCCAGAGGCTCTAACATCTGCAAAGGATCGATGATTGGTGTATCTTCACAAAGGTTTGTGTCAGGGCTCATGATCTTATGACAATCGCTAATCTTGGTTGGTGTCAGAACTTCCTTCAGTGGGTCCTTATGTACTGACTTGCTTGAATCTGATTGGTCCACATAGTAATGACTTGGATGCCGCAGTGGGACCATGTCAGAGGACCTGAAAAGATGTCAGAAAGATGAAGATTGATGGTTGGCGTATCTTCGCAAAGGTTTGTGTCAGAGTATGAGATCTTGCACCAGCCATCAGATTTGCCAAAGTGTTCAGACTTGTCAGTAGGTCTGGTGCCAGGTCAAGATGAGTTACCGAGTCCTTATTGGTCAGATTAAAGAGATATGTCAAGTGGTCCCAATGCCATGGATTGCTGACATGCATGCTTTTGATTGGTTTCCAAATGATGATGAGGATTTCCAGGTGGACTGATGTGTCAATGGGGTCCCAGATTAGAAAGGATCTAACAGCCAGCATATAAGCGTAAGGAATATTTTGGGGCTATAAGAGCATGCACCTGCCATTAGATCGGTATCTCAAGCAGTGGGTCTGATCTTAAAGGTTGCAACGTGTATCCGAAATGGCATAGTTTGATTGGTTGTTGACTACCATGGTGGTGGTTGACTTGTTAGGAAGGGTTTTGACTATTTTAAAGGGTGCATCTGGGCCATTCATCTACCAGGAAGGTTTCTCATCAATGGTCACATTTTAAAATGACCAGGCTAGCCGTTAACCTTTAAATTCAAATTTCCTGTGAAGGTTTTTGCTAGGGTTTTGATCTTTTTAGCCATGCACGACATCGATTTTCTCAGGAATTGATTTCTCAGGATGGTTGTGGTTGAGAGGGTGATGGAGGTGACCGTTGGCTAGTGTTGCAGGGTACTGTGCTGTGTTCCCACACTGGGAAGTAATGAAAAGAGTTGGCACCACCTTTTGCCAGTGTTATTATTGAAAATACAGATATCTTCCAAATTAGATTTGGAGCCTTCATGGCTTAGTGGAGTTGTAGGTGGGTTGGTAAGTCGAGGTTGTTGTTTCTGCAGGTGGACTCAGTCTAGGATCAACACGCAAAGAGAAAGATCTAATTGGCTGACCGGTTCTCAGTGATTTTCATGATGGGTCATCAGTGTACCTAGGGTTTGATATTTTTATTGTAAAATCTTGTAACCCTAGTTAGGTTAGTTTTGACTCCTACCTACATGTAGTTGAGTATGTATATATTGTTTTGGAGCCTTTAGTGCTCAGGAGTTGGACAATTTGTAGAAGAAAATTCACCTTTTTCTTAAAGGCTATCTATGGTATCATTTCTACCCTCTGGCTCATACAGTTGTATTTCTCCCATTGATGATTCAAATATTGCAAAGGTATTTTGTGACAATCCTTCATGTCCCTATGCTTCCTTGTTTGAATTGTCTCTTATTGGATCAAATTATGTGCATGTTTTCAATGATATTTTAGGGTTCCTGATGCCTCTCACTTTCTGCAATTTTGTGTGTTACTATGTTTGATTTGATTTAGATGTTCTTGTGGGTATACCTCAACCCCCTTAACAGTCTTGTCTCAATCCTACACGGAGTTGTAGAAGTGAATGTCTGTTTGCAGGTCATAAGTTGTGTCTTATTCTCAGGCCCTCTTATGAAGTACTTATGCAAGCCTATCCAGTAAGTTGTGACCTACTAGACCTGAGCTTTTCATTGATTTCATTCCTACATACTGAGATCCAAACCCTAATTTCGGTGCATCACCTAGTAGGTAGTTTTCTTTCAAGTCATTTCCCTTACAAGCATTCCTTCTATCCCTTTCCCTCCAAAAGTTTTACTTTCATGTCAGGAAGCAAATTAAGGTGATTATCTAAGAGGAACTAGCCTAAAACCTAGAGGTCTCATCTCAGTTAGCAAAGGTCCCACAACCTGGAGATGATTCCCATGTTATACTGAGTTATCAAGACCAAGAGAGCTTGAAACAAAGGGTGCAAACTTAGTGTATAACAGTATCGTCAAGGGATTATTTCCTGACCATATCTACATAGGTTCCTTATCAACAAGTTTTGATGTAGGAGATGTGTTTACCAAATAGTAGGTAGTAGCTACAACATCAACCAAAAAAATTTATTTAAGGCCAAAACCATTAAACACTTAATCTTTCTACTAGTTTTATTCTTAAAAAGATCCCTAAACTCCTTAAACCAACTAAAGACTTCAATTTACAACTAAGAAAAATACAAAAAAAACAATAGTGCTCAATTAATGATACAAAATACACATATTTTGAAATGGAAGGAACATTAACAAGAATAAAAACATTAGAATATATCAACGCCATAGTTAATTAGGATACACTACTCTACCATGATCTCCAATTTAGATCCTTTTTCATTCAAAACATGAGCATGACCTTCAAACCTGATGATTTTGAGATGTATCATCGAGGGTTTCTTTCCTAACCATACCTCCATAGGTTTCCTATCAATATGTGTTGATGTAGAGATTTATTTACCAAATAGGATCTATTGGCTATAGCTTCAGCCCAAAACTTTTGTTCAAGGTTAACACCACTAAGTATACTCCAAGCCCTCTCTATCAGTGTCCTATTCATTTTTTCCATAACTCTATTCTAATAAGGGGTGTATAGATTTTTCTTATACCTCTCAATCCCATGGTCTTTAAAGAATTGTTGAAAGATATCAAGAAAAACTCACAACCATTTTCAATTGTCAAACACTTAATCTTTCTACTAGTTTGATTCTCAAAAAGATCCTTACACTCCCTAAACCAACTAAAGACTTCAAATTTCCTTATGAGAAAATAAAAAAATATCATTTTATTGTATTCATTGATGAATGATATGAAAGACACATATCTTTAAATTGAAGGAGTATAAATACGACCATAAGCCTCAATATATCAAGTCCAACAACCTAGAAGATTTGTGAGAACTAGAGTTAAATTGAACAAAATTTTGTTTACCTTGAAAGTGTAAGTAAATTAAAGTCGAAACAATTTCCTACACTAGCCTTGAAGGGACTTTAATGTAAAAAAAATTGAGTTCTTTGCAAGAGTTACAAAAACTTAACAAAAATAACATAAACAACATGTATACCACAACACAACTTGATTTACATGGGGAAAACCCTTTCAGGAGAAAAATCCAACACTCCAAAAGCTACCCAATATATTATTTAGAAATAAATAAAAAATTATAATAATATACTTGCATATAAAGCTTCTTCTAGGAGTATCACCAACTAGAGATCCAAAGTTAACTACATAGCTATAAGACTCTTATACACACCCTCCATCTCATGCACCTAATATATAAGAGATACTATACATGAAAAACATCAAATAGTATTACAAAACCATGGGCTGAAAAATAATTATAAAGTGGCACCCATCCTATCTCCAATCAAAAATTCCCTATGATGTATCAAAATACACACCAATATTTGTAACTCCATTTTATAGCTCATTTATGTGTTCAACGCATTTTTACATTTCCTATTTCAGGAGACCCAACTTCATGAGGCCATAACTTTTGAACCGAGTGTCTGATTGATGAACCATTTAAAGAATCACAAATCTTGTGACATTCTCTATCACCTTATAACCTAATATGTTGATTATGGACATTTTTCAAAATATTTTAAAGCTTCTAATGCCTTCAAAATATAATTCATAAAATTTCTTCAACAAATTAAAAAATGGAAACTTTAATATCTTCAAAATTGGACATGATCTTGAAAAAAAAATTGTCATCATGCTTATCTATCTCATCCAAATATTTTAAGAAAGTTAAGATAAAATACATCCTCAAATGAAAACTTACTATAAATAATAACTGAATGTTAGTGCAAGGTTGAGACACATTTTCCTAATAAAATGTAGTATTCATAGAAATTAAACTCAAGATTATAACTGGCGGGAAGCAATGCGTGCCATATTTAATTTTGGGTCCAATTTAGAGGGACTATGGTGCCTAGCTCCATAGTCCACCCAAAAAAAATTATATCAGTGGTAGATAGAGCATGTAAAGCCTAAGACTTGAGTTTTGATATCCACACTAGTAAATGACAATAGTTTTATATTAAAGCCATAAATAGGTTTAGAAAGAGAAATGATGAGACATAGAAAGGGTACAAAAAGGGGGTGTGAAATTTACAAGGGTTAAAATTTGAAAAATTACATTTGGCCCCCACTCACAAAACTACATACAATGAATGACACAAAAAAAAGCATAACAAACCAAACAAAAAGGAAAGCAAAGGGTAAAAAATGTGAACAAAGGGAAAAAGACACACAAAATGGGTTACTACTAAAAATAATGGCTTCAAGTCAACTAGTTGAAAAGACATTAAAAATAAAAATTGGTTCAATGGCTAATATCATTCTCAAACTTCTATTGTAAGAGTACAAGTGATCCTCTAGAAAGAGAAAGAGCATGCATCAATTGATGAGACAATAAACTGGTATTAAAAAAAACTAGCAAGATATGTTATGCTATGGATTCATGGAAAACTAATTGTTTGTGTGTTTAATTATTATTCCTATTATTTCATTCTCCTAATACTTAGACACACATGTTAATTAATTTTACTTAGGAACCACATATGAGAATTTCCACTTTAGGTGGTGTTATTAGTTATCACATCCACTTTATGTGTTGAGTCAACCTTAAATGCACTTTTCACTTTATTACCCTCCACCTTTGTTACACATGTTTCACATACTTTGTTACATATTGGAGGATGATCCACTTTTGGTGAGAATCTGATTCCACCTTATGGATGATAAGTTGTCTCTTGAATATCATGTAATGAGATAACAACACTTATATTGGTCTCATTAACTTCTACATTTGTACCGCACTAATCTAATAAACCAAGGGGTCTCTCATGTAATTTCTATTATTGTATTACATTCTTGGTGAGAATAGAGTTTATTCTTATTATATTCCTTCTCTCTTTATATTGTTCTTTTTGTTTGGATTCTAGATCTTGGATGGCTATCTTTATAGCCAAATCTTACATGGTATCAAAACTTTGAGATTGTCATTGGAGAGTCCTTTTAGAGAATTTTGGTGCAATTTGGGGTTGTTATTTTCATGGCTTTTTATTTTTGGGAATAACTGGAGCTTTCTAGATAAAATCTAAGGCCACCATTAAATTTAGAAGGTTGCTTTTAATTAAAATTATCTTTTGTTTCACTCAAATCGGACATCAGATGTGAAATATATAAGCGTTTGAAGGTGCATGCATTTTCCAAATCTAATAGATTGCAAGAATTTATAAATACTTTGAGCCAAAATTGACCCTACTATCACAATCAGAAGGGGAACATCAACTAGGATCACCTACCAATTCATCCAAATTGAACATTGTTAACTAGATCTCTTAGAAAAATTTCCCCCTCCTTGACTAGCGATAAGGGCAGTATTTTCTTATTTTTAGAAAATTTAATCATTTGTGGAAAGAATTATTTCATGAGAATTTTTAATTCTTAGGTTTCCTATTTTTTTATATTTAAAAAAACTACACAAACATTGAGGGAGTACCTTTGAACCCCACCCCTCTCATTTGGTGCAATTCTAGCAGTTGAGGAGCTCTCACCTTGATTCACACTTTCTCCATGCATGGGCTATGCACTCCTTGAAATATACACAAGGTGATCCACACTACAAGGCATATAGACTCTTAGTATGTACTCAAACCATCAGATTGTGCACACCCAAGATTGCACTAGCCCTTTTAGGTTCACATTTCTCTAGTGAGCATCCTCAACTCCAATCACTAAGTGCACACCACACACTATTAATAAAATCCTCCATGAGGGATTTTCACTAGGATGATCATCTCTGGATCTCCACTAGCCTCCATTGATCCACTCTACTCTATGTTCTCCCTGCATGATCCACACATAAAGAGCACTTTGAGCTCTAGCCTCACTCACAGTGCACACCTACTTGTGCACTCCTTACAAACCCTATGAACTCCTAACTTAGTCAATGCAACACCAACTTAGTGCTCAGTCAATAGTTAAAGTGTGATGTCAGTGGTCAACATTCCTTCCATGCAATGTGACAAGTCAATACTTCACCAAATGCCACATCATCAGTGACATCAAATCTAACATGTGTCAACTTGGCTATGTAGTATATCCATAGCATCAGTACGATGATAGTTCTATTAAATGCATGGAATTCAACACAACTATTGTCATTTTATATGTGCATTCATACACATCAATAGTTCATTAATGCCAAATTTGGTCAATTGTTGAGTCCTACATAGCACTCAAACAAGATTCAAAAATTTAATGTAAATTTTAGTATTTAAATAGCTTGGAATACATGTACACAACAAATGTGGGATATTCATTTGTTGTCCTTTCCCTCACTGTGGACATTTTCTATTTTAAAGTTGATTTTCAAAAGAGCATAAAAATGTCATGCGAGCTCATTTTAAAGTGCAATTTTTTTATTTGTGTTAAATCTCAAAAAATTCACAGTGGTAAATTCAATTTTTCAAAGCTATAGTTGAGTAATCCTTGTTTTTATAGATTCAAAGTCTTCTTTCAAGCTCATACGGACTCCTTTTCAAGTGCCATTTTTTTGGAAGTGCATAATTTTTTGTCTACTTGTGTAATTTGCTATCATTTCATAGTCATTGTGGGTAAAAATGTCACTTTCAAAAATTGGTCTTTTAAGGCCATTTTTGGAAATTACAATGCTATTATTTTAGTTAGATATTAAGGATCATTGATTTGAGTCTGATTCCTAAGAAAGGTAGTTGTAATCATCAAAATCAGAAGACCACTTTTCTATGTAATTGGCAAGTGGAAATTGTACACGCACTAAGTATAAAGTGCCAAAATCATCTTTCTTTCTTTCTTTCTTTTTGTGTGTGTGTGGAGGGGGAGGGAGGGGGGTAATTTTATTGAGTGAATTTAGGCTCTCTCTCTCTCTCTGGTGATCTTTTCATTTTCAATTATGAGTTCTCCTAAATTCCCACTTCTAACTCCACTTAATTATGCAACATAGAAATTTAATGCATGGAGTAAGATTATGGAAAAAGTATCAACTCATTACAATGATGGAATCATTTCAAACCATCAAATGCTAACTTGAAAATAGATTGGCTCATTAAAAGTACTATGGCTCTTGGAACATTAATAAAATATGTATCATTTGATCTTATCTTTCACATTGATAAGTGTAAGACAATTAAGGATTCTTGCGAAAAATTTCTCAATTGTATGGAAAGATTGATGAGATTAGAGGTTACAAGATTCACAATTATCTCACAAATTTAGATCCTAAGATTTGTTATACAATCCAATACTATGTAACTAAATAAAATGAGCTAAGAGAACAACTCAAGGATTGTGGCATTGATAAGAAGGATGCACAATTGGTCTTCAATTTGTTGGACAAGCTTCCTTCAGAATGTAGCTTTTGTCTCAAGTTTTCATACTCATAGATTGAATAGGGGAAGTGACTTTACTACACCTTCATTTGAATCTTTTTAAAATATGTTGAATCTTGAGCAATCAAATTTTATCATGGGCATTGTCAAGACTTCCAGTTAAAATATTTGGTGGCAAGTCAATGGAGTCAGTGACAAAGTTCTACCAAGAAGCATAAGCAAGCTAAGCCTAAGATACAAAAATATAGAGAAAATTCATCTTCACCAAATAAAGGAGGATCTTCATCATCTTCAAAGAAGGGGAATTTTCAAAAGAAGGAAAAACCAACATGCTCATATTGTAAAAAAATTGGTCATGATGATCATCGTTGTCATAGCATTAAAATTGATGAGTTAGCCAATATCATCAAGAAGAACAACATCAATTTTCCATCTACATATAAGAAGGATTCAATTCCTTCTTCTTCTTCTTTATAGCCAAAGAAAGGAAAAGGTTAAGCACTAGTTAAAGTAGCAAGATCATCCCAAGAAATATATACTTGACTCGGGTGCATCTCATCATATGGTTTTACAAAGGAATAATTTTCTTCATTGGAGCCTTCTATAATTAAATAATTAAATAATTAATTTTCTTCATGGAACATTTAAATAATTAATCTATGTTCCATAATTGAAATTCAATCTTCTTTTGGTCTACCCAATCACTCACCTTGGCAATAGGGATAAAGTTGTTTTTTCACTCAATACAGTTGTGGTCAAAGAACTTAAAGATGATTCCTTAGTTGCACTGGGACAATCCAATGATGCTACTCTACTTTATACATCTTCAAAAATTCTCACTATTTTCTCATTTTCATTGGTGACTATTCTTGCTTCACTTGGGTTTACTTTATTTAGCATAAGAATGAAGTCTTTGACACGTTTTTGAGCCTTCAAAGCCCATGCAGAGAAGTAAGTCAAGGTTATTTGAATTGATAATGGAATAAAATATGTGAACAAGCAACTTTTGAACTTTTATATTCCTAAGGGAATTGATCTTCAACATTCAGTTTCATACACACCTCAACAAAATCATGTTGTATAAAGAAAGATCAAAACCCTTAAGGAAATAGCTAGCTACATAATTCACACTTATCATCTCGGTCTGATATTTTGGGTTGAAGCCATCAATTGTGCTACATATATTTAGAATCAAGTTCCCCACAAGGAATTTAAGGGAATGACACATTTTGAGGCTTGGTGTGGTAGAAAACCAATTTTGAGACACTTAGATTTTATGGCTATTCAACTTGGGCACACATTCCTTTAGAGAAGTGGAAGGAAATGGAACCTCAAAGTAGGTCTTGCATCTTTGTTGGTTATCTTTATGGAATCAAAGGTTATATGCTTATGGATCTAGAAACACATGAAATAATCATTGAGAGGGGTGTATAGTTTGAGGAAAGTTCACCAAACTTGGCCCCTACTCCTCATACTTCCTTCATAGTGGATATTGATAGTAACTTAGATAATTATACTTACTCTCTACCTTGTAGGTTCACACCTTCATAGAGTCCCCATATTGAGGATATTCATTCTCCATTCTTAACTACTTCATGACCTTTTTTGTCTTGATAGACACTTGAGTTAGCAAGACATTTTTTTAGGGAACCTTGAGTCACTTGAAGAACTCAATAATAGCATTTACATCTTCCACAGGTTTACATCTCTATAGTTTGAGATCCATAGATCTTTAAGGAAGCATCAAGAATTCCTAAGTGGGATTCAAAAATGGAGAAATAATATTGGTCCTTGATGAGAAATCATGCATGGGACTTAGTAACTCTTCCTAAGAGAAGAAATATGGTTCAATGCAAGTGGATCTATCAAACCAAATATGTAGTGAATATATTAGTCGACAATTATAAAGCTCACCTTGTGGTGAAGGGTTTCTCACAAGTTCTAGGAGTTGACTATAGTGAAACCTTTTCCCCCATTGAAAAAATGAACTCCATTTTCTTGAGTCTTTCCATAGCTACAAATCATGGTTGGGTTTTAATTAGATGGATGTGAAGAGTGCATTTCTACATGAGAATATTTGTGAGGATATTTTCATGGAGTAGCCATGAGGATTCATAAAATATTCTTCATTATTTTTTAGATTGATGAATTCCATATATGAACTCAAAAAGGCTCTAAGGGATTAATATCCTAAGATGGACTCCTCTCTTCTCTCAATAAGATTCACTAGGTTTCATTCAGATCTAAATGTCCATATTTTGAGGATCCCTCTCATCTACTTGTTTTTCTCTATGTTGATGACTTGATCATAACATGAAGTACTTCAACTATCATTGATAGTGTCAAATATTCTTTATAGAACATATTTTCTATGACTAACTTGGGCCATGTTCACTACTTTATTGGGATTGAGATCACATAATCTTCTTCTAGGATTACGCTTGCTCGGCCCAAGTATGACTTGACTTATTTTCTCAATTATACATGACTCATTTTAATTCTACATGAATCTGTTACTTTTAGGATTCAAACTAGAGGCTAAGTGCTTCACACCACTTGTCTATGTACCTTGTATAGATAGCTTGTTGGAATCCTCATCTACTTGACTCGTACGTGTCCTAACATATCCTTTACAATTGGTATGGTCTCATGCTTTATGAAAGAAACACATGAGATTTACTAGAAGGAAACCAAACATGTCTTATATTACATTTAGGGTACACATACCTATGGGATTCACTATGTAGTAGGCATTTGACTAGACTTGGTTGGTTTCATAGACACAAATTGGGTTGGTGATATTGATGATTTTAAATCCACTTTAGGTTACAACTTTCATCTTGGTTTAGGACCCATTTTTTTTTAGAGTAAGAATCATCACGCTATTTCTCTCTCTTTGACTGGGACTTATTATTGAGGGACTATAAATGTAGCTAATAAGGCTATTTGGCATTAGAATATACTTATAGAGTTTGGATTCACCATTCCACAACCAAATCCTTCATTTTGAAAATTATAATACTATTTAGATCTTGAAGAACCCACTTCACCAGCAATGAACCAAACACATCAAGATCCACCTGCACTACATCAGGGAGATAATGCAGGAGTAGGTCATTGAATTGAGATATTCTCCTAAAACAAAGTAGGTTGTAAACATTTTCACCAAACCCTTCACTAAGAGAAAGTATCACCACTTGTGAGATCTCTTGGGGGTATGGGATATTTCTTTAGGGGGGTTGTCACTTGAATTATCCATTCTCTCTTATGGAGGGACTTTTTCCTTACATGAGGTTTTGTCATTCCCCTTTTTTATAGTTCTTTCCATCTCTCTTTTGGGATGGAGTTTTTCCCACAAGATTTTACTCCTTTTCTCAATTTTTGAGAGATAGAATTTTATATTGTACATGGGTACCTAACATGGCCTAATAGTCAGGACCCATCTTGCATTGGGTGTATACATTCTCCCTAAGTTTCACTTAAAGGGGGGGTTTTGGTGTAATTAATTATTTTTCCTAGTAACTCATTCTTCTAGGACTTAAACATGCATAAATTCATTAATTTTACTTAGAGACCACATAAGAGAATGTCCACTTTAGGTGGAATTATAATTTATCACATTCCACTTTATGTGTTGAATCCACCTTTATTGAACTTATCACTTTATCACCCTCTACCTTTATTTCACATGCTTTGTTAAACATTAGAGGATGATCCACATTTGGTTGACATGTAATTACAGCTTATGTGAGTCATAAGTTGTCTCTTGAATATCATGTAATGAGACAATGACACTTGTCATTGTTTTATTAACTCTTACATTTGTACCTTGGTCTATTTAACCAAGGGGTCTCCTATGTAATTTCAGTTATTGTATTGTATTATTGGTGAGAATACAACTTATTCTTATCATACTCATTCTCTCTTATTATTGTGCTTCTAATTTGGCTTCTAGATCTTGGGTGGCTACCTTAAAAGACAAATCTTACACTAAGAATGATACTAGCCAACAATTTATATTATGGTGGGTGATATATGTTAGAAGACATAAATTTCACTATCTAGAAAGTTGTGTTATGCTAACTGATCCATGGGGGGGAAAAGGAGAATCATGAATTCTAATAGACAATAAGATTATTTATATTGTGTGATACATGTGAACTAGAGTTCACTTAGTCTAGCAAGGTTTCTTTATGCTAGTTAACTCTAGACATTACAAAGAAAAACCTCCTGATTGCTAAATAATTTGCACCAAAATAAAAATTACCAAACAAACCCTTTTTTAGTAAGGTAATCCAAAAAACTATTGAAAAATGGGTGTTTTAGTGACACCAACACAAATATTACCAAGAAAAACCTTTTTTTGCTCCTAAGAAATCTAAAAAGGAAAAAAAGAAAAAAATCAACAATGAGGCTTCATATTCCCCCCCCACTTCCCCCTTAATATTTCAACATACCTCCATGTTTATATCTTAAGGGAAGATAGAGATCCACACCAAGGATAAACACCTTCATCACTAAGGAGGTTTCCTTCACAAAAATATATGCACTCAAAGGTAAGAAGAAGATATAATTTTTTAAGAAAGGAACATATAGTTATAAAAATATATCTTGCAACATGTATAAAGGGATACTTTTCAATGATACATAGCTATCAAAAAGGGAGGAAGAAATATTTTCATAAATATATCAACATCTGAGTAGTTGAAGAGATATTTAACAAATATAATATCTTCAACACAAACAGAAAGGGAATGAGCTCACGAATAAACACTTTCCCTATTGCTTAAGAAATTGAATATTGACAAAAAGAGTAATTTACTTTCAACAGCAAGCCAAAAAATTATAAAAGACATACACTTTAAAGAAAGCAAGGGGTCTTAATCAGGATAGACACCTCAAAGCAGTAGAAAATCTACATGAAGGACAAACAATTATATGCAAGAAAGGAAATTCTTATAAAATTGATGCAGGGGCATTCTTGGTCCTTGGTGAATCTACATGGGAGGTGTGTGTTTGGCCGGTGTTACTCAGTTGTAGCCTTAACTGATGGTCTCGGTTATTGAAGGAAGCTCAATCACTGAAGGAACTCGGTGGAACCTCTGGTGCTCTATGGAATTGGTGCTCGATGATGTCTACATTGCTCGGTGTTGCTTAGCATGGTCAGTTGTTTCACTGTTGCTCGATTGTTTCTTTGGCGCTCGGTAGTTGGTCTTACCAACTAGAGTTCTATGTGATTTGTTGGGCCTACTTGGTGCATTTATTGATGGTAGCTATTGTTACAGGCTAACATGTTGAATTTAATTATTGAAAGGCTATTTGTGAGCTGACCTATATTTCATTTAATATTTGTTAGGAGTTAATGGTTTCATCCAGCCGACTTGTGGCTGATGATTAGTATTTATAGGATGTTTGGGGTAGTTGTTTAGGTGAGAGAAGTGGGACATGACTTAGAGAGATAGAAGCAGATCTAGATGATCAGATAAGAGATTCTGATAGTAGATTTGAGTGGTGAAGTTGTGGAAAAGATCCTACGAGATCTTGCAAATCATATTGATTTCTGATAGTTTGTGTTAGTAGAGTTAGTGGTTGAGGCTTGGAAATAAGGAGATTGCTTGGAGGCTTGCGAGCTCAAGTTTGCATTTGCCTTAGGGTTTTCATCAGTTTTTGATAGTTTTCAGGACTAAACTAGCTAGATTAGTATTGGATCTTGTAGAATTACTTCTGATTGTAATTGGCCCTAACCCAAAAGGCCTTACAATCAGGCATGTTAATGGAAATTTGAGTTCAAATCATTTTTTGTGTTGTGTTACTTTGTTGTGTTGTGTTTTGGCTGCAAGTTTAGATAGTCCTTAATTGGATCCCCCATCCTTGACGGCATTAAGTGGTATCAAAGAGAAGGTTTGATCTTGTTGGAGTGAAGGTTGACCTAGCAAGGCTGATCTTGTTGGTGAAGAGATCGTATGATCTGAGTTGTAGATCTGTGGCACTTAACCTATGGATCTTTCCCTAGTATTTTGTGTGAGGTGGTAAGTTGAGATCTAACTTGCATACAACTTAGAGATTTCCATGAGGTGGTCAGTGTAGGGTTTGTTGCAGAGGGTTTCTCTTATCTTTAAGCATGCCTCCAAGAAGATTGGACCCTAGAGTAATTACAAATCTCTGTGATACTATGGAATCTAGGATTACAGATAAGGTGAAATCAGATTTCAGATGTAAGATGGAGTTGATGAAGAATGACATAGTCACTGAGATCACGAGAGTTGCTACTGGTGTACCCCATAATGTTGGTACTAAAGATGGTTATAAGGAAGTTGTCAAAGACTTTGAAGCTACTAGATCTAGTGATGATGACTGGAGGAATAGATCTTGTGAAGACAGAACTACTCGATTGCCTAGATCTAGAGCTTAGTTAAGTAATAGTTACCGAATGGAAGTTTCTACTTTCTTTGGTACCTTGAAACCCAATAATTTGATTGATTGGATTGGTGAACTTGAAGATTTCTTTGAGTTGGAAGAAATTGAAGATCCTCTTCGAGTGAGATTGGCACAGACTAAGTTGAAAGGACATGTTGCTCTTTGGTGGAAAAAATTGTAAAGAGATAGAGAAGATGAAGGTGAAATGAAGATCAATTGGTGGAGGTTGATGGTGACAAAATTGAAAGCTAAGTTCATACTGATGGACTATGAGCTTGACTTGTTTAAGAATTTGCAGAATCTGAAGTAGAAGGATTTGTCTGTTGAAGATTATACTGAGGAGTTCTACAAACTATTAGAATAACTAAGAGGGGGGTGAAATAGTTATCCAATGCCCCAAATCAAAATGTATAATCCAAAATAATTCTACTACTTCTGCAAGTTGGTAAACATAAAATATTCTCACTATCTGTGTATTTACCAATTAATAGTCTAAACTTTGTAATAATTACCGATTAAATCTAACATGTAATATGCAAAGTATGATAACAAATAAATATCACAATCAACACATAACACAAGAGATTTAACGTGGAAACCCTGTAAAGGGAAAAACCACCTGGGACCGGCAACCCAAAATTGTTCACTCTTTTGAAGTGAGGTCGGTGAAGACCCAACCCTATTAAAGGTTTCAAACACACTGTTAGGTGTGACCTTGTTAGAGGATTTTAGACTAGAAGTTATCATCCAATCAGCAGTCACTCTGAGGTTGACAGGATAACAATGTTCACTCTATGAATGAAACATCAAAAGACTTTCATAGTCCACTCGATTAAGAGATTTGACTATATACAATGGTTAAATATGTAACAGTAGATGATCTGCCTTAAAATAACTTCAGTTTGTAGTTTACAGATCAATGTTCACCTCATTCAAATATTTCTTATCAATATAACACTTTAGATTCAATACTATATCAATTTACTATCCATCAGTAATTACTCTCTATAGCTCGGTAACTATTCTGTAGCTCGGTTCTCATTAACCAGTATGATCAGAATGCATGAAAACTTCTCCACATGATAATTCTACAGTATCTTCTTCTTCCAGCATCTTTTTCATAATGAAACCAATGTCTCTTATATAGATGAGTAAATCATTTTCTTTTCCTCCATCAGATTCTGCCGCTTAATCATATTCATAGATTTTGTTGCTTTACGCTTCCTTGGCTGATGTGTCAGTAACATGTTTCAATCTACTCCATTAGTTCCTTTTTTATTTATGTTAGCCATCGATCTTCATAACAAACATTATCTGTTACCTCGATTTTATACACTTTACAACTCATCACTTTATTGGCTAAACTGATCATTTAATTCCTTTCTATTTTGCTTGGTTAACAAAGAAATGCATCGGTGAACACAGGCTCGGTTAATACTGTGCTCAATATACACTACACTTCGTCGGTGTATACTGAAATGCTTTATTTACCGACAACACTGCTTTGTGTCTTTCAGCTCTATTCTTCATCATAGATGAATGCAACATAATAAAGTCAATTTCATCAAGTCATAGACTCATCAACAAGTTACTCAGTGTATTCCTTATCCTCATCTGTCATATACATCTTCCTCATGTAGATATTTATTTTCTTCATCTCTTTCACCTTCCTTCAGATGTGTCGGTATAGTAACTTACAAGATAAGTATTGCCAATCTAGTTGACATCAATGACAACATAATACTGATTTAATCATCCTGTATATCTAATCATCAACTCCTTAGTAATCTCAAATTATAGATTCTTCATTCTAGTTCTAAATTAGTTGTAGTTCATCACAAACTTACTATTCGCTCTAGACACTGAGAGCTTGGTAAGGAAAAGGTATCTCAGTATGTGAATGGTTTGATATTCAATATTCAGGATGAGTTTGGTATGTTGAAGATTGATTCTATTGAAGATGCTTATCAGTATGCTCTAAAGGTAGAAGATGAGTTGAAGACAAAAGAACATAGTAATCCTCAAGGGAAAGAAAAGATTGATCACTTGGTGAAGGATAAACTGACTGATGTAGAAGATGAACAGAAACTTGTAGAACCAAAGAAGAACATAGGTAGAGTTATCTTTAAGGGTACTTGCTATAACTGTGGAGAGGAAGGACACCATTCTTTTGAGTGCACATAGAAGAATCTTGGTGACCAATGAGGTGCTATGGTGAATAAAAATGTGGAGAATGAACCTAAATCTGAGAACTTGCTACTTCAGTGAACATTGATTGGTAGAAAGGAGGAACCTTGTCAGAGGATTAACTTGTTCAGGACTCGATGATAGTTTGGAGGTAAACTCTATGATGTTATTATTGATAGTGGTAGTACTAATAACCTTGTCGCTAAGGACATGGTTCAGAAACTTGGTGTGAATAGAATGAAGCATCCTTGTCCCTATAGGATTGGCTAGTTGGAAGATGATCATGCTCTAGAAGTAAGAGATTAGTGCTTTATTGATGTTTAGATTGGCCAATATAAGGATCTTGTGTTATGTGATATTATGAAGATGAATAGTTGTGATATATTTCTTGGTAGACCTTGGCAATATGATTGTAGAGCTATGTATGATTGTGTCAAAAAAAAATTTACTATTGAGAAGGATGACATGAAGTTTTCCCTGATGCCTTTGCTAGATACAACGCTTAGTAGGAGAAGCCTGAGTATTGGTAGCTGAGTTGAGTTAGTGGATCCTAAAGGTGTGAATGATCAGTGCAAAGAACAAACCTATGTGTTATCAAGGAAAGACTTGAAGAGATAGAGGAAGCTAAAGTGGAAGAGTATGCAAACTAAAAAGGTGGAGGACTTGTATGTGAAGAACTAGTTTGGGGTTTATGTGTAGAATCCTGGAAGATGTTCTTCTCACATATAAACATATTTTAGAACCTAGGGTGTCTGATGTAGGGGCATTCTTGGTCCTCGGTAAATCTGCATGGGAGGTGTGCATTTTGTCAGTGTTACTCAGTTGTAGCATTAACCAACGGTCTCGGGTATTGAAGGAAGCTTGGTCACTAAAGGAACTCGGTGGAACCTCTGGTGCTCAATGGAACTGGTGCTCAATAATTCTTGTGTTGCTTGGTGTTGCTTAGAGTGGTCGATTGTTTCACTATTGATCAGTTGTTTCTTTGGCGCTCAGTAGTTGGTCTTACCAATTGGAGTTCTATGTGATTTGTTGGGCTAACTTGGTGCATTTATTGCTGGTAGTTGTTGTTACAGGCTGACATGTTGAATTTAATTATTGTAAGGCTATTTGTGAGCTGACTTGTATTGCATTTAATATTTTTTAATAGGAGTTAATGGTTTCATCCAACTGACTTGTGGTTGATTATTAGTATTTATAGGATGTTTGGGGTAGTTGTTTAGGTGAGAGAAGTGGGACATGACTTAGAGAGATAGAAGTAGATCTGGATGATCAAATAGGAGATTCTGATAGAAGATTTGAGTGGTGAAGTTGGGGAAAAGATCCTATGATATCTTGCAGATCAGATTGATTTCTGAAAGTTTGTGTTAGCAGAGCTAGTGGTTGAGACTTGGAAATAAGGAGATTGCTTGGAGGCTTGTGAGCTCAAGTTTGGATCTGCCTTAGGGTTTCCATCAATTGCTGATAGTTTTCAAGACTGAACTAGCTAGAGTAGTATTGGATCTTGTTGATCTTGCAGAATTACTTCTGATTGTAATTGGCCCTAACCCGGAAGGCCTTACATCTGGGTATGTTAATGGAAATTTGAGTTCAAATCATTTGTTGTGTTGTGTTGTGTTATTCTGATGTGTTGTGGTTTGGCTGCAAGTTTGGATAGTCCTTAATTGGATCCCCCATCCTTGACTACATTAAAAATACATGGCTCAACAAGGGGAAAGTGAATCCTTATAAAGGAAGGAAAAGAGGAGAGCAATCCTTTCCCCCCCACTTTGGAGACAAGAATAATTAGGCTATTATTTTGCTAGCCAAGTATGATTCCACTTGAATTTGTACCACCATGAATGACACAAAGCCCCGAAAAGGTAAGACACTAGTGTCACATAGTTAGGAGTAACATAATAGGGCCAAGGAGTGATAATGCATTGCATATTTATATTTATAAATTAAAGATTATCAAGTATAATATGAATGCAACTTCATCGTATAAATCTTAAACAAATTCTCTAAATGCTCTACAATTAGAAAGAGAGTGAGAATAATTACAATTAACAAGGTAAAATGTAATTCCATTGTTTTTCTTAATGTTATTTATGTATCTTATGAAAGTAATATTTTTATCATGGTTCAATTTCCAAAGTATTCTCTTTGCAAGATCTTATTGAGTATCCCAATGGATAGGCTTTGTTTCTTGTGAGATAGGAGGATTTGGCTTTGGAACAAGCATTGGTAAGGAAGGAGGAGTAAATCCTAAACCTTCTCTAGTGTATTGGGTTGGAAGTTTTGTAGGGATTTTATTTCCATGTTCCATCTTTCCAAGACCTTGTCCACTATAACCTTGTTTAAAAATGATAACAAGACCAAGATTGTAATGTTTTTGCAAATGTGGACTTTTATCATAAACCTCATTGAAGTTTTTTGTTTAAGTATACTTTGAAGGGTCAAAGAGATTAATATAATAAAGAGGAGGGATCCTTGTAGGAGGATGTGCATCTTCATCATCACCTATATTGACTCAAGGAATAAAGGTTTGGAAAGAAAGGTTCTCATTAACTAGAGTTTCAACCTTAATATTATATTAGGTGACATATCATAAATGAAATGCATAACATAATATTTTCTTAAAATATTTTGATGGATATGATAAAATCTAGGAGAATGAGGAGGTTCAAATGTGATAGAGGTTTTATGGTATAGAAAAAAATATTTTAATCCTACCCATCTGAAAAAATAATAAAAATTAGAAAAAGTCCTTAAAAAATGATCATCCTGGTGAAAACCTAGCCATAGGCGCCTTGATGGTTCAAAAAAAAATCAAAAAAATGGAAAAATACAAAAAATTTGAAAAGATGAAAAATACAAAAAAAGAAGAAAAAGAAAAAGTGCCTTAGTGAAAACCTGGTAAACAAGCGCCTTGGTAGGAAAAATAGAATCCCTACCAAGACGGTGAAATCCTGGCAAATGGGCACCACTTGTATCAAAATGCTCCATATATTAGCACAATCTTGGTATTTCCTAGCTTTTAGTCTGCTTTAGTTTGTACATATCTCCTGATTTTGCTTTCACATCCTATTTTCAATAAAGTCGGTCCCTTGCACCATGCAACAAAAGAGTATGCATCCTATCAATGTTTCAAACTTGGGGGCAACCAATGTATTATCCTACAATCCTCAATTTACCTCAAACGAGTCATATCTAGTCAGAGTCCTTCAGAGCTATATTCAAGTTAGTTTATCTATCTCCCTACCAGAAAAGGATTTTGCACACAAACAGACTACAACAACAAACAAAAACAATATTTTTGACATGTTGCTATCTTCTTGTATGCTAACTAATTCACATTAATATTTTTGCATATTATGTTCTCTTGAGCTCATCAATGATGTCCTTTCACAAGATTTAGAGGGTGATGACTAGGGGCATAATCTTTTATTTGTAAGTGAAAATATAGCGACTTTGGAAATTCTGGATTGAATTGGTGTCCACTATAAGTGCCTCCATCTCAAATTGGATGGCCACATGTACCTCGGACATTGATACCTGGATGCTTTAGGGAAGTTTGATCTAACTTTTCCTTTTTGAGTGATTTCTTATTTCTATTGTCAAACATAACATTACCCAAGGATGTGAACGATAAAGGGTCACTGCGGGTAATTCATAGTACAATCAAAATAATCTCCCAACTGCTTGGTGTGTTTGTACACAAGGCATATTTAGGTCATCACAACATTTATGTTCTGATGCTTATACAAATTGATAAATCAAAATGGACAATATTTAGGTCATCCTGGCTTTTGTGCCTTGGTGCTTATATCTCAATCCGATATTTCAAACTAAAAGTCAATATTCATATGTTCATGGTTGCCTAGCTAGTGAATATTGTATTGACTATTCGGTGTTACCTAAAAATATTCAGTGATGATAAAGACTGACATATGATCAGTGACTAAGTCCTAGGTCTTACATTTCATTTACATTTGGCATTTTACATGGTTGCATTTTTCTCATGATGTGAATAAAGCATGTTATTTTTTATTTCCAAATCACCCTAAAAACACATCATAATGATTGAGTATCATGTGAAGGTCCCTAAAAATTAATCATCAAGCAGTTGTCATTTTGGGTTACACATCATTTTTGACAATGACTGAGCACTTAAACTCTTCATGTACCTACAAAAATATCATGTGAATCATTGCATAAACATCTCATTTTCATAAATATTTCACATATTCATTGCATACATACATGTGCATCCATCGAAACAATAAATTCATACATTTACATCATTGCATATTCATACATTCAAAAAAACAAACATTCATTGCATGTTCATACATTTAATAGTGAAAGGGAAATATTTCATACATTTGCATCACATGATAAAACATTGTAAATCAAAATGACAAGTTCTATGAAATCAAAACCAATAAAAATGATCTAATATATATATAACTATCGATATAATACAACGGTGCACCAAGTGCATATGATACAAAAAAATTGAGCTTCAATGAGCTATCTGGTACAAAAAGATCAAAATGTCAAAACTGAGGAACAATAATGAATCAGCTATCAGCCTGGTTATCGACATTAGGCATTGCTCCTCCTCCTTCCAGTGCATCAGGTGGTTGCTCTACCCATGGCGCTCTGGCTCCCTCTAATCCTAACATATACTACAAGTATGATGTCACTCTCTAACCAAGAGGTACCACTAAAAAATACATAGACACGTAATAAGAAGCATGCCTCATCTGGTGGATCACCTTAGCCTGTAAGCACCAAACCTTAGCATCACGCTCTCTCGAGTGTCTTTCCTACTCTCACATTTGAACCTCCAATGCTAAGTTATGTGCCCTCTGATCCTAGAGCTGGTGATGTACCTGCCTAATGATATCCTGAGGAGTCTGCCTCAGTCCAGGATCTACCTTTTCCACTACCTCCATGTTTCCATACCCTCATTTCCACTGACACTTGTATCAGTCCACACCTTATGGCATCAAACCTCAACTCCTAAATCAAAATTCAGGGCATCTTGTGCCTCCTCCATAGGTGCATCATGATGGGTAACCAGTACCTCCTCTACACTACCAATCCCGCTTAGTGTCCCACCCTCACCTCTACTATATCGACACTGCAAAATTGTCGGTCTACCTACAGGAACTATCTATGGTATGAGAGGAGGTATCATCTATCCTACTAGTCCTAGGGGAGTCCCCATAGCTCTCAGTCTCAGTGGAGTAGGCTGCACAATTAGGATCTGTACCTCCTATCTCTATTGTCCTCTACCCATAGGAGTGCTTGTCACATCCTCGGCCTCCTCCATCATAGGAATCAGCTCTATAGGATCAGAGAACTGCTTAATGGGATGCTTCGCTAGATATGGTATGTATGCATCTGTGACCCCTCATTAGCTACCTAGGCCTGATAATCCCAGTCCCTACTCTGAAGCTTGCTATACTCAAGGATGTACACTGCAAAAGACAATCGGGAAGAGCATCCCAATCTGAGCTCTCGTGCCTATTGTGTGTATGCTGAGAACTCATATGGCTCATCCTGGATGAGTCCATATTGTCTCCAAAAACATGTGATCATAAATCTCTCAAGAATGGTAGTAGAATGCCCTATGAAGATCCAGCTCTGACAAAAATAGCCTAACTAAGCATGAGTTGTAGGCCATGCCTCCACCTACAAGTACAGTCTCCAGATGACCACTTTTATATCATCTAGTACTCAACACTAGTACTCTATGCACCCCATCCTGACCTATGTCATGAATCCCGAGTACCTATAGATGAGAGACTCCTGATCTTGCCTCTCATTGCCACAAATAGGCTTGCATATGGGAATGTGCTCCCATACCCAGATTTGGAGAACTATAGCTCCTGAGGTGAATGTCTTACCCTCATGGTAGATAATCTCATGCATCTTTGTGAACATATGGGCTAATAGACATTGCCCCCATCCATACTTTGTTGGTTGCACCATCAAACACTAAGTCATAGGAGCCCAGCCCATCAGTAGACCATTCTGCTGATGGTCAGACATGATGATCTTGCTGATCATCCCAGCAATGATGCACTCCAAATGATGAGTATTCCCATAACATTGTATGAGAACCTCCCATGAAATCTACTAAGAAATCTTCTCATCTTCTCCAAAGAGTGTCTAGAATGCCTGCAAACATGTATTACCCGCACTAAGATAGTCTGGTGAGGGCCATGAAATGGTATTCAAAGAATCCTATACACATCCTCAAGAGTGACTGTGATCTCCCCTATCGGAAGATGAAAGTTCTGCATCTCATAATGGAATCTCTCAATGAGCACAATAATCAACCCATGGTTCACCTGAATATCAGGAAAATTGATCAAATACTCAAAACCACACGCTACAAGGTGCACTCTCATAGGATCAGGCAAGGCCAGGAAAAGCCTTTGTGTAGCTGGTTAGGAAATACAGACATGGACATCTAGGTATAGGACCTAGTAAGCACAAAAATGGGATGACTATCAGAAATTTAATCAAAAATAAGGCTATATACACACAAAATGATAAAATGAGTATATCAGAAGGTGCATTAAAGGCTATGAAATTCAACTATGAAATCAAAAATTTGAAAAACTGGTCTAAGTACCTCAAAAATGCTCACTATTTTCCATACGTCATTTCAAACTAGTGTCAATTGTCGTATGACAATATATAGCTACCCATATGACATTTGATGGGTATACGACACACTATAAGTTCTCGCACAACACTTTAGGGACCCAACAAAATGTCATCTGAGAGATGGGTGCCTCCCATATGATAATGTACATAGATGGACATGACACTTTAGTTGGACTTGAAATGTTGTACGACTCCCCATAGGTTTTTGTACAACATCTCGTGAGGTAAAAATTCAAAAATTATCCTAAAAATCCTAGAAAACATTAAAAACATGTCAAATTGAATTCATAGACAACCACAGAGGTCCACTTACCAGATTACCATACTATCGAGATCTCTGGTACCACCTGGAGTGCTCAAAATGATGTGAAGACACATGAACCTTCATTTTCACTCAGAGGGCTCCACGAGGTTTCTAGAGTCAAAGGTTTAAAATGAATTGAAAATGACCCTTTTGGGCCTTATATAGGTTTTGACCTAATTTTTCAAAGTGCTCCATTTTGCATGAAAATCACACCCCTAGCTAAATTCAACATTATGAACCCATTTTCAGGATCAAAATTGAAATCTAAGATTGTTTACTTTGTCAAAATTGCAATTTTAAAATTTTTGGAGCCAGGATGACTGACTGCTTGCATAATCGACCTTCATCACATCACAGAAATCTAGTAGTCAACTTAATTGATTATCAAACATCAAGATCCTCAAATTTCAACTTGGTCAACTCATGGTCAAACCTAGTCAAACTTGGTCAACAAGACCTCTAAATGATGTAGAACGCATCCCCAGACATGTACAACCACTTCTACAATTGACTACATTGCCTCTCATCATTTAACTCTAACATTCTTGCCAGATTTTAATTTTCATCCTGAAGGGGGCATGGTATTACACATCATTAATCAAATCTGTCAATAAAATTTTCTTCAGCAATCAAGACAACAACCACGTCTAGTTGCTGACTCATAAAAGTCCTCTTCTCTTGGGGCACATCGCTCGAGGCATATTAGATTCATCAAAATCCATATCAATTTGGTGTTCTTTTAAATCTTGTAAACTATATCAACTCTTTGTAACCATTGGTTCAATAGTGTTATTTCCTTGATTTTTTGTAACAGAAGGGTTTAGATTTAGCATCCTTTCAATTCCTTTGGAAAATCAAGTCTAGAGTCAGGATAGTGACTTCCTCATAATCATAGGTTCAGAATTAGACGTTTTGACACTTCTTCATAATCATCGATTCATTGTTGGTACTGTTAACATCATCTAAATTCTTTGGTCAATCAGGACCTAAATCAACATCTTCAAATCTTTCTATCGGTTTCTATCTCGGAATTGGTTTCAACTCACCCTGAATGCTTGACCTCAACTCATTAAGGTAACAATAAAATTTCTCCTTATCAGCTTTTGCATGGCCTATTCTGATGAGGATTTGATAGAACTCTTTCATATACTCTTGAATAGATCTCACTGCTTGCTTCAAACCTTGCATTTTCTTTAGTAGATCAAGCTCATAATTGACAGGAATGAATTTTCTCTTCAATTTATCTATCATTCGATCCCATCTTGTGATCTTCTCATTTCCTCTTCTATTGCACTCTAATTGAATCTCCTGCCAGTAGATCTTCGCATGACCCTTTGGTCTGGCCTTCGCAAACTTGACCCTATCAGGATCCTCAATATCTTCAGACTCAAAATATTCTTCTAATTCTTTGATCCATTTGATCAATTTCTCTGGGTTAATATTTCCTAAAAATTTGGGGACCTCAATCTTAGGTCTTTTCCCAATCTTGGAAGTGGTCCGAAAAATCCTTTCTTCCTCTGTTTTCAAAATTTTGCCTTCTCCTTCCTGATCAAAATTTCCTTTGTCTTCACCTTCAACCTCACTTTCATCTCTTACGACAATATTCATGTATCTCCAAATCTCTTCTTGCAATGCTTCCACTTGTCTCTGGAGGGCTCTAACCTCATGTGACACACGTCCAACTCTTCTACTACGTTCCCTTCATGGAGGCATTTTCGCACTATCAATGAAACCCTAAACCATAGTCCTAATGAAAACTTCCTCATGGTCAGCAATTTGTCTACACACCGAGGAACTCCTTCTCTGATAAAACTTGATGAAGGGTGGTCCCCTTAATACCAAAAACACATAATAGACATAGAGACACAACAATAATTTTCAAGAACAAAAAATGGGCTTCTTATTAAATCTCCACAAGTGTGGAATTACAAATTTCATAATTACAATATGCGAAGCCACATGGGCATTTTCCTTATAATATTCTGTAAGACAAAGCTTTGAATAACTACCAGAATTGCCCTAGAAAATACTACAAACCTTCCTTATATAGGCAATTTTCCATTGCCTGGGAAGGTTCTATAAATTTAGCCATTAAGGCCGACCAACCCTAGAATTATTTATTTTTCATTTTATTACATTAAAGTCAGATCAGAGCAACTTTTGAAACTCAAAAAGAAATTTTCAAGGAAATTCATTTTCTTCCATTTTAGGTAGTGCAACTTCCTAAGACCATAAGTCATCACCCATTGACCTGATTGACTATTATGACCCCATTTTGGAAATTGTATGATGTTCTCTACAGTGTTCTAATTGTGCAATCTCTAGTTAGCCAAATTTTTGACCCCATTCAGAGCCTCTGAAGACTCCAAAACTAAGTTCAAAGTTTGTGTATCCTACTACCAATACCAAAAAATTTCAATATCTTCAAAACTAGACTTGATCTTGCAATGACACTTTAGCGGCGGGCTGATATAACCAAAGAAAACCTCCAGGGAAGAAAAAAGACTATTCTGAGCTCAAACGAATATAAATAATAGACCATTGATGGCAACACTTAGTGAAAAATTACTAAGTGCATCATCAAAATAAAAGGTAAAAAGAAATATAATGACATAAATTTAACACATAAAAATCAACAAATAAACTTCAAAAACTTCCCTTTATTTATGTTTGTTGTACTCTGTATTACACACACATACTTTCTCTCTTTCTCACATTACATTTGGAATTTTTCACTCTATCTCTCCCCCTTTGATATCAATGGAAAAGGGTGCCAAAATGTCAAACTCGGTGAGCAAAACCAAAAAAAGTTAGAGTATGCAAAATCACATCTTGACTGTCTACAAAACATCTTTGAAGTTGGTCTTCAAAATCTATATATCAGCATCTCATGCTTCTTTTATTTCGTATGCCACCTAAATCATTTCAGTAAGACTGAATGCAGCCTTGTATGGTGTCTCTACATCAGTAGGCATGAGTTCCTAAAAACAATTAAGCCAAGTTGTAGGTCCTCATGGGTTCTCTCGAAAACACTAATCTTTGGAGTCAAAAAGTTCTTTAGTTCTACAAATCTCCTTTGAAATTTGTCTTTCTCCATCTATAAGGTATGGATTTTATCCATAATCCTATTAACTTCCTTATTCATATCTTGAATTTTCTTATATCCAAAATCTTTGAAGAGGTTTGGCAAAGTATCTTCATCATGTGTTATGATATATGATATACTCTTTACATGCTCATGCAAAGTCATGAAAATTATATAGAGATCTTGTCCATCCTTAAGACAAAATTTGATTTCCCTTTTAGCAATGTATTAAGATCACTCTTGATCCAATCAAGAGTATCTTTCATCCTTAATTTCTTAAAATCATCAACAAATTTTATTCTTGTTGCTTCCTCTAATTTATCAAAACTTTTTTCTACTATACTTAGAACATTATCTATATTATCTATAAGATCTCCAGTATCTATAGGAGGTGTAGTAAAAAACTTACTCAAAACTTGTGTGGCCCGCTGAATTATCTTTGCAATCTTGTCATTCTTCTTTTCATATTTCTCCTTTGCCTTAGCAAAAGAAAGTATTGACCATTGCATCAAATCTGACATATCCATGTCCTCTAGGTTAGTTGGAAATGATTGGGACCCACTTGCCAACAAACTAGGTATAGAAAAAGGAGTGATAGGTAGTATTCTTTTTGCAATAGGAGTGCTAAGTGCCTTCTTCTCTCCCTTTTCTTGTTCCTTTTCCTTTTCTTCTTCCTTATCTTTCTCTTCACCATTCTCTTATGTAAACTTTTATTGTTTACCTTTTCTTTGTGAAGATGGAGGAGTATCAATGTTTTCCCCTTCCTTCCTAGTCCACTAGCCATGGCCTTTGGTCTAGCTTTAGGAGGTATTGTACCTTGTGTAGCTTCATGTGCAGCTTGCCTCTATGATGTTCTCCTAGTAGGTGTAGGAGTGTCATCCTTGTCCTTCTCTCATTCTTATTCAACCTCCACCACTTGAGGTGCTTCAATATTAGGTTCAGGAGGGGGAATGTTATGTTTCTCCCCAATTTCTACAACCTTTTTTCTAACAATCTTCATTTCCTCTTTGGTTATTCCATGTTACCCTGCTATTTTGTCAACAAGGGACTCAACTTTTCTTTCCCTTCTTCCCTTCACCAGCTCTTCCTTTACTGTTGCATATTTTTCTTCATGTGTTCCCCATCTAGGAGTATTGGGGTCTTTAGGGGACTCTAAGACATGTTGAATGTGTAATTATAAAATTGTGAAATCAAATTCATAGCCCATAGGGGTAGCCGATGAAGTTCTAGGTTCAACTACTTCAAAGCATGTACTATTAGTTTCCACCATGAAACAGATGTCATCCTTATACTTTTCAACTAATCTCCAAGGGGTTCTTGTAGATCCCTATAGTTTTTTTGTCTATTAGTGTCTTACACTTAGTCATTATCTAGGCAATGTTGGTTGGTCATCACTACAATCGATTCATCATGTATAGGTTGAGTCATGTAATGTACATTTACCAAGCAATAGTCACTACCAAGTAAACCAATGGTCACCGAGTCCTTTTGTATTAGCCGAGTGATTTTTTGTTGAGTTATGTAAAGAAGACAATGTTGAGTGCTAGAGTATAAAGAACAGTGAATGCCAAGTGCCAGAGATATTGAATGTCGAGCAAGCCAAAATTAACATATGTGTTTTTTATGGCACAAACACCTAGGTAAAATGTTTTGGCCGATATTCATATTTTGTTTACTATTTTTTGAGGAAATCATGAAGGTGATTATGCTTCTATTTTGTAATCATTGATCCCTATGTAACACTTGGAGCCAATCAGAATTAGGGAAAGGTTAAGTAGAAAAATGAGTTAATTTGGATCGTAGATCTCAAACCTTGGAGGAATTCAGTTGTCTATATAAGATGAGATCTAAACCCTAATAGATGCGTGTGTGGATGTGAAAGGAATGAGAGGAATGAAAAGAAAAGAGAGAATATATTCAGATCAGTGAAGTATTCTGATAGAGTTTAGTGACCAAGTGAAACAAAGTAAAGTAGTGAAGGATAGAACAGAGATAAATATGATAGATAAGATCAAATAAATACTGGAAGGAGAAGATCTATAATCAGCATATAGTGCAGACCAAAGGATCATGTACTGAAACATTCTAACAAGTGTATCAAGGAAAATCTCTTAATAGATTGGTTTTTAACAGACCTTATTTAATCTCTTAACCGAGTGCTTACTTAGTTGTAAGTCTTAAATCCTTTTTCAAGGTAGATTATATAAGTATTTAAGCTCTTAATAGGGTAGACCCCCCACAGGGTAGATCATATTTTGTGATCAAATTTGTAGCCCTAACAGGCAAACTTTATACTACAGTAGTGAAGATTTGTGGGTGTCATCCCCACCCCAATTTTACCTTTCAAGGGTTTCTGGGTAACCAACTTACTATGTTATGAGTACTTTCATGAATGATGTTTAGTTTATTAGTTTCATTACATTGATGAAGTTTGTGATAATGCTATGCAAGTTTTCAATAATGTTTAAATGGATCAATAGGTGATATCTAATTCACCCCCCACCCCTCTTAGCATCACATTTCCCAGTAGATTTCCAATAATTGGTATCAAATCTCTAGGGTTTCTTAGAGAAAATCTAACCACTTGAAGAAAAATATCTTGAGATGGAGGTTTATAAGTTGGGAAAATTATAGAGAATTAGAAGATTGATGTTCAGCTTGCATTACAACAACTTGAAGTGGCCATAGGAGAACTAAAGAAATCCTTAAGCATAAGAAGAGAAATTTCTATTCAGTAAAATGAATCACAATATCAAGAAGAAGATATTACTGGACTATTTGATAATGGGAACTCTGTAGAAAGTGACAAAGCCATAAAAGAGCTACTAGAGCAAAATAACATACTAAATGAGGACATCAAAAATCTGAAGAGAGAACAAGAAATTCAATCTGTCAGACTCTGTGAAGTAGTTGAATAGAAAAAGAAAGCTAAAGAAGATAAGATAATGGCCAAAGAAGATAAAAGAAAAATATCAATGAGACTTTATGAAAGGACAAGTGACATGCAAAGGTTGAATAATAGTCAACTAGACATGGTAAATCAACTGCTACTAGTTAATTAAGAATTGGGCAGGAAAGATGTGGAAATCACCCATCTGAGATCAGAAAATAATCAACTAAGGAATGAACTGAGATCTGAAAAGGAAATAAATGAAAGAATGAACAAACCTAATGAAGCTACAAGATACTTTGAAGAACTTTTAAGGTCACCTAGAAGATCTAGTGATAGATCTGGACTTGGACTAAATGAGCAATCACCATCCATTAAGGAAGGAGAATCATCAAAAAGTGGAGAGAAAAGGAATGATAAACCAAAGAACAACAAGCCTACATGCCATCATTGTGGAAAGCCAAGACATACAGCTAACGTCTATAGAAGCAAACATGGTAAGTATGATCCTAAACCTAAATTTAATGGACATTGTTTTAACTCTAAGAAACTTGAGCATCGGGAACAAGAATGTAGGTCTAAGGTGAGCAATCCACCTATCTCACCAAAATTTCAAGGACACTGTCTCAACTATCATAAGTATGGACATAGAGCACTTGAATGCAGATCTAAACCTAATTGGTCATCAAATGAACAAACTAAGTCACCTAAGAAGGGTAACACATACAACTAGGATTATAACACTTGGTACAGTTGTCATTACTGTGGAAAATATGGGCACATTGGAGAAAATTGTCTGAAGACTCATTTCAGAGGGAAATCTAAAATTTGGATGAATGGAAGTATGGTATGCTAAAAATGTAACAAGATAGGTCATCTAAAGAAAGACTGTAGATCACCCATACTGAGAAATGATCAAAGCAAGAATGAAGAGATCATTGAGAAATTGAGAAATCAGATGAACAAAACATGGAAGAAGAAAGAAGGAAGCACTAGTGAAGCCAGTACACCTGAAATCACCCAATCTGATGGATCAGGTGATCACACTACTTCGAACTAAGAAAATTAGTTATGTATGGAACTGGGTCTTATAATGTTTTATCTTATATCAGTTCCTAACATATGTTGAGAAAAAGTCCATATCTACATAAATAGAGATGCATTAGGACATATTTGAGCAAAGTGGAACAATCCATTTTTTATGTCAAGTATCAGTGTTTGAGTCTAAAATGACTGAGTTATAAATGTATGTTGAGCACCTATGATAGCTGAGATGTGATGTACACCGAGTTGTATCCAAACAGTTGTGTCAACCAAGCTTGTGTCAGCCGAGCTTAACATAAGATTTTTGAGATAGTTATATCCCACCTAGAATGTGTACAGAACATTTATGAAGCCCTAATATGACCGTTTGAAGTCTATAAAGTGGGATGTTACCATTCATTTCATTTCACCATCAAATTGAAAATTTATTTGAGTGATTCAAAGAGCATGTAACCTGTCTGTTTTAGAGCTTAAGGGTGATTTCAAAATCTTCATAGCATGCCATCAGCAAATCATCTGTAGAACACTTGCATAAAGGTAGCTTACCATGTAAAATCTTTTTCTGAGAATGTTTAGTTGAGATTAATGGCATCATCTTCATCATCTGCAATGAAGAAACAAGGAAAGGAGGTTTTTAATGTTCAATTAGTAAGGAACGAGGTGTGTAAGCCACAAAAGTTTCAGGTCATCCCAAAGAGTGCGATCATGGGAGATCTTAATGGAGCTCTATCATTAGTTTTGAAAAATGTTTTAATGGTAAACTACATTAGGTGGTGCTACATGTGTAAAATTGGAGAGATTGGTGACTATGAAATCAAGGAAGCATACGACAAATTGTGCAGCAATGGGGTGATGAAGTCAGAACACCAGAAGGTTGTTGAGCAAGGGTTAGTTCATACCCTTGATTTTTTGCAAAATTTTGAAGTGGATTGGATTAAAATTGTACTGAGTAGAGTACACGACATGAAAAATTTTCTAGAGGATGGACCAGTTCAGATCACAAACAATATGATTCATCGAGTAACTAGATACCCTAAACTCCCTAGTAAGAAAACAATGAGATGTTTAAGCAAGGGGGAGATTCAAGAAAACACTCAGGTAGTATGGAATAAGTGTGAAATGACAATATCCACTATCACTAATCCAGAGATTGAGTTTGCAGTGAGAGTAATTGCTCACAAATTCTATCAGTCTAGTTGGTTGGATAGCATCCCATGCATGGTAGTGGACCAGGCTTGGAAAATCATCAAGAAGGGCCATACATATGACCTCACTGAGGTCCAACTGACTCAACTTGCTGAGAACCTTACTTCTATCTAGAAAGTGAAGAATTCTATGTGTAAGTTTGGTTCCCTACTCGTTTGTCTATTCTTTTACATTCAGAAGTGTTTTCCTACTATTGGTGGAGTAGTCTGGGATATGAATAGGCCAATCATAGTTCAAACTAATCATTTCATCAGTCAAATAGGAGAGAATTTTGAGGGTGTAATGGAAAACTACTTTGTAGAATTCAAGAAGAAAATGAGGAAGAGAAGTAGGATTCTTGTATCTCTAGTTGAGAAATAGAACTAGGACATTTTTTTCTTAGTAGATACTAACTTCACATATGCACAAGTTGCTTTACTGAGGATATCATGGCTAATGCCATTACCTTATGAGGTTAATATCGATGAGACCATAGCAGAAATCATAGACCTATTAGCTAAGGAAGTTGATAAGAAGGCTCCCTACTTTGGAACATATGAGGAGGCTAAGACCAAGATAACCATGGGATTGAAGTTTGCTACCATGAGAAAGAGGAAAAAGATAGTAAAGAACCTAGTGAAAATGATAGGATAGAGAGAGATAGATGCACCTCTTGAATGACACAAGGATTGGGAGAAGACAAATCAAGTGAATCCAGTGAAAGTGAAGAAGAGGAGAAAGTAGTGGAGAAGAAAGGCAAGAAGGCAGTAATTTCTGATCCTATGAGTAAGAAAATGCAAAAACCTAAGACTATTTCATCACCTATTCTTAGGCCAAGAACAAGGGCAGTCTCTATAGTTGTAGCTATTGAACCACAAAAGAAAACCCCTACATTAGGAAAAAGGAAAATTATTCAGCCTAGGGCAGGGCTGAGCCAGACAAGGAAGAAGCCTAGGAGGAAACTTATTTTGGAGAAAGATGACGAGGAAATAGAGAGTGATGAGGAGGTTAAGAATAAGTTACCAGTACAGATAAAAACATCAAATGTGGATGAAATATGCCACACCATCAAGAACTCTGTTGGAATTGCAAGTTTGAAACAAATAAGATTTGAGAGCATGAGCATAGGAGATAAGGAGAAAATTGAAGAAGCTATACTTGAGATACTTTGCACTTTCAAGATGCTACCAATACAAATGGGGAAATTAATCCCTAATGAGTTAAACGAGAGAGTTGCACAAAAATGGGAATTTTCCCTAATGACCGAGAAGCAGATAAGGGAAGGCACATTAGCTCAAGTTGCACTAGATCTATCCCCTGCTAGTATTCAAGAAGTTGTGGAATAGTATAGGAACAGATTCATTCCTAAGCTCAAAGCTTACTCTATCCTTCAACACAAGGTTGAGGATGTTGTTCAAGAAAATCTTAAGACTTGGAAGATTATTTTTGGTCTTTTAATTGACAAAAGCGCACAACAGGATGCTAGCATATCTATGAGTGTTGAGCTAGATAATAAAGAAGATGTAAATGATCCACATATTCAAGAGAAAGAATCTCCCAAGGAAGATAAATGTCAGAAGTTACCTGAAATAACTATTGTTGACATCCCTAAGGATACCCCAGTGAAGAATCAAGTATTGACCAAGGAAGACATACAAGATGAGGAAGCACAAGCTACATCTTTGTCGGGCAGTAACACTATGCTATTACAAGTCATGGATTATCCAAAAATTGATGACACATCAACTATCAACACAACCCCTATCAATCCTCAAGTTTTTATAGTTGACATGCTAGCTGGTATTAGCACTACCGAGGAATAGGATGAGTTGGCAACTGCACTTCGGTCTACATCTGCCAAGGAGTCATAGAAAGAAGAAGGAGATTAGTTTTCACTAGTGATTGTAAACCCTCATGTGGAGGATAAGGGAAAAGAAGAGAAGGTAATAGATATTGACATCCAAGAGCCTAAGGAGAAAGAGACAATAAAAGCTCTTGTATAGATGCTGAGTGGAAATACACCAAAGAAGAAGGCATAGAAAAAGAAGGTGAAAATTTCTACACCTGAGGTGACACTCGAAGAAGTTATTATGATTCCAAAATGGGAAATAGATAACTTATCATATGAATAGATGCAGATATTGCAAGACTTACTAAAGAAGAAAAGCAGGCAGGGAGAATTGAGAAGGGAACATCAACAAAAGCAAGTTTTGCATTAGATAAAAGGTATATTCATTGATGCTTTTGACATGACTGATGTTAATGACTCTGACGCCATACTGGAAAAACTTGTCCACACAGTCAATAAAGTGATAGATGATGAAAGCAAAGAAAATGATAAGTTGTTGCAATGGTTAGAAAGGAAATTTGAGACAAAGGTACTGAATAAGGTCTCTACCGAGATAGCAGTGAAGAAGGTAGAACTTTCTACCCAAATATTAGATTCAGAAAGAGTTTTACTAAATGCACAATCTTTGTACAAGAAACTATGCAATGTAGAATAATTTACTAAGGATACCAAGAGCTCATAGATAGCTACAGCTAAATATAAATTTTACTAGTTACTCATTGAGTTTGGATGCAAGTTCCAACTCCAAACACTACACCAAGCTTCTACATTCTCAAGGAAGGATAGCTGAGTTGATGGCTAATGATGGTAAGATAAGGGCTCATCTACTCTCTATTCAAACAATGTTGGAACCTCACCTGGAGGTCATCCAAAGAGATTTAGTGAAGGCTAAGGAACTAATACAGAAAGATCCTCATTTTTCTACTGCCGAGAGCCTAGTCAACCTAGCTGCCGAGCTAGAAGTGCAATCAAAGGTTCTGAAAGTTGCAACATCTGGTTGGGACTCTACATTGCACATGGTTATGATGCTTCACAAACCATTTCTGGAGAAACATTGCAAGCTTCCTACTAACAAAGAAATCAAAAGTGCCAAAAACAAGGGGGAAATAATAAAATGACATATCAAGGCACATAGGGAGGTAATAGAATCAAAGAGCAGAAGCAGAATAGAATGGTATGATATACTTAGTTTTGTATATGTATATATTTTAGGGGGAGTATTATGTTAATACTAAGTACACTTGTAAATGTATTGTAAATGTCATGACAAAGTGTTTTTTCCACTAATGTCAAAGGGGGAGATTGTAAATCCCTACAGTTTTGTTGTCTATTAGTGTCTTACACTTAGTCATTATCTAGGAAATGTTGGTCGGTCATCACTATGACCAAGTCATCATGTATAGGCTGAGTCATGTAATGTACATTTACCAAGTAGTAGTCACTACTGAGTAAACCAATGGTCACCGAGTACTTTTGTATTAGCCGAGTGAGTTTTTGCCGAGTTATGTAAAGAAGACAATGCCGAGCGCCAAAGTATAAAGAACAGTGAATGCCAAGTGCCAGAGATATCAAATGTCAAACAAGCTAGAATTAACATATGTGCTTGTTATGGCACAAACACCTAGGTAAAATATTTTGGCCGACATTCATATTTTGTTTACTATTTGTTGAGGAAATCATGAAGGTGATTACGATTCTATTTTGTAATCATTGATCCCTATGCAACACTTGAAGCCAATCAGAATTAGGGAAAGGTTAAGCAGCAAAATGAGTTAATTTGGATCGTAGATCTCAAATCTTGGAGGAATTTAGTTTTCTATATAAGATGAGGTATGAACCCTAATAGATGTGTGTGTGGATGCAAAAGGAATGAGAGGAATGAAAAGAAAAGAGAGAATATATTCAGATCAGTGAAGTATTCTGATAGAGTTCAGTGCCTGAGTGAAACTAAGTAAAGCAGTGAAGGAAAGAACAAAGATAAATTTGATAGATAAGATCAAATCAATACTGGAAGGAGAAGATATGTAATCAGCATACAGTGTAGACTAGAGGATTAGGTACTGAAACATTCTAAAAAGTCTATCAGGGTAAATCTCTTAACAGAGTGGTTTTAACAGACCTTATTTAATCTCTTAACCGAGTGCTTACTTAGTTGTAAGTCTTAAATCCTTTTGCAAGGTAGATTGTATAATTCTTTAAGCTCTTAACAGGGAAGACCCCTCACAGGGTAGATCATATTTTATGATCAAATTTGTAGCCCTAATAGGAAAACTTTATACTATAGTAGTGAAGATTTGTGGGTGTCATCCCCACCCCAGTTTTACATTTCAAGGGTTTTTGGGTAACCAACTTACTGTGTTATGAGTACTTTCATGAATGATGTTTAGTGTATTAGTTTCATTACATTGATGAAGTCTATGATAATTCTATGCAAGTTTTCAGTAATGTTTAAATGGATCAATAGGTGATATCTAATTCACCCCCCCCCCCCCCCTCCTCAGCATCACATTTCCTAATAGATTTCCAACAGTTCTTTCCCTTTCATGCAATTTCTTCTGGAAAATTTTCATCATGCCTACAACTTCATCATATTTATTTTGTTCATCACTTCTTCTATAGTAGTCACTAATCATCTACATAGTACATCTGTCAAAACTCCATAAGTACATGTTAGTAAATCTCCTCATCACATGAAAGAATATATACATGATCAATGACTCAAATATGAAATGAGTAGTTCTATTATTCTTTATTCCTACAAGGTTTTCCATTAGTTGTCTTAGGACCTCACATAGTTCATACTCTTCATCCTCAACTACCATCTTGTATAACATGTGAATAAAACTAGCTGACACACTATTTAGTCTACTTCTCTATTGGAATTTATATCCTAATATCATCACCACTAACTTGACATCTTCTTCTACAATGTCATTTACTATCATAGCTCTTTTATTCCACTTTCTTTTTGTCAACTTCTCCACCTTAAACCTTATGTTCTTCTCAATTGTAGGTACTTTACCTATCATAGGTAATCCAATGATCTCATGTATAATTTCCTCAATGATTTTAGTGGGGGTTCCACCAATCCATATGAACTCATCATGCATTATGCTCAATACAATCTTAATCCAATTTAATTTATCAAACTCATATCTTTCCATGAATTTTACTATTGGAAACCCGTGCACTTTCTTGCATTCTTCTCTTAGGGTTTTATCTACATTATACAACCCTATCATTTCATCATAAATCTTAGAGGTTCCTAGGAATTCAATTTCTTTATGGATATATGCTCTAATGTCTTCAACATGAAGAACATCAACCAGAGAGTGTGAAAATGCACCCTCTTGATTCTCTTCAGTAGATTTGAAGGGATGACTCTTAAACTTATACCTATTCATCTTAAGCACATTAAAAACCTTAGGAGTATCAATTCCAACTACTCTGCTACTACAATTGACAAATATTTCTTGAGATGAATACAAATACCTAGCTCACGCGACCATGTAAGGGTTTTGCAAACACAATTAAAAGCACTTCAAGCTCCAACTATTGCTCCAGACTCTTCAATGCTATCTGATCTCCATGAAAATGTTAGATAATTCAACTATAACATTAACCTTATAGTCAATTTGGCACAACTCCCAAAAACTACTCATAAAGCTGCAAGAAACTAGTGATGGATCCAACTGGCACAGACATCTCCAAAACTAATGTGACCTTATCTAAGATCACATTACATCATACATAATCTAGTTCCAATCTCGCACAACTTAACTCATCCATATAGGGGCTATATCTCTGACTGGTGATAATATGTCATGCTCCCCCTAAGGCATACATTTCCCATCATGAAGATGGTGAAGCAATGCACCCTATAAATGATTCAACAAGACTCTTAGGACTCTTGTGAGTGCTCTCATTCTACTCTTCATCTTTCTTGATCTCAGATTCCATAGATTCATTATGTTTGACCCATTTCTCCTTAAACTCAATTTTTGGCTCTGCTAGCTCTTGATCTTCTTTACTCAACTCTTTTTTCTTTATGAGTGGCCTAAAGGAATTCTTGAATGGTCCTATATATTTGCAATACTTTTCTACATGTCCATCATTGGTACACTTGAAACATGTTACCTTCTTCTTAGGTTTCAATTGGCTATAATCAATTTGCAACTTACAATACTTAGTAATATGACCAAAGTTATTGCATTTGTAATAAACAATCTTTCTAGATCTGGAAATAGGTTTCTTAACTTCTTCAACTATCTAGTTAGCATCATCCTTGCTAGCATTAGAAACATTATCATTTTCTTTACCTATTTCCTTATCCTCAGGTTGTCTAAGTTCAACATCTTTACTACAGTCACATTTTTTCCATCTTTGCCTCATTCAAGATTTTCTCTTTTTTCTTCTTAAGGAAATCATCCAAGTGATCATATGTAGGTCTAATAGATCTCATATCTGGTTTTCTACATTCTTTTATCATGTTTCCATACAAGTAGCAATTAAAATAAAATCCAATAAACTTGGGCTTAGGAGTACCTTATTTAGTTTTCTTTTTTGATTGATCTTCATTGTTGTAATCCTTGTCATTGTCCTTAAAAGGAGGTATCTTAGGTTCTACTATCACAACCTCATATTCTACTACTTAGGTGAGTTAAGATTCACCACAACTATGTCTTTCCTCAGATCTGAATTGTCATTAAATCCTACTCCTGTCTTATCTCCAACAGGCTTTTGCATGTTAATTTTCTCATCCAATTTGTGTTTTCTCTCATGAAGTTTCTCTATGTGACCTTTAGTCTGATCAAGTTCACTAGTGATAATAATGTAGTATCTCTCTACCTTGTCATACTTTGCCTTTAATGTACTCAGCTCACTCTCCAAAGTTTGCATCTTATCCCTTGTACTTGACAATTCATTTTGTAATTTTTCATTTACCTCTTTTTCAGCATCAAGTTCCTTCATGAGGTTCAATTTTGTGATCTCCAATTCATCCTTCAAGGAATCATGTTCATGCTTCAGTTTCTCAATCTAATCTTGATTTGATAACTCTTCATTTTGTACTTCCATAAGATCATCTCTCAATTTTATCTCATGTTCAAGTTGTTGCTTCAACTTCTTGATAAAGTCATATGTCTTCCTTAGTTTCTACTTTAGATCCACTCTATCTGCATTAGCAATGTCCACATCTTCCAAAGTTATTTCATAATTCTTCTTCAAGATTTCTAAATCCATATTGATCTTCCCAAAGCTGTTAATCTTTTCTTTCAAGGGCCTAATCCTCTGATACCAATTGCTAGGATTTGGTATTACTGAGAGGGGGGTGAATCAGTGTTAAAATACTTTACTGAATTCTTAAACTTCTTTACTTTCCTTAAGCAATGAATACATATGTAATAGAAAATGAACAACCATGCAACAAAGATAGAAGAACTCATAACACCATATATTGTTCCGAGGAAACTCTAGTTAAGGGGAAACCCTAGTGGGGATGGTACCCACAATATTTTTCACTATGAATCTTGAAACCCTGTGAGGAGTTCTAGCCCTGTTAGGAGATGATTAATACAATATAGGTAGATCCCTATTAGGGGATGTATACAATAAGATCCATGTTAAGGAATTGACAATGTTAAAGGTCCTAGCCCTATTAAAGGCAAACAAACCCTGTTAGGGGTGTACAATAGGTGCAACAACACTTACAACAAATCTATTGTCCTGAATACAAAGATTTAAAAAAGTATTCCTAGAAGAACTCCTCTTGTTATTGTTCCTCTTGATCTTTGTTCTTCCATTTAGATGTCCTCACAATTTTCATCTAACATCTATACATCATCATCTTATGACACCACACACTTTTACAAAAGTGTCTATATATTTATACCCTGTTAGGAGTATAATTATAAAGCTAGTCGACATCAAAACATCATATTAATTCAAGTACAATTGAATGCTTCATTAACATCCTCAGTCGGCCTCAAATTCAAGATAACATCAAAAAATAACTTTACAAACACTCACAAAGTCATCCTCAATGATCACTAACATGTTATGCTCTCTTTACTGTCTTTGCATCCAATCAGCTAAACATATCTTTCTGATACATCAATATTAACACATGAAACCTCACACATGTGTTCATTGGTGTCCTAAAAGTATGACACTAAGATCATATTCCTTAATACCACTTATGTGAAGCTCACTAATCTTTTCTGTCAGACTGAGTTATTGAAATAGTCTATGGACTACGGCATTTTTCCTTAAACAACTGCACTCAAACATATGCATCATATCCAATATGTGTGACCATAAAATTGATAAGTGTTTCCATAAATGACAACATTCTATACATATTCATGTGCATACATGTGCATATGTGTGCATGTGCTGACCACTTTCCAACATCTACCTTGTGTGAAAACAACCTACACAACCACATCACTCAACTTACTTATAGAGAGTATATTTCATACTAAATTTAGGATGTGCATAACATCATCCATACCATTCACTCTCCCATCAATGAATATAATTTTAATTTTTCTAGGGAAAAATGAATTCAAATGAGAGTCATCACTGAGATACAATTTCCCACTAGAATATTCTTCATACTTTGAAAACCAACCACTATGTGAGGTCATGTAAATATGCACCCAAATATATCAACCACACATATTTTGATGAATGCATTGAAAAGGTTGTGGTAAATGCTTCATCATCATCTTGAGATGATTTTTCTAAATCTAAAGTAGAGGGTCTCTTCTTATTCTTTTTCTCCTTAAAATCTTTATGGAAATGATTGATTCTTTTACAATTCCAAAATTTTACCTTGGACTTTCTAGGATAGTTAGATCTCCCATATGATTTGTATTAGGAAAATGATGTATCAAAATTGAATTTACATAAGATTAATATTTATCATAATTTTACATTTGAGCACAAATTTTCCTAAACTTTCTCCAAAGATTTGGATGGTATAGATAATCTTGCTAGTAAATTTTCGTTGCGAGATCATGTTTATATTTGAAGATATTAAAGTTTGTATTTTTTAAATTGTTGAATAAATTTTAGAAGTTACTTTTAAAGGTCTTAGAGGTTCCTAAATGGCCTAAACCAATTTTTAACCAATGTAGTAAGTTAAAGCTTAATAGAGCACATCACAATCTTTCTAACATTTCAAATGATTCATCAATCAAACACCCATTTTAAAAGTTATGACATTTGAAAATTGGGTCTCCTAAAATATGAAATGTAAAAATATGTTGAACACATAAATGAGTTGTAAAAGGTATTTACACATTTTGATGTATGTTTTGACACATCATATGGAATCTTAGGTTGGAGATAAGATGGGCACCACTTTGCAGGTGGTTTTTAGCCCATTATTTTGTGATACCATTTAATAGTTTTATGGCTTGTATTTCCTATATATTAGGCACCTTATATAGAGATTTTGTGTAAGAGTTTGATAGATACTGAGTTGTCTTTAGATATCTAGTTGATGATACTCCTATGTGTTGCGGTTCCTCAACCATGCTCCTCTATTGAGCTACTTGGCTTCAGGGGCCCCCTTCTTTTTGGCTTACTCTAGGTTGTTTCTCTGTTTGTCTATTTAGTTGTTTGTCTTTAGGTCTAGTTGTTTCTTTTAGTCTTGTTTGTGTTTCGCACTTTTGCACTTTTAGAGGCCTGAAAGTGTGAAAGGTCCAAAAATCCAATTTTCCTTGAGCATATTTAGCGCCTAGGGTTTCAGACTTTAAGAGGTCCGAGCACCGAAAGGTCTGATTCTCTGAAGAGAGTTGGCCTTTCAGTGCTTTAGACTTTCAGAGGTCTGGGACCCCCGAAAGGCTGAAAGGTCAGTTAGTGGAGGTGGTTGACATCACCCCCATTAGTTTCCTATATAAGGCAGTGAGCTACTTTTTGACTCACTTGTTCACTTCTCGCAATCATCAATTTTTTGGAGCTTCAAGGTGTATTTTCTTCTCGGTCTTCAGTTTCTCAGTTTTTCTTCTGTTTTCTTTTTGGTTTTCATCTTGTGACTTGTTTGAGGTTGGTGTCTTCATCCTCCCTCTATCTTTTCTCATTGTTTTCTGGCTTTGTTTTCCATTTTTCTTTCTTAGGTAGCATTTTTTGCTAGGGTTTGTTTATTTTGGTCAGTCTTATCCTGCTTCATGGTTGCAGGGTTGTCCCCCTAGACCCCTTAGCCCCACATTTGTGGTTGGACCTATTTTCAAGCTTGAAACCCTAAACTCCCTATTTTCACCATTCAGCCCTAAAAACTTTCAAACTTTTCACAGTCTAAAAGTCGAAGAGGGTTCTTCCTTCAAGAAATTAGCTAAGTCCCTTTCAAGTTTCGCACACTAAAAATTTGGCATCCCTGAATTGCTAAAACCCATGTTTTCACACCTCCAAAGCACCGAGTCAGAAACTCTGGCTGGGTCCCCTTCTTTTAACTTTTTGGTCTTTTCGGCCTTTCGGAGGTCATGTACCCCTGAAGGTCTGAAAGGCCAAAATTGGTTTCTAGAGGCTTTAAACTTGAGTAGTTTAGTTGTTTCTATTTCATTTTCTCTTGTATAATTTGTTCAGCTTCATGATAACTAATTTGTGTCCCTTGGCTCTTTGCAGAAATGGAAAAGAAGGTCAACTCACTGGCTATGAGGTACTAGTTCAAAGGATATCATGCACCCTCCAAAGTGGGGAACTTGCATGCTAGGATCACGGACACTAACATCAAGAACGTCAGTTGGAATGACTACCTGGTTAAATGTGCACAACCAGTAGGGAGGTCTGAGGATTGCACTTCATTAGTGTATTTTTCTCTAGTAAACATAGCAGCACACCCTGTCTCCATCATGTCATCAGATTTGATCACCACCCTAGCAAATTACTATATACCAGATGAAAGAATGGTCAAGAATAGCATGGGTGAAGTAGTTCTGGATCTCAGACCAAACAATATTGAAGATGTCTTCCACCTACCCAAGGGGGTGGACAAGTTCTATAGTTTCTCCATTGGCAAAGGGATGGATTTTTACAACAAAGATGTCTCATTATCCTATGATATTGTGAAAAAGGAGTACCTCATACAACCTCTTCCCAGAAATAAGTTGGAAAAGATAGACATGTGGAGAGGATATATGAAAGAAGACATCTAGGTAGCCATCACCATGATCAGTTAGGTGTATGGACTTCCAAAGTTAGTGCAATTGGAACCCTGGATGATCCTACTCATTGAGAAAATAAAGGACAGGCAAACAAGATTCGATTGGGCCACCATCCTCAGTGACAACTTGGATCAGTAGCTGATCACTGTAAAGAATGGCCCACACTTCTACATGACATCCTATGTTGTGTACCTATTAGCTGCAAGGGTGGTGTACCTGACATTGGTGAAAGTTGGTGCTATGGGTGATCAGAATGCATGGGAATTCATAGTATACCCGCAACTAGTTCGAAAGGAGTGCTACACATATGATAGCCCTAAATTCTGCATTGTCAATGATGCTTTTGTGTTCGATACCATACACTCCATAGAAGGAGATTATGCCAAAAGGATGTCAACAGAAGCTGCTATGAAAGTGAAGGCCCTAGGGGAATTCTATATTTAGTTCAAGACCTTTTCATACATTCGGGTGGCCAGAAGCACCCTGGCTCCTAAGAAGCTACCAAGATATCCATCAGATAGGGTAATCTTGTTAGAGATGGCCTGAAAATTGGCAGATGCCCATGAACATATTTGACACAAGAAGAAGCATTGTTGGGACTTCCTAATGTCCATACATCCCCATTTCTTATAGGATGTGAAGATTTGTAAGTCCTTGGCATTTGAATGGGATGAGTTCCCTCTACAAAGCTATAATCTCATAAGGACCAGGTTTGATCCTATTGGTACATATAGCTACATAATGGGGAGACACTATATACATGAGCCTCACATTGAGGATCATTGGATAAATTGCCTTGATGACTATGAGCTCAGGATCTGTGACTACTGTCAAATGAGCTTGGAGTTGGCACAGACTACTCTGCTATTAAGGATACTTACAAAGGTGAAAGAAGCTAATTCTAAGGATGTCCTAGATCCTATTTACAATTTGGATAAAGTATACACTACGGCCATCTTGAATGCAAAGGTCGACACAGATGAAAATGATGATATCAACTTCAAGGCAAGACATGTCATCAAAGTGACTAAGGCATGGATCACCCATCTATTTCCCATGGATCCAGTGCTAATGAAACAACAACCATCTCATCCCTCTAAGGAAAAGAAGAAGAAAGGGGAGAAGATGTTGATGCCACAATTCAAAGAGGTTGCACCGCAGAAGCCAGAAATGGTATATAGACATGAGTGCCCTATGGCATATGGCTCTGCTACCCATTCGAAGAAGCCTAAAACTAGAATGACTAGAAGCATAGCACCTCCAGATGTTCCTTCCTCTAGTGGTCTCAAACCTCCAAGTGCACCGAAGAAGGAACCTAAATTAAAAGTAACTGGACCTAGGTCTACTGGGGTGATAAAAGGGCACGTATACAAGAGGAATAAATAATCAATGCCCACTTAGATGGATACCCTCTTAGAGGATGATGAAGATGAGGAGGATCAAGTGCCCCTTAGCAAAAGAACCTGGTCTATAGGATTCTTGAAAAGAAAGAGAGTACAAGATGAGGATCAGCAGGGAGACATCAAAGGAGGAGCCCAAGGAGAGTTGATTAATCTAGACACTTTGGGTGATGATGAATTTGACATCTCTGACTTTGAGGGACTTCATGGTTTCCAAGAATCTAAGTAGTAGGATCCAACTACAGGACAGTCCTTTTTCTTTTGATTCCCTCCCTACACAGTTCACTAGCCCTCTTGGTAATATGGGAGAAGAAGTCTTGCAAGACTCATAGGAATCAATCGAGGAGGTTGCGACTGAAATTTAGAAGGAGACTACAGAGTCAGGAATAGATACTTCTGTAGAGGTCACCTCTAAGGAAGACATAGCAGCACAAATTCCTTAGGTTTCACACTCAATTCCACCTCCACCTATGCATCAAACTCCACCTCCTCTACATCCAACACCACCTACCACTCCACTTCCACCTCCGGTTAAAACTACTCCACTACCACCCAAACCTCCACTTGTTTAGGTTCCCATGCTGACTCCACCTCCTCTACTAATGCCTTCACCCACTCCCCATGTTTCTCCTATTCCTCCCATGTAGAACCCTCCTTCCCAAGCTCCCATTCCATGACTAGTCCACACTTAAACACTAGCACAAGGTCCTCAGAAGCTAGAGAAAGAAACAGAGGCACTTAGTGATATTCTATCAAAAGAACAAGGTGGATCAGAGAAATGATTTTAAGAGGAAGAAAAGACAAATGTGGAAGAGCAGCTGAATGTGATGGAAGAGAAAGAAACAAAAGGAGAGGAGGAGAGTCAAAAGGGGATGGATATAGAGCACCTGGCTACTACCTCAACTCTAGCTACCCCTTATGAGACCCTCAATGCCTTCTCAAAGCCCACTTGGTTCACTAAGTAAATCCATCCAAGAACAAGGGTGTATATCAGTGATGATAAAGATATGGTGGCATTGGGGTGAGCATTCCATCAAATAAGATCTAGTACTCGAGAAAGAACTTTCTCATATGTAACGCAAGATCTAGCAGGAAGATAGAAGGCTCAGGTGGCTATCCCTACAATGAGTATCAGTATGGTTGAAGTCACTCTAGATGATTATGTACTGGAAGAGGTAGACAAGGAAGTAAAAATTTGGCTACACTAGTACTAAAACATGCCTTAGGCTTCATGGACAAGGATGAAGAGAAGATCAAGGCACTGATGGAATAGAATGAAGTAATGATGAAATTAATTCTTAAGACAATGGGTCCCATTGACCCTAGTAACCCTAAGGCCTCATTATAGGCTATTTTGGAAAAAAGGGGGAGATGAAGTCCTTCCCTCATTCTTTTGTTCAAGCATGTGCAAACTGGAAGGCTGATTTTGAGGAATTTACCAAAGTGGCTCTCTAGAAGATTTTGAGGCCTTTCCAAAGTATTCTTCAAGGAATCACATATTTGGTCAAGATTATGAGTGAGGAGGATGGTTTGGAGGAGAAAACCTTGAAATGGAAAAAGGCACTAGAGGATCTCTTGGTAATAAGGAAGCAGCGCTTCCAAGTTTTGGTCAAGGTGTATGAGGGGTCAGAACTGGATAATTTTGAAGTGTGGATCTAAGATATCACTGACACATTGGCCATTTTTGAAAAGGTGCTGAAAAGAATGAATAAAAAGAGAGATGAAAGTTTACTTTGTGTGGGGGAAATGCATAAGTTCTTTGAAAGGTTGGACCTAGACTTGTATGAAGAAGATGATGAGAAAATAATGCATCCCACAAATTTCATCATAAATCAATATATGGATATCTTCAGAGGATTTGGTATGAAAGAAGACCTCTAGCAGATGTTCTATTAGAAAGAAGAAATTTAGAAGATGTTGTCCTGGGAAGAGGAAATAAAAGGGCTTACAACTGAATTGATCACCTTCTAAGAGAAACAAAAAGAACTCCTTGAAGGAGTCAAAATGGCTGACTTTGAGGAGGTGCAAGATATTATGGATAGGTTCTGCAAAGCTCACCCATAAGTCCTCCCAAGTTAGTAGACACCCAGCTTTGACTTAGCCTAATTTTGTATAAAGGAAAAAACATTAACACACTTAGCCATTTTGGAAGACTTGGATTTTTGACATTTCGGCACTAAAGGATTTTTAGCCTCTAAAAGTTGGGAAAGGGTCACTTCAACACTTCATCAATTTTGGAGCTTCATTTTTTTGGAGCAATGGTTGGGATTTGAAATTTTTGGGCACGACCGCCGCTTAACTTCAGTCATCTCAAACTTGATTTTTTAGTGAGAGGGATCACATCAAGAGGGTTTTTTCTGCATGATTTGAGGGCCTCTTCCAGTTGAGTCCATGTGGGAGAGCCATAATGGAGAATAAAGGGTAGGATCACAAAGTTTCATGAAGAACATGCATGAGTTCCAGTTTCATTTTTGAGTTATTTTATGCACAGTTTGCTCTAGATTTTTAATGCACGAGGTTTAATTTCATGCTAGGGTAGTTTAAACTTGTTCTAGGCTTATTTTATTTCATGTAATCTCTAGTTTAGATTTATTTTTGATTTTCATGCAACCGAAACCCTAGCTATGAAATTGAGAGCACAACTCTATAAATTGTATGAACACGATGTAATTAAGGTCATATTTTTATCATAATACAATACATACAATTTTTGCTTCAATCGTGGTGTGATTATTTTGTTGCCTTTGTGAAATTTATGAATGTTTGAATTGCTCATTTGCTTATTTCAAAGAACCAGTTGATTGTGTGGTGATTTAGATCTGTGATTCTTTTAGTTCAGTGTTTACCTCTGATGCATTGCTTTTTTGTGACAAATTATTGAGAAGATCTCTTTTCTTATCGGTGCTTTGAAGATAAACTTGTCTCACATGTGCGCACATCTGTGGTGGCTTCGTGCTTCAATGAGTTTTGACTTATTATACATTTGTGTTTGTTTCCATTGATGATTGCATTTGCCTAGCTGAGATTGTGATTTATTCAGATCTATGTTTTGTGGGTTTCCTCATCTTCTTGGTATTTTAATTCATGAAGCAGTGTGATATTGTTTTATATCCATTAGTTTCTTTCAAAAAATTTATTTCAAATTCTCATTACCTTGTCTCTTACCTTCCTCGCACATCAGTTACGATAGATTAATTAGATTCACATTATTTTCATTTAAAAGATCTAAAAATCCCAAAGAGAAAGTATTGTTGTTTTCAACATTTGTTTTGTAGCCCTTTTCGAGATATGAACCAGCAAAGGCCTCCTCGTGAATAGATTCACATTTATCTTCAGTTGAGCTATCCAAGCGGTTAAGACCCAACCCAAAAGGAACCTTGAGATTGACTAATATCATTCTTCCAAGAGGGGAATTTGCTCACATAAATTCCTAGCCATTGTCTTGTGTAAAAAAGATGTTCAACACTATGAGAAGCTTTCTCTGGAAATATATTTTAATATATTATTGATTTATGAAAATATATTAGGTGAATTTTAATGGAGTGTGGGTTTTTTCTCCCAAAAGGGTTTCCCCACGTAAATCATTGTGTTGTGGTATGCCTACTATTTATGTTTATTTCTATTATGTTTATTAACTATTGTAAATATCTAAGAAATTTTTACATAACCATACTCTCAAGGTTAGTGTGGGAAGTTGTTCCACTACCTTAATTTCCTTACAAGTGGTATCAGAGCTTAATCACCTTTGGTTTCATTGTTGGGTTGGGATTTTTGAACTAATCTAGATTTAAGTGAGAGATTGTGCAAAAGATACTTTGTGACCTTGGTATAATAATTTTTAGATGGAAATCTCATTAGGGAGAATAGAGGTCGAGAAATGTTCAAGAAATAATTTTGAAAATGTGGAAGCTAAATATGGAGGATATATTAATAGATTGAGATCTGTGGGATGTTGTTGATGAGAATGGCATAGGAACTATAAATTTGGATGAGTCTATTAAATATGATGTTATAGACTATAAAGATAAGGGTCTAATTAGATTGTGCCTAAGAGACTTTATTCTGATTAAATTCCATGAAGAGTCCTCTGCAAAGAAGCTATGGAAAAATCCTGGTGTGATGTATCCAACCAAATCTTTGCAAACAATATTTTCTTGAGGAATAAACTATATTCATGAGAATAAAAGAGAATAGACAAATTAAAGATCACCTAGAATCATTCAATATGTTGGTGGCTCATTCGACATCAATTGGTGTCAAGATAGATGAGGAGAATAAATGTCATATTTTTCTTTTTTCTTTGTCTAATTAATGAGATTCTCTTGTGGTGGTCATTAGTAGTATTTCCATTATTTTGAAGATTAAATATGTTGTGTGTTCTTATCTTTCTAAATAGATTAGGAAGAATGTATCCATCAATGCCAAGGAGGTCCTGATTGTCTATGGAAAACCTAAGAAAAAAGGAAAGAAGAATGAGAAGTGTAACAAATCCAAATTTAGGGGGGGTCCAAATATAATGGAAAGTCCAAAATTATTTTCTAGAATTGTTGTAGTCCTAGACACATTTATAAGGAATGCAAATAACAAAAGAAGAAATTTAATTGTGATTATCAGTCCAAGAAGGAAGATGATGATGCATTCATTGTAACTATGGCCACTTATGCATGTGATGATGCATGCTTAATTAAATCAGGTGCATCTTTTCATATAACCTATAATAAAGATTGATTATCTCAATATGAAGTTTTTAATGGATGTAAGTTGTACTTGGGTGATAATTCTCATTTAAAAATATTATTGGTTGTGGTAAAGTTAGAATTAGGTTTCTTGATGGTAGAATAAGTTGGATTAATGGTGTGTTGCATCTCCCTAGTCTAAAATGAAACTTGTTATCTATGAGAAAACTAATAGATTTAGGTATGTAGGTAGTCTGACTAATGTAGGATGCACAATGGTGAGAGGTGTTATGGTGATTGCTAGGAGTGTCAAAATTAGCACATTTTATAATTTGGATGCACACATTCTTGAGTGTAATACTACTTATATGAAGACCAAATATGTGGATACTTCATTGGAAAAGGTGATGGTTTCACCTTCAGAAAATGGTCATGGATTTTGGGTACCTAAGGATGCTTTTTATTTTGAATCAAATTTACCTGCACACAAGACAATGTTATGGCACTAGAGACTTAGCCACATTGGAGAAAGGGATCTAAGGACCTTGAAAAATAAAAATCTTTTTAAGGGTTTGCATGATTTTAATCTTGGTTTTCATAAAAAATTTAGCATTGAATTTATGGAAAATAAAACTATGTTCATTTTTACTTGAATTCTCATAAATCTTGTGGTATGTTGGATCTTATTCATTCTAATGTATTTGGTCATGTAGATGTTCCTTCCATCATAAAATCCATGTATTATGTTTCATTTATTAATGACTATAGAAAAAGGACATGAGTAAATTTTATAAAGAGTAAATATGATGTTTTAAGACAATTTTGATAATTTAAAACAATGATTGAATTGTAGAATGGAAAGAAAATAAAATGTTTGAAAACTAATAATGGAGGTGAATTTTTCTCTAATGATTTTGATAGATTTTGTAAAGATTGTGGCATTCATAGATAGAATACAACTACATATTCTTATCACAATGGTGAGAAAGAGTGATTGCACCCTTGGTCTCCTTGGCATTATCAGTACAACCATGGTTTGTGGCATAGTTTAACAACCTCCTATGTCTTCTATAAGTCTAGTGGTTATATCAAGAATTAATAGGTTGATATTTTGGTGCAATGAAAACCCTTGGTTGTAATGAGTGGTATCAAAGCTTGGTCACAAGTTCAAACCTCATGCTTTTGATGGGGGGGATTGTTACAATGGTGAGAAAGAATGATTTTTTCCTTGATCTCCTTGGTTTTTCCATCACAGTAGCGGTTCATGACATGGTTTAACATCCTCATGTGTCTTCTATAAGTCTAGTGGTTGTATTGAGAATTAATAGGTTGATATTTTGGTGCAATGACAATTTATAGTTGTAACAATTCTCCACAGTAGAGTGGGGTTACAAAAAGAATGAATAAGACATTTATGGAAAAGGCTAGGATTATGCTAAGTGGTGCTAGTCTAGAATGAAAATGTTGGGCTAAAGATATCACCACTGCTTACTATGTGATTAACAAGTCTCCTGCATCAACGCTTGTTAAAATGCCTATGGAAGCATGGACAGGTCATAAGCCTTCATTGATACATCTTATATTTTTTAGATGAAAGACATATGCATATGTGCCAAAAGAGAAATGAACAAAGTTGGAGGACAAGGATATAAAATGTATCTTCGTTCGATACAATTATGATGTGAAAGGATATGAGCTTTGGGTCTCTATTACATAGAAGGTAATACATAGTAGAAGTTTTACTTTTAGATAAACTAACTCTCATTTTTTTACATTGCAATCAAAACAAACCAAAAAGGAAGATGTGATTCAACTTCCTTTTACACCTAAAATTTTTGAATAAAAACCACTAAATACACAAGAAGTTGAGGAGAGCTCATCTAACTCTAAATCTTCAAAATAGGAGGAAGAACATCCAACATAGCTTGTTTGTAGGTTTACAAGGCATAGGAAACCAATTGAGAGGTACTCACCTGATGATTGGAGATGTATTTTTTCTTTGAAAACTAGTATGGGTGAACCTAGATTTGTAGAAGAGGGATTAGGTATGAGTAATGTGAATTCCTATAAAGATTCTATGGATGAAGAAATAGAATCTTCAAAAAATAATGATACATGGGTTCTTGTACCATTTCCAAAAGGATGAAAACATGTCGATTGCAAATGGGTGTTCAAGAAAAAGATTAGTTTAGATGGACACATTTAGAAGTATAAATCAAGGTTAGTAGAAAAAGACTACTCTTAGGTTGATGGTGTTCATTTGGTGAGATATTTTATCCAATTTCAAAAATGACATCCATTAGATTTTTTCTTTCTATTTATGTTTCTTATGATTTAAAGGTTGAGAAAATGGATGTGAAAACTATTTTCCTTCGTGGTGATTTGGCCATTTGAATTTGAATTTTTATTTTTATTTTTTGTAACCATTTTAAAGATATAAGAAATTTTTTACATAAGCCTCCTCTCAAGGTTAGTGTAGGAATTTATTCCGCTACCTAAATTTCCTTACTATTTGGATCTACCTCTTTCATCTTTCTTGTCCTTCTCCTTGATTTTCTCTTCCAATATACCACAAATTGCAAGAGCCTCCTTAGCTAACTCATAATTGTCCCTTCACATATCTTTGGAAATTAAAGATACTATCACCTAATTCATCTTGAATTTTGTGTTTGTACTCCCAATAGCCATAACAAGATCCCATGACAAGAAAAGAATAAAACAAAAGTATTCAATGATCCTCCTACTTGATCTTATTGTGCCAATATAAACCTATTGACTAGAAATCATGTTGAATGGATTGAGATGATCAATAGAAATCCTCAATTGACCATCTTCAAAGGATGCATCTTCCATGGCTAAGTAGGCCATTTAATTGTCTTTTAAATGTGGTGACTTTCTTTCCTAAAGAAATGGGAACCATAAAAATATATGTAAAATAATAAATAAAGTAGTAATCAACATTGACCTTCAATTTTAATGCTTGCTAAGTATTATGTAATTTTGTATGTAAGTGGTACAACAATGAGTTTAGTCGAGTTGATCATATGACCCCCAAAAATAATCCTTTAGTATTAGTGATGTAGATGACTTAAATTTGATTACATAATTAGAAAAATTACAACATACTATGACTCGTGGTGGAGTTTAGAAACAAGTCTTCAATGTGACAAGAGGGTCTTTCCTACAATGCTACAAGGAGCAACACAAGGGAGTAAACATCCAATCCTTGAATTCATTGATCTTAGAGTGTTTTGATCACCAAGAGACTTCAAAAAACCTATTTCAATAATTTTCAAAGGTTCGAAAACAATCAACAAAAACCTTTCCTTAGTTATGTGCTTCTAGGTTTAGTAGCCCTACCTAGGCATTTTTTAGCTAATAAATTTTAGAGCACTAGGTTTAGGAAAAAAATGAAAAAATATTAGGATACCCTTTTGGGTTTTACAAAACATACTTAAAATTGACCTAGGTTTTTTTTGTAAGGTAGGGGTCAAATTGTGACTAATTTGCATTTTCTAAGCCTAATTAGGCCACTATTTCAAAGCAAGTACCCTCAAATGACTCAATCCAGCATTCCCAAAGGCATGGACACTTATTATTCAACTCAAAATAAACACTTCCACCACTTTGAAGTGTCTAAAGCTCTAAAAATTAGCCCAAACTTGAAATTTGCATCCACAGTCATGTAGATTAGCCTATCATATTATAAAATACCAGGCTAAGGAATCAAAATTCTCCTTCCCAACACCATATCCTACTCTGAAACCACCATAATCATGGAGATGGGAATTAATTCTAAAAATCCACCAATTTTTGCAATTTTTTCGTGATGGACATGGGGTCTATAGCTGAATTTCTATCAAAACCCTTGTGAAGGAGGGTTTACAGATAGTTTTTAAAAAAAGTCTTCAAATTTTCTTTATACTCCACAAAATATGCTCAAACCACTCCCAAATGAACCTATATTCACCCTACTTCAAATCAATGTCAATTTTGATGCAAGATGAAACCAAATAAAGCATTTCTAAACATTAGAACAGTCAAAATGTAGTCACGGTTAGCAAGAAACAATAAAATTTTATTGAAACTTCTCTTCAAAACTTCACAACCAACATTGCCTCAACCAAAAGAGGCACTTTTAAACATGAAACAACCTTTTCTAACTTATCCCAACCAATTTTCAACTTAAATCATCGTTAGTTGTTAATTTCGCATAATTGACAATTTTTTTTGTAACTTTGCAAAAATTAACAACTTTGAAAAAATTGCAAAGTTAACAACTTCTGCAATTTTTTTTAAGATTGTTTCCAAAGTTAATGAAAACACCCCAAACTGACTCAAAATCATCCTACACATGCTAAAATAGATAAATCAACCTTATTACAAGAATTTCACCCATATTTGGTGCTTTTCGTAACTTTGACCATATCAGGACCTTGTAGGTCTACATATACTTAATATTCTCAAAGCCTTAAAAAAGTAATTAGACTAGTTAAAATTGGTTCTTAGAACCTTATTGGACTTCCACAAAACATGAACAAGATGAGAATTAAAAGAAATCCTTAATGAGGCATGAAATTATCTAGGTGCTCCTGCATCATACACCTGGGGAGAGGAAGATCTCAAGTCCCATTTGAGATGAGGTCTTGAACAGATGTCCCATACTATTTTATGGCATCCTTAGTCATCCATGGGGTTTCCTCATTAGGTATACCATACCATTTGACCAAATACTTATTATATAGCTTATGCTTGTCCTCTTCACCTCCCTTGTATCCAAGATGCTCTCTAGTTTCATGGGTTGACTTGGGAGTAGATCTTTAACCCATTAATTATCTTCAATCCTTGTTTCGCTTTTGTCTCCACCTACATCCACTAAGATTTTTAAAGGATAAAGTTAAAATACATTAAAAATAGGTGATATTGCTACCCCAAGAGGTAACTCAATTTCATCGGCATTTTGTCCAAATTTATGGACCACCTACAAGGTCCAATTTTCTTCATCATAAGATTTGTGTACTTTCCCTTAGGAAACCTCTATTTTATTTGGTGTTCAAGTACCATTTCACCAAATTAGAATTTTACATCTCTCTTTCACAAATCTTCCTTCTTATACCTCTCTGCAATCTTTTAAAGAATTTCCTTCACTTGTTGATGAATATCCCTCATTGTAATGGAAAAATCATCTCCCCATGCACTCATTTCCATCCCTTTCATATCCCTCAACTCATAAACACCCTTGGGTTAATGCCATAAAAAAATTAAAAGGGACTCCTTCTTATACTTCTATTTAAGGAGTCATATAGAGATATTCTACCTAAGGCAATATGAGATCCCAAGACTAACCATGTTCCTTAGTGAGGCACCTTAACAAGTTTCCCAATGACCTATTGAAAACCTCAATTTGTCCATCTATTTGGAGATGGTAGGCAGAACTATAGGACAAATTTTCACCTAGTTTCTTCCACAAGGTCCGCCAAAAGTTACCTATAAACTTGGAATCCCTATCAGATACTATGATCAAAGAAAGACCATGTATCCATACAACCTCCTTGAAGAACAAACCTACAATATTAGATGCATCATTTTTGCACTTGCAAGGTATGAAATGAGCCATTTTGATAAATTTTTCCACTACTACAAACACATTAGCATATCCTCTTTGTGTTCTTGGAAGACCTATTATGAAGTCCATTCTCAAACTCTCCCAAGTCCTATTTGGAATAGATAGAGTTTGATACAAGCCTGCATTAGATGAGGATCCTTTTTCTCTTTAAAAAGTAGTGCAAGTCTCCACAAATTTTTTGATATCCACATGCATCCTAGGCCAAAAATAAAATCTCCTTGCCTGCTCTAGTGTTTTATGCACCCCAAAGTGACCTCTAAGACTGTAAAAATGTTTGTATTTGATCAAATTTTTCCCCATTAAGCGCTTAGATATGCATAATTGAGACCCTTTGAACAATAAGCCATCTTGTAAAACTAATCAAAATATCCACTATGAAATAAATCTAAAAATCTTGAATAAGTTTCAAAGGCATCCTTGGAGTCCTCATCTTCACCATACATACCTTTAAGGGCATCTATCCCCACACTTTGCAACTATTATTTTGCAACAAACATGGCTCTTATACTAAGGGCATCTACAACTTTATTTTTTTATCCCTTATTGTGCTATATGGTGAATGTATATGCCTAGAAGTACTCAACCCACTTTATGTGCCTATGATTCAATTTATCCTATCCATTCAAGAAACTTAGAGAATGATTATCAATAAACAAAAAAAACTCCTTTGGCAGCAATAAATTCCTCCAATTTTTGAGGGCTTGAACCATAGCATAAAGTTCTAGATCATAAGAAGAATATTTTCTCTTAGTGTCATTCAATTTTTCACTAAAGAATGCAACTGGCCTCCCTTCTTGGCTTAAGACAAGACCTATTACTTGACCACTAGCATCACACTCTATTGTAAAAACTTTATTGAAATCAGGAAGAGTAAGGATAGGTTGTTGAGATACCTTTCTTTTCAAATATTCAAACCCTTCATTTGTTTTATTAATCTGTATAAATTTACCTTTATTGTCTCCTTTGATTGTATCAATAATGGGTGCACATGTATGATTGAAATTCCTTATGAACTTTCGGTGGAAACTTTCAAGGCCATGGAAAATCCTCACATCTCCAACTAATTTACATGTTGGCCAACTAAGAAGGGCCTCAATCTTTGATGGGTCCATTTTCAAACTAAATTTTTATATGACAAAGCCAAGATAGACCAATTCCTCCTTCATGAATTCACACTTTTTAAAATTGATCATCAAATTTTTTTCATGTATCCTTCATAGGACCATATCAAGATGCTCCATGTGCTCCTCTTTGGACCTCCTAAAAATTAGAATTTCATCTAGATAAACAACAACAAATTCCCCAATGAAAGGCTTCAATACCTTGTTCATAAATATCATAAAAGTGTTAGGGGAATTTGATAAGCCAAAGGGAATCACCATCTACTCATAGAGGTCTTCATTAGTCTCAAAAATTTTCTTCCAGTCATCCCCTTCTCTAATCCTAATCTGATGGTATCCACTCTTCAAGTCTATTTTTGAAAAATAGAAAGCTACTCCTAGACAATCCATGAAATATTGCATTCTTGATATAGGAAATCTATATATGATGATTATCCATTTATGTATCTATAATTAGTACATAATATCCATCTACCATCCTTATTAGGCTCCAACATGGTAGGGATTGCACAAGGTCTTAGACTCTCTCTAATCATACCTTTCTCCAAGAGTTCTTGCACTTGTATGGCTATTTCTGAATTTTTGGTGGGGGTCATCTTATAAGTAGCCTTATTAGGTAATGTAGCACTAGGGATGAGGTCACTATGGTGACTATTATCTCTAATTGGAGGCATAAAACTAGGCAATTCATCTACTACAATTCCCTTATACTTTTCCAATAAAACTTGAACTTCCCTATGTGTGGCATTTTCCTTGTTAGAGGATGGAATTGATCTACATTTTTGTTTCAAAATAAAGGAAAATCCATTCCCCCCTTCATCCTTTGAAGACTTAAAAAAATCATTCTCACCTACCATCATAACACTAGGTCCCTCACGATTAATCTTACATTCTTCTTGTAGAGGTGCAAGATTGTAGGTCACTCCATCTTTCAAAATGGCATAGGTATTCTTCTCCCCATCATGCTTGGATTTCCTACCAAATTTCCAATTTCAACCTAAGATTAGGTGGTATACATCCATATGGATGACTTCACATAGGATCCTATCCTTGTATGCACCAATATTGAAATCTACCCAAGATTGCTCATTCACCAACATCTGTTGCCCCTTATTGAGCCATGAAACTTTGTATGGGTTGGAGTGAGGAGTTATTTTAAAATTTAGTTTCTCTACCATCTCTAATACAACAAGATTATTAGTAGAACTTGCGCCTACTACTACCTTACTATAGTGCCCACCCATAGTTTTTCTTTTAGTTTTTTATTGCCAAACTCTTTTAGGCCACTTTTATGTGTGCCTTGATATTTTAGTTGTTATGTGGTTTTGGATGTATGACATTACATGGTGATTTGATGATTGAATAATTATGGATATTATATCATTTTAGTTAGATGACATTATTTACTTTAATGAAGATTTACATATTTAAATGATGTTTATGGTTATGATTATACTTACCCCATACTTTCATGTGTATGGTTATCATGTATGTTTTTAGTTTCTTGTTTGATGTGTTTGATATGGTTGAGGAACAAAGTCGTAGTTACTTGCTTGTAGGATCCACACAATGTCTCGATCCCCAACATTTCTTGTTATAATCATATGTGTGTGTGTGTGTGTGTGTGTGTGTGTACATGTTGGTCTTTTATGTAGGTTTGCAAGTATCGGGCATCGACTTCCCTGAATTGTCAAGATGAGTGTGCCCTATCACAAGTCTCAATGGTAAAAGAGGGGAGATAACATTAAAATCCAAATCCCAACCTAAGTCATTCTATTGTCCTAAAATCTAGTGGACAAGATTCTAATATTTTACCCTTCTCGAATTTGTCTAGGTGACATGAGTTTATAGTCCTTTCCTTGAGCGTGGTTATGGTTCTTTAAGTTCAGTTGATTTTTGGTTGGTTGATATGATTGCTATAATTAGATAATTTATTTAGATTAATTATGTAATTTAAATAAATTAGATCTTGCTATTTTTAACTATTTAAATGTAGAAGTATTTAATTAATAAACATTTATTAGATACATTTATTAAATTTAAAGATTTAATTAAAAAGCTTATTGTAGAGATAAAGGTATTTAATTAATAAAGATTAAGTAAATACATTCACTTTAAAATTTAAATTATTTATAAAATTTGACTTTTCAAATAAAAGGTAGTTTATTAAATGAAAGTAAAATAACATGTAGAAAATAGCATTAGATTGAATGTTATTATTTAATTGAATTCAAATGCAATTTAGTTGCACAATCAAATTGGAATAAATAAATAAAAAGAATCAGTTAATTTTGAGTTAAGTGGGTTAATAGAAACAAGAAGAAAAAGAGACTTGAGTTCAAATCTGAAATTATAGGAATTATGGAATTGATGAAAACAAGGTTGTGAGTGGAGTTGAGTTTCAAACTTTGCATGTGGAATTCAATTCCTATATTGGGAAAGTTTGGCCATTATTCTCAACAGACGGGTTTGGAGAATTTTGGGTGAAGGATTCGAATTGGAGGAATTTTATGTGCAAGCTTGGATTTGCCTTCATTTCTGGTCTTCGTCACACTTATTAATTTGGTGGTTTGAGGTAGGATTTAGAAACCCTTGTGATTGTATTTTTGTTATTTCTGAAATGAGTGTCTTCTCCATGCCTGTTAGATCTGGATAATTTGGTTGTTTATGATTTCTTTCCATGTTAGAATTTTGGAAAAAAGAATATAGGAAAGTGTAAAGGTGTGCATGCAATTCTTAATTCAATATTTTCTTTAAAATTCGATTAGGGTTTTGAATTTATGAAATTGGTAGAATTTAGAATATTGATTGTTGAAATGCTTGAGAAAGAAAATTTTACCTGGAAACCCTAGGTTGAAATTTTTACAATCAATCTTTTAGGAGAATTCAGATCTATATAGGATTGTAAAGAAAGTATCAATTAAACCTTATAAAAAAAATTTAGAGAATATTCAAATCAATCTATGCAATTGAGGCTTTCAATTTATCTATGAAATTAAAAAAAGCATATGTTTACCAATTTTATGCTTAAATTATATATATATTCTATCCTCTGCTATTAAAAATGTATACATGTGTATGTATATATCTGGTATATATACATATATCTATATGCTCATATATTTGCATACCTTTTCTTTCTATTTAAAAAATAAAAAATTAATTTAAAAAATTATGTACTCATTGTTTGGGTAAAGTAATTTTCTAGTGAAAAATTAATAATTTTTTTTATAATATATATATAATAAAAAATATTAAATAATATTATAGGAGGAGGAGGTGAGGGTCATCCCCCCCCCCGACAACCCTAAGGTTGTCGACGGTAGCCTAAGGTTGCCAATGAAAGTTTGTAGACTGTCGCGTGATAGTCTAGGTTGTCGTAGCAACCTACTGCTACGATAGGCCTAGGCTGTCGTGACAACAACATGGGGTGAGGCCAGTAGGTCCCCCTCGCCCCACACACACACTTGACTTTTGATTTTTTTAATATTTTAAATATTAAATTTAAAATATTAAAACATAAAATAATAAAATAAAAATTGTTTTTAAAATATTAAATAATAGTTTTATATATATACATGTATTAATTTGGTTGCTTCTTTATTCATCTTACAAATGATTATTAATAGATTAATATAATTTTAATGGTGAAATTTTCATACTCCGACTATTTCTCATTTATTTTTATGCTTGTTTAGAGGTAGTATCTTAATACACATTGGAGAGTTGGGAAATAAAGATCATTAGCCTAAAAACATGCAAGTTCTAGAAATCAAAACCAGTCCCATCAAATTTTCATTAAATAATAATCCAATTGGCCCAAATTCAAATGAATTAATTGTGAGAGCTATGCTCAATTATCGGGTATTGAAGTATTCTTTTTTATGTGTTTTTTGACATGATTGGATAACATAGAGAAATAACTAGGTCTAGAGATGTAATATATGCAAGATCTAAGTATAGATTTGGAAAAAGAAAATCAAAGAGAAATTTTTCATTGAAATTTGGGCCTAAAATTGTGGGAATATGTGGCTAGGTGGCCTAGTCGAAGTGATGTTTGATGTAGATATCAAAAATAAATTCTAATTTAAGATATCATTTTCATCATCTCCCAAAAGTTTTATAGGAAAAGTGTCAGATTATGTGGCCAAGCCACATTATTGAAAAAAAATTCTCCTTCTTCAAAATATGGTTCTCTTTATCCAAGTATTCTCTTCCTAGATCTATAATTATTCTCTCTTATATCTAAAAAATTGCACATAATAAGAAGGAAAGATAGTGTTCGGTTGTATAGGGGCTTGCCTAGGTTAAGCCCCTAGAGGATTAAACCATCCCTATAGAAAATTATATATGAAATAAATCTTGAATCTTAAGTAAAGATGCTAAATAATTGATCTTGTACCTTTTTCTATGAATCATCCTTGTCTTGAATCCTTCATGAAAGATTGATGATGTTGAGAGGGAGCTCATAAATGTCTTCACTCATGGAGGAAACATATGCACTTGAACATGAATTCCATATCCAATTCTTTAATTCTTAAATGCTAGATCTCCTCCTTTATTGCCTTAAAAATTATTTAAATTCTCACTTGATTGCTTGATGAGAGAAGTGAATTGTGATAATGATATGAGATGTTATAAATGGGGGGTGAGAATTTATTTTATACTTAACCTCATGAAACATGTTGATAACTTTGAAGAAGGTTGACATAGGGAGAATTTTATAGATCACCATCTTTTGGCCATTAAATATTTTAAAATTGGGCCCATTTTGGTTGGACTAAAGGTGCTAGACACACTAGTTCAGTCTTTGTGGACTAGAACTAGTGTGGGGAGCCAAAAAGGTGATAAGCCTTCAAAACAAGGCACTGGGTTGAGAAAGACCAATTATATTTAGGGGGGATGGAAATAAGAGAACTAAATGATCCCTAAATGAGCATGAAATTATATGAGGCACAATTGATGACACTATATTTAGCCCCCACTTTAGTAAGTGTATAACCTTACACTCGTACTCTCACTAAAGTACAAGATAGTATAAAACTACTTTCACCGATACATAAGAGAGACATGAAAAGACCAAGCCCACAAGAACTTAGCATCCCATGTATATATAATGCCAAGATAATAGGGGAAATATGATAAACATATGTTACACACGTATGGAGCATGCACGAATAAAAAAGAGAATATGGCTTCTACGTTTGGTAAGGTGTTTCTTACTATGATCCATATGAGACAAGAGGAAAAAAGACATGACTTATTGGTATAGTTAGGAGCTTATTACTATAATTCATATTAAAAAAAAAGGTGATTCAGACAAATCTAGAAAGGTGTGTTATGCTAGTTGTCTCTAGAGATTACAAAGAAAAAAACTTGGTTTTCCAAATAATTTGAAAAAGGGCAACTGTGAAATGGATGGTGCAACTTGTGAATGAAAAAAAAATATTAAAAAAAGTATTTAATTGCAAAGTAATCTAAAAACTCGACTACAAAATGGGTGTTGCAGTGTGCACCAAGAAACAATTTGATAGGATACTACATAATTAACGCAGTCAAGGATGGTGGATCCAATGAAGGACAGTCCAACTTTGTAGCCAACTTTCAACATAGCGGAATAACACAACAAGATTTGCTCAAATCAGATTTTCATTAACATGCCCAACTGTAAGGCCTTCTAGGTTAGGGCCAATTAAAATCAAGAAACAGTTCAGCAAGATCAATAAGATCCAATCCAACACCAGCTAGTCCAATTCTGAAGCAATCAGCAACTGATGGAAACCCTAAGGTAGATCTGAACTTGAGCTCGCAAGCCTCCAAGAAATCTCCTTGTCTCCAAGCAAACAACCACTAGCTTTGCTATTACAAACTATTAGAAATCAATTTGATCTTCAAGATCTCATAGGATCCAAGTCTAACTTCCCCCAAATTCTTCTAATTGATCTCCTAAACAACTACCCAAACCATCCTTAAATACTAGTCTTCAACCACAAGTCGGCAGGAAGAAACAATTAACTCCTAAGCCAAGTCAGCTTCTACTACCAACAAATATTAAATGCAATACCATTCGGCTCTCAAATAGCCTTACAATTATTTAATTCTCCATGTCGGCCTCTAGATCTACATAAGAGAATGCAGCAATAGCTACCAACAATAAATGCACCAAGTCGGCCAACCAAATCACCAAGAACTCCAGTCAGTAAACCAGAACTACCGAGTGCCAGAGAAACAACTGAGCACCAATGAAACAACTAAGAAATCCAAGCATCACTGAGCAAGCATGTCAACCAAGCACCATAGGCATCGTCGAGTACTAGTTCTTCCAAGCACCATAGGTTTCACTGAGTTCCTTCAGCGACCGAGCTTCCTTCAATAACTCAGACCATCAGTTAAAGCTACAACCAAGTAACACAAAACCAAAATAACACACCACCATGCAGTTCCACTGAGTACCCTAGAATGCCCCTACATCAAACACCCCAGGTTCAAAAATATGTTCTCATATGCTGGAATAACATCTTCCAGGATTCAGCACATAAACCTCGAACTGGTTCTTCACATACAAGTCCTCAAACTCTTCACTTTGCATACTCTTCCACTTCTATTTCCTCTGTCTTTTCAAGTCTTTCCTTGATAACACACAAGCTTGTTCTCCATACTGATCATACATACCTCCAGGATCCACCAACTCAACTTGGCTAACAATACTTAGGCTTCTATTACCGAGTGTTGTATCCAGCAAAGGCATCAGGGAAAACTTCATGTCATCCTTCTCAATAGTAAATACATTCTTCACACAATCATACATAGCTCTACAATCATATTGCCAAGGTCTTCCGAGCAATATATGACAACTATTCATCTCCACAATGTCACATAACACAAGATCCTTATACTGGCCAATCTAAACATCAACAAAGTATTGTTCTCTTACTTCTAGAGCATGATCATCTTGTAACCATCCAATCCTATAAGTATAAGGATGCTTCATTCTATTCAAACCAAGTTTCTGAACCATGTCCTCAGACACAAGGTTATCAATACTACCACTATCAACAATAACATCACAAATTTTACCTCCAGACTTGCACCGAGTCCTAAACAAGTTACTCCTCTGACAAGGTTCCTCCTTTGTATTGAGCAATGTTCATCGAACCAGCAAGTTCTCAGATTCAGGTTCATTCTGAATGTTATCATTTACCATAGTAGTCCATCGGTCACCAAGCTTTTTCTATGTACACTCAAAATAACGGTGTCCTTCCTCACCAAAATTATAAGAAGTACCTTTAAAGATAACTCTACCTATCTTCTTCTTCGGTTCCATAGGTTTTTGTTCATCTTCTACAACCGGTTTATCCTTCACCGAGTGATCAATCTTTTGCTTCCCTTGGGGATTACTATGTTGTCTCCTTTTCAACTTATCTTCTGCCTTTAGAGAATACTGATAAGCATCTTCAACAGAATCAATCTTCAGCATACCAAGCTCATCTTGAATATTGAATCTCAAACCATTCACATATCGAGCTACCTTTTCCTGACCAAGTTCTTTGTGTCCAGACCGAATAGTATGTTTTTAGAACTCCTCAATTTAATCCTCAATAGTCAAATCTTTCTACTTTATATTCTTCAACTTATTAAGTAAGTCAAGCTCATAATCGGCAGGTATGAACTTAGCTTTCAATTTAGTCACCATCAACCTCCACCGATTAATCTTCATTTCACCTTCATCTTCTCTATCTCTTTGTAATTCTTCCCACCAAAGAGCAGCATGTCCTTTCAACTTAGTATGTGTCAATCTCACTCTAAGAGGATCTTCAATTTCTTCAAGCTCAAAGAAGTCTTCTCATTCACCAATCCAATCAATTAGATTCCTAGGTTTCAAAGTACCATAGAAAGTAGAAACTTCCATTCGGTAACTATTACTCAACCAAGCTCTAGATCTATGTAACTAACCAGTTCTGTCTTCACCAGATCTATCTCTCTGGTCATCACCACTAGATCCAACAACTTCAAAGTCTTCATTAGCTTCCTCATAACCATCTTTAGTACCAACATTATGAGGTACACTAGTCATAGCCCTCATGATCTCAGCAATCATGTCATTCTTCATCAATTCCATCTCAAATCTAAAATCAGATTTCACCTTCTCTGTAATCTTTGATTATACAGCATCATAGAGATCTACAATCGCTCTAGGGTCCAATCTTCTCAGAGGTATTCTTCAAGATTTTTGAAAAACCCAAAGCAATAAGTCACCAACAAGGTCCTAGTGCAAAATAACCTCAACTAGTTTACACACTCAAGATCTTCAAGATCTGATACCACCTGATGCAGTCAAGGATGGTGGATCTAATGAAGGATAGGCCAACCTTGCAGCCAACTTTCAACAAAGTGGAATAACACAACAAGATCTTCTCAAATCATATTTTCATTAACATGCTTGACTGTAAGGCCTTTCGGGTTAGGGCAAATTACAATCAAGAAATAGTTTAGAAAGATCAACAAGATCCAATCCAACACTAGGTAGTCCAGTTCTGAAACAATCAACAAGTGGTGGAAACCCTAAGGTAGATCTGAACTTGAGCTCGCAAGCCTCCAAGCAATCTCCTTGTCTCCAAGCAAACAACCACTAGCTCTACTATTACAAACTATCAGAAATCAATCTGATCTTCAAGATCTTGTAGGATCCAAGTCTAACTTCCCCCAAATTCCTCTAATTGATCTCCTAAAAAACTACCCAAAGCACTCCTTAAAAACTAATCTTCAACCACAAGTCAACTAGAAGAAATAATTAACTCCTAAGCCAAGTCGGCTTCTACTACCAACAAATATTAAATGCAATACCAGTCAGCTCTTAGATAGCCTTACAATTATTTAATTCTCCATGTCGGCCTCTAGATCTACATAGGAGAATGCAACAATAGCTACCAATAATAAATGCACCAAGTCAGCCAACCAAATCACCAAGAACTCCAATTGGTAAACCAAAACTACCAAGCGCTAGAGAAACAACTGAACACCAGTGAAACAACTAAGCAATCCAAGCATCACCGAGCAAGCATGTCGACCGAGCACCACAGGCATTGATGAGTACCAGTTTTGTTGAGTGCCAGAGGTTTCACTGAGTTCCTTCAGCGACTGAGCTTCCTTCAATAACTGATACCATCAGTTAAAGCTACTAACAAGTAACACAAAACCAAAATAACACACCACCATGCAATTCCACTGACTACCCTAGAATGCCCCTGCATCAATAATGGGTGTTGTAATATGTACCAAACATATCATGGTATATGATAAAAGTGTACAAACCAAACTTTATGGTGTGTGCACAAAGTGAAACCTTGAGTATAATAAATGCCCCCACATTAAATAATTGTGTATTCCTCATCAAGATCAATTTCTTTAAGGTAGTATACATATATCCAAAATACAAGCATGTCACAATAATGAGATACCAAAGACATAGGAAAATCAAAGGGTGTGATCACAATACATAAAAGAGAACATAAGGGATCCACTAGCTGGGATCATAATGAACATCAGATAAATCATGTGTATCAAGTATGATTGTATGAATTTACCTCATCCCCCAAGTGAAATTTCAAGAAAAATGAAAGAAGAGGACATAAAACAAACAACAAAAGTCTTTTTGGGTCATGGAAGAGAATTTAATCTCAAAAAAGAGAAAGTGAATTAATCTAAAAAAATTCATACATATCATTATAATATTTAGTACTCTCAACATTATTATAAACATAATCATCCAAATTAACCATAATAGGATATCTCATCCACAACAGAGATGAAGAGTTAGTATTCATATACAACTTCAATCTTTGATGAGGTGGATCAAGATAAATATCCTCTCTAGGGTTAGGTATGGGTTTGGAAAACATAATCAAATCAATATTCAAATAATTAAGAGGTGAAACAATTTAGGAAGAAAGCTCATGAGTCTTGGCATGATGACTTTTTTGACATTCTCTTGCACTAGAATTTTGTTTGTTATCACTCAAAACTTGTGTGGATTAAGGTTTGGGATAACCGAACATTGGTTCCTGTTATTATTTTTCTCTAGGAGTGGAAGGAGGAATAGAAGGAACCACACTAGGTTAAGAGATGAAAGATTTCATGTTTATTTCTCTTTTTCATTTAAATAGGATTTGAGAGTTGGAATTCTAACATGTTTGGGAGGAATGTTATAATAAGGAAGAAGTCCTTGTCTAGGATGTAGAGGTGGAACAACTATATTTATATTCATTGATGAGAAAGTAGTTGAGTTGGACCTCAAAGTATTATCTAAGGAAAACATAGAGATTCTATTAGATTTGAACTTTTCATATGATAGATAGATATTATCTTCATGAGGTTTCATTGGTTGAGGTTTTGAGGCCAAAAGTAATCAAGGGTAAAGTTTCCATGATTAGCTAAGGGATAATAAATACTATGATTGATGATTATAAAAAGCTCATTGTAGAGAAACTTCAACCACTTATGGATGATGCAGGGGATATATTTTATGGAAGTGAGCCAAGGATGTCCTAACTTCACACAAAATTGGTTTGAAGTAGGATAATGACAAAGGAAACACCTAAGAATTTAGTACTGACTTTGATAGGAAGGGTAATGGAACGTATAGTAGGCCATGTGAAACAACCATGCACCTTAATCACAACATCAAGTTTATCATATTCATCTTGATTAAATTATTATATATAGAGACTTTCTTCAATAATAACATTCACTATACATATGAGATTAATGATAAATCCATAAGAAAGCTTGTCTTTAATCTTTGCAGTAATGTATAATGACCCTTTGATTTATTTAATGATATTTCTTGACTCAAAGGTGATATAAGGTTCATAATTAGGCTTAGGTTTCTCAATAAAGTTCACAATATTGTTGGCTTTGTTAGATATATCTGTCATGCCCCTATCTGCTTCTGGCTTGGATTTTCTTTTATTCTGCATCTTTATTTAGTACTACTAGGATGGATTTATGTCTTGGTTCGGATTTGATATGTTCATACTCTTTTGGTTAGAAGTAGATTATAACTTTGTTCTAACTTCTATTTATATCTCAGATAGATTAGGGATATTTAGTTGGCTATTAATTGTTAATTTTGGTTAGACTATGACATTGGATTTAATTTAATATCTGCAGACACTGTCTTTTCTAAATTATCCATTTCTCTGTTGACTTTGGTACTTGGAAATTTGTGTTACTTGGAATAAGGATGAGGAATTCTTATACTGCAATTAAGTTTTCATTTATGAGGATTTCGATGTTATATTGGTCTGTTATTGTGAAGGAAAATATGGTTAATTTTATGTTTAATGCTAGTGTATAAATGATTTTATTATGTTAGCATTTTTTTTTATTGAAAATTGAAATTTAAATGGATATTAATAAGTCTATTATGTTAGAATGAGTTAGTGGGAAGATATGTGTTAAATTGGAAGGGGGATTAATAATATCCTAACTTTCTTTGTTTTATGGTTAGCAAGTTTAGATTAGTGAATTGTTTAACATTGGTTATGGCTTGAGATTCTCCCTATGGTGTCATGAACTTGGATTAATATGGCTATGTTATAATATGTTCACTATGCCAAGTTATTTGTTTTTTCTATGTTCGAATGTGTAGTGGGAGTTGGTTGTTATTTGCACATGTGAATTGCTTTGAGCATGAGTAGTGGGAGTTCTCGATAAGTATGTGTACTACTAGATAGATGTCGCTATGTTTAGTGAAGGTGGCAGTGAAAGATAAGTTTGGACTTTAATGCATCTACAACATGTTTACGGAAATTGAATGACTTCAGTTTGCTGTCGGTCATTTTCTTTGGCAAGGTTTTGTTACTCTATTGTGGTAATGGGTTTGATGCCTGGAAAGGTTGTGGAAAATGGACTCAATTTGTTCAGTTTGGAGAGGAATATGGTGGTATACTTATGCATTATTAAAGGGGATTCTCCATTTTTCATTTCATGGTTCTATTTCTGGTTTTCAAGCTATATTTTGGATGCACTATTCAGGTTTTGGTGCTTATGAAACAAGCTCTGTCACGGGGTGCTCGGTTTCATTGCTTGGTTCTTGGTCTTTTTTGATGGGTTTAGCTTTGCTGAGCAAGGAGTTGGTTTTGGTGTAGCTCACCAGTTGGGAGTGAGATCTTTGGCTTCAACTTCGAGTTCAAAACACCCCCACTCTGTTATTAAGGCAGGGGCATTCTCTAACTCTACTCTTGCTATCTTTATGAATCTGGTTATAAAATTCATTTAAATGGTTATATATTCTGATTATGCAATGTGATTTAAATGTTATTGTGTACTATAGAAATGTCTTTCAATATGTGTGTGGTTTTGCACATTGCAGTGTAAACTTCACTATGTGATAAATTGGTATTTCGGTGTTTGTTTTTGGTTCAGTTGTTTAGAAAATGGTTTTTGAGTTGTCGAAATGGTGATACTATTTTATAGGAGTGTGGAAGCGTAAGGTTTCCTAAGTTTGGGGGTTTTTGTGTGTTTCACTATTTCATGTCAGTTGTCGTGACCTTAAGTAGTGGAAATGACAATGTATTGTGTAAGAAAGTAGCAATGGAGAGTGAAGACTGTGAAATTGTCATCTCTCTACTACCAGTTTTGTTTACCGAGCTTTGGTAATGTTGTTTTGTGATCGGGATTAGTTGTTCTGGTATCGATATTGGTCTTGTCGCTAGGTATTTGGGTTTTGAGTATCCTAGTTTTATTGCATTCTCTATTTGGTATAGTTCTCGGGTTCTGTGCTTCCTAGGTTATTATGGGTGTGTTACCTTGGTGAGAAGTTTTCTTGGCAATGTTGGAACATTAAGTGAATTCGTATTCTGTACCCAATTTCATATTATTTAGTTGGAAGTTTATTTTGTTTACTAAGCACAGTTAATGTTCATTGTGATGCCACTGTTGGAATGTTGTATTTCTTGTCTTGTCGAGCATTGGTATAGGGAAGCTTTGATAAGTCACGGTTAGAGATTCTATAGAATGCATCTCTCTATCTAGTAGTTTGTAGTATTGGGCTCAAGAAATGGAGATTTGATTACCATGAGGTTTTGTAGAGGACAGTCATCGTATGGGTATGTATCGGTCACTAGAGTTAGTGGTTGATATGAATGTTCTCAGTTCTATGTTCTAGATGGAGGTAATTAGGTTTCGGTTACTATTACTATAGCTTTTGTAAAGATGATTGCTGGGTCTGTTGGTAAATTCTATTAGGAATCAAGTTCTTTTGGATGATCATGTTGTAGCAGGGAAAAGAACATGGTTTTGTTTCTTGGTGCTATGGTATTCTTGGTTGATGTGGGGTTTATTATGGAAATCTCTATTGTCACATTATTCTTTCATTGATTTAGTTCTGACTTTAGTCTAAAGGCTATTTGAGGGCTACTGTTGCAGTATATTTTCTGTCTGTGGAATTTTGGAGATGTATCAGTAACTGATACATTATATTTAGGTTGGAATTTTTAGATTTCAGGTTTTTTTATTTTATTACAACTTTGATGTAGTGCTCTGAACATTGTTTTATTACCAGGGCACATAAATATAAATATATATATATATATATATATATCTGTGTGTGTGTGTGTGTGTGTGTGTGTGTCTATATATATATATATATATATATATTTATATACTTATAGGAACGTATATGTATATATGTATATACACGTACGGTGAGTGTATATTCATATGTATATATATGTGTGTGAGCCTATAAGTATGTGCAATCATATATCTATATATATATTTGTAGTAATGTATATGTATATATGTATATACACGTATCGTGAGTGTATATACATATGTACATATATGTGTTTATGCCTACAAGTATGTACAAAGGTGATTTGGTAACAGAGAGAACAAAATTGATCAAGCGTATTTTTATACGGGTGGTAATTATGTAGTTAATGTGTAATTCTGCATTACTCTTTGATATAAAAGTTATTTGTTAACTTTCTATGGATTCACAAATAACTCTGTTAGTTAGAATGTGATAGAAGAATGGAATTGAATCTTAGGTATTATTGTATCGAATAGTTGACAATAGAATTGGATGTTCCACTTTTATGTTATTAAAATTACAATTAGATATTAGGAATTGGATATTAATATTGTTTAAGTTTCTAGGAATAGCATTGGAAATTTTGTTTAAGTTGTTCTTTGAGTGATGAAAAGAGGATGCTTGCTATGGCTATTTTTTTGAAAGTGCTTCATGGATGTATGTGGAAATTTTAAATGGTTGTTTTCAGTATTATGGATTCAGTTGTTAAGTATACATTAATAGTTGATTTGGTAATTCAGATTTTTACTATGGTTAGTTTTTTTGGTAGTATGAAGTGTTTTAAGATAATGCAAGTGTGATCCTTAGTATGGGAAGCTGACTTTTCTCTAGAGCCTGAAGGCGAAAGAATATCTGTCAGTTAATTACTAAGTGATAATTTAATAATTCATGGGCTATGGGTTTCATTTAAAAAGATAAAATATGGTGCCCTGATTACTTGCACATGTTGGTGAAGTAAGGGAATGGTTTTACCTTATTGCTTGGAAAGAACAAGGCTTGCATAATGAATTCTTCAAGTTTCCTATTCGTTACTGATCGTTGATTCTTATGTAGATACCCAAAGCTAGTGGATCATCACCTTGTCATTTTCTTTGCAAGTTTATTTCTCTTGATTAGAAATGAAATGTTTCTTGCAATGATGAAATATGTCTATTTTTATATGCATGGTTCAGATTATTTTGTTAAGGTTTTAACCTGTATGATGTAGATGCTTTGGAGGTATTCCATTATCTTAGACTATTTGACTAAGCCCTGTTTGTTGTGGTTGTTTTATATCTTGGTGTTTTCAGGATTCTAGATGATGAAAATTATGTTTTTGGGGGAATGGTTGACTACTATAAAGATTTATGGAAAATAGATTATTACCTAGTTATTGGTTATCAGAACAGTGCTTAGGATATCTAGGATCAATTAGATGTATTCTGGAACTTTTAGTGTGTTTGTATTAAATGTTAAGTATAAAGATATACTCTCATGTAATTGATTACCTTGGATATTTAAATAACTGATTATGTCAGTTGATTTGTAATTCGGTTCTATGTTGTACCTTGTTTATAAAAAAAAATTTATTGTGTTGTTCAAGTTAATTTCATTGGTTCTCTTGTGGTTGTTTATTTTTATTTGGTTAGTAGTATATGGGGTGTTACATTGGTATAAGAGCCAGGTTTGAACACTAGTGGCTTAGGGTTTAGAAAAGGGGTTATAGCTCTTTGCTTCCATTAATGATTTTCTTTCTTCTTTATTATTTAAGGTCTTGAGCATGCCTCCTATCACAAGAGGTGCCCATGGGCGCGGTGATCCAGTTGATGTTGGAGTTGGCAGAGGTAGGGGCAGACGTCTAGGATGTGGCTGGGATAGAGGGCAAGATCACCAAGATGGGTTAGGAGCTGATCAAGGTGATCAGAGAGAACCTCAGGCTGAAGTTCTCCAATAGATACTTGATAGACTTGATGATATTGAAGCTAGGAACAATGTTCCTGGTGGGGGAGTGAATGCAAATGCTAATGTGGTTCAAGTTCCTAATGCAAACCCAGTTGTTGCTGAGAATCCTGTTGCGAGGGCTCAGTTGAAGGACCTTTCTAAGTTCAAAGGACCTATCTTCTATGGAAATGAGGAAGGTACCACTGCTGAAGCATGGCTGCTAAACATCGAAAGATGTTTTATCCTTCATGATTATCAGAGTAATGTTAGAGTTCGCTAGACTATTATGCAACTCAGATCCTTTGCTTCCATATGGTGGAACATGGAACTTGAGCATCTTGGAGTCAACATTTCTCAAGTCACTTGGGAATTGTTTGTTGAAAGGTTTCGTGAGAGGTTCATGTCAGAATACTCGCAGTAGGCTAGATATGAGGAATTTTTCAATATCTCTCAAGGTAATGCTACGGTGGATATGTATGAGAGGAGATTCTTTGAGTTGAAGAAGTACTCCAGTTAGGAAGAACATGAAAAGCCATTAGTAAAACATTTTATTAGGGGATTAAATCCCAAAATTGGAGAAGAACTGCGTACTTTCAAGCCTAAAACTATTCAAGAAGCCTCTAATCAAACCAAATTGACTGAGATGAAGTCAGGTTTCAGTGGAGGTGCATTCAAGAGTGCAGCAAATCCTCTTGTTCAAAATAGTAGCAAGAACCAGAGATTTTCTCAAGGCAATTCAAGGGCAGCTTCAGGTGGTTCTAGTGGCAAGTTCATGAAAAGGAAGTTTCGAAAGTTCTCTAAGTCCAACAAGAGTTTCAAAGTACCTGAGCAACCCGAATCATTTTTGTCTTCACAAAGTGGACAGTAGAACAATGTATCTCCTCCAGCATTTTTTATGCAGCAAAAGAGTATCAAGAGAGGAGCGGAATGTTACCACTATGGGCAGTTGGGTCATTTTCTGTGGAATTGTCCCCTTCGTGGCAACAACCATGGCAGATCGAGGGAAATAGGTTCTGATGCCACTGTAGGTGATTCTGGAAGGAACCACTATATTTTCACTACCATAGATCAAAGGCAAGCTGACCATCAGAATACTGTAATCGAAACAAAAGGTAATTGCCAAGGTAAGAAAATTTCCATTTTGTTCGATTTCGGGGCCACCGACTCATTTATTTCTTCAAATTTGGTTAAACAATGTCAAATTCCTGTGAATAAAGCTGAGTGGGCATGGCAAGTTGAGTTGGCATCAGGATCTAAGGTAGAAACAGGGTTAGTGGTTGTAGATTGTAAGATTTGACTCAAGGCTTTTACTACTTCAGTTACCCTTAGAGTTATTCCTTTGGGTTCATATGATGTTATTCTTGGAATGGATTGGCTGGACCAGCATTCAGCTATCATTGATTGCAGAGAAAAGATCATCAGATGTATTGATGATTTTGGAACAGCCAAGTACATTTTAGGTATTAAGAGACCTATTTCAGTTAGGACCGTTTCTGCTAAACAACTCAAGAAATGCTTCCGTATGGGATGCAAACTATTTTCTATTTCTATCAATGATTTTGATGAACCTGTTTCTTCTAGTACCAACTTGGATCATCCAGTTTTCAAGGAGTTTTCAAATATCTTTCTTACTGAGATTCTGGGAATCCCTCCTAAAAGAGAAATTGATTTCAGGATTGATCTTTTGCCTGGTAATGAGCCTATTTCTAAGACTCCTTATCGTATGACCACTCAAGAGTTAGTGGAACTAAAAGTTCAACTTGAGGAATTGTTGGAAAAAGGACTCATAAGACCTAGTGTCTCACCTTGGGGAGCACCTGTCATCTTTGTCAAAAAGAAGGATGGTTCTCTAAGGCTGTGCATAGACTTCCGGCAACTGAATAAAGTGACCATCAGAAATAGATATCCTTTGCCTCGCATCGATGACTTGTTTGATCAAGTGAAGGGTGCTAAGGTGTTTTCCAAAATTGATCTCAAATCTAGATACCATCAACTAAGGATTCAAGAAGCTGATATCCACAAGATAGCTTTTCGTACCAGATATGGGCATTATGAATTCACAGTAGTACCTTTTGGATTAACAAATGCACCATCAGTTTTCATGAGCCTAATGCATGGTGTATTCAGGACTTTCCTTGACAAGTTTGTCATGGTATTTCTAGATGACATCCTTGTGTATTAATATTCTTTTGAAGAGCATGAGCAGCATTTGAGACTAGTTTTTGGATGTCTTCGCAGGAACCAGCTTTTTGCCAATCTCGAGAAGTGTGAGTTTTTCAAAACTGACATTAGCTATCTTGGTCATATTATCATAGGAGAGGGTATAGCTGTGGATCCGGCCAAGATTAGGGCAATTGTTGAGTGGCCAGTGCCTACCAATGTCTCGGAAGTGCGAAGTTTCATGGGATTAGCTAGCTACTATAGAATATTTGTATCTAATTTTTCTCAAATAGCTCATCCCATCACATCACTTCAGAGAAAGGGAAAGCAATTCATTTGGACAGAGGAATGCGAAGCAGCATTTCAGCATCTCAAGGAATGCTTAACTAGTGCTCCAGTGTTAGCAATACCTGATCCATCTAAGGTATTTGTTGTTTGTACGAATGCTTTTTTAGATGGAATAGGAGCAGTGTTGATGTAGGATGGTAGAGTCATTGCTTACGAATCCAGGAAATTAAAGAATCTCAAAGTCAACTATCCTACACATGATTTGGAGATTGCAGTTGTAATGCATGCATTAACCAAATGGAGACATTTCTTATTGGGTCAACATTTTGAGTTGCATAAAGATCATAGAAGTCTTCAGTATTTATTCACACAACCCAAACTTAATGCTCGTCAGCACAGATGGATGGAGTTTCTGTGTGAATATGACTTTGAAGTGAAGTACGTGCAGGGTAAGGTAAACAAAGTGGCTGATGCACTTAGTAGAAGACATCATGAACTTTCTTCTTTAACCCTCATAGTGGATCTTAGGGATAGAATACTTCAAAACTTGCCTTCGGATCCTTGGTTCTTAGATGTCAAAGCGGTGATTGACAGTGGCAGTCTTTTAGAGGGTCACTTTGAGGGCTACTCTATTAGCACGGATGGACTCATGAGGTACCGAGGTAGTGTTTATGTGCTAGAGAATGGGGATCTACGGGATTTGGTTATGATTGAAGCACATAAGGCACCCTATTCAGTGCATCCTGGTGTGAAGAAGATGCATGTCGATCTCAGATAGTACCATTACTAGCCAGGTATGAAGAGGGATATTGCAGACTTTGTGGCTAGGTGTTTGGAATGTCAGAGAGTGAAGGCGGAGCATCAACATCCAGCAGGTTTGTTGCAATCTCACAATGTACCAGAGTGGAAATGGGATACTATATCCATTGACTTCATAGTGGGGTTACCACTTTCAGCCATGCCTCATGATGCAATCATGGTTGTAGTTGATGGGTTAACTAAAGTTTCTCATTTCATTCCAGTAAGATCTTCTTACAATGCTGCATATATAGCATGGATATACATGGAGCAAGTTGTTTGGTTACATGGAATTCCTAAGAAAATCATATCTGATAGGGATTTAGTTTTTACATCTTCACATTGGAGATCTATGCAGAGAGAATTGTGTACTCAGCTGAATTTTAGTTCAGCATATCATCCCGAGACTGATGGACAGACTGAGCGTTTCAATCAGATATTAGAAGACATGCTTAGGATGTACATTATGGATAGATAGAGTAAGTGGGAGGAGTATCTTCACCTTGTTGAGTTCGCATACAACAATGGTTATCATAGCTCTATTGGTAAGGCTCCTTTTCAGGCTCTATATGGGAGACCATGTAGAACACCCTTGAGCTGGGATAATTTTGAGGACAAAATTATTCTAGGTCCTGAGATGCTTCAAGACTTGGAGCAACAAGTAAAACATGTCAGAGAGCATCTTTCTACAGCACAGGAGAGGTAGAAAAAGTATGCTGATCAACATAGGATTGAGCATCAGTTTGAGGTTGCAAATAAGGTATTTCTTCGAGTTAGGCCTCGAAATAGTCCTATTAGGTATGGTAAGGGATCTAAACTCTCTCCACGGTTTGTGGGACCATTTGAGATCTTGGAGCATGTTGGTCCAGTTGCTTACAGACTTGCTTTGCCTCCCAGTCTTTCACAAATCCATGATGTATTCAATGTATCTGTATTGAGGAAGTATATTCCTGACATTGCTCACGTTCTAAATTGGAATGATTTACAGGTGGTAGATGGCCAACTGATGCTGGAACCAGTGCAGATTATCCAACAAAGAGAACTAAACCTCAGAGGTTGCAAGGTAGAGCAGGTAAAAGTGTTATGGGATCTCAGTGATGATACATCTATTACATGGGAAGATGCAGCAGTAATGAAATCAACACATCCTCACTTCTTTACAGGCTTCCAGGACTAAGCCTAGGTTGGTGGGGGAGGGTGTCATGCCCCTATCTTCTTCTGGCTTGGATTTTCTTTTATTCTGCATCTTTATTTAGTACTACTAGGATGGATTTATGTCTTGGTTCAGATTTGATATGTTCAGACTCTTTTGGTTAGAAGTAGATTATAACTTTGTTCTAACTTTGATTTATATCTCAGATAGACTAGGAATATTTAGTTGGCTATTAATTGTTAATTTTGGTTAGACTATGACATTGGATTTAATTTAATATTTGCAGACACTGTCTTTTCTAAATTATCCATTTCTCTATTGACTTTGGTACTTGGAAATTTGTGTTACTTGGAATAAGGATGAGGAATTCTTATACTGCAATTAAGTTTTCATTTATGAGGATTTCGATGTTATATTGGTCTGTTATTGTGAAGGAAAATATGGTTAATTTTATGTTTAATGCTAGTGTATAAATGATTTTATTATGTTAGCATTTTTTTTTAGTGAAAATTGAAATTTAAATGGATATTAATAAGTCTATTATGTTAGAATGAGTTAGTGGGAAGATATGTGTTAAATTGGAAGGGGGATTAATAATATCCTAACTTTCTTTGTTTTATGGTTAGCAAGTTTAGATTAGTGAATTGTTTAACATTGGTTATGGCTTGAGATTCTCCCCATGGTGTCATGAACTTGGATTAATATGGCTATGTTATAATATGTTCACTGTGCCAAGTTATTTGTTTTTTCTATGTTCGAATGTGTAGTGGGAGTTGGTTGTTATTTGCACATGTGAATTGCTTTGAGCATGAGTAGTGGGAGTTCTTGGTAAGTATGTGTATTGCTGGACAGCTGTCACTGTGTTTAGTGAAGGTGGCAGTGAAAGATAAGTTTGGACTTTAATGCATCTACGGCATGTTTATGGGAATTGAATGATTTCAGTTTGCTGTCGGTCATTTTCTTTGGCAAGGTTTTGTTTCTCTATTGTGGCAATGGGTTTGATGCCTAGAAAGGTTGTAGAAATGGAGTCAATTTATTTAAGTTGGAGAGGAATATGGTGGTATACTTGTGCATTATTAATGGGGATTCTCCATTTTTCATTTCATGGTTCTATTTCTGGTTTTCGAGCTATATTTTGGAGGCACTATTCAGGTTTTGGTGCTTTTGAAACGAGCTCTGTCACGGGGTGCTTGGTTTTGTTGCTTGGTTCTTGGTCTTTTTTGGTGGGTTTAGCATTATTGAGCAAGGAGTTGGTTTTGGTGTAGCTCACCAGTTGGGAGCGAGATCTTTGGCTTCAACTTCGAGTTCAGAACACCCCCACTCTGTTATTAAGGCAGGGGCATTCTATAACTCTACTCTTGCTATCCTTATGAATCTGGTTATAAAATTCATTTAAATGGTTATATATTCTGATTATGCAATGTGATTTAAATGCTATTGTGTACTATAGAAATGTCTTTCAATATGTGTGTGGTTTTTCACATTGCAGTGTAAAGTTCACTATGTGATAAATTGGTATTTCGGTGTTTGTTTTTGGTTCAGTTGTTTAGAAAATGGTTTTTGAGTTGTCAAAATGGTGATACTATTTTATAGGAGTGTGGAAGCATAAGGTTTCCTAAGTTTGGGGGTTTTTGTGTGTTTCACTATTTCATGTCAGTTGTCATGACCTTAAGTAGTGGAAATGACAATGTATTGTGTAAGAAAGTAGCAATGGAGAGTGAAGACTGTGAAGTTGTCATCTCTCTACTACCAGTTTTGTTTGCCGAGCTTTGGTAATGTTGTTTTGTGATCGGGATTAGTTGTTCTAGTATTGATATTGGTCTTGTCGCCAAGTATTTGGGTTTTGAGTATCCTGGTTTTATTGCATTCTCTATTTGGTATAGTTCTTAGGTTCTATGGTTCCTAGGTTATTATGGGTGTGTTACCTTGGTGAGAAGTTTTCTTGGCAATGTTGGAACATTAAGTGAATTCGTATTCTGTACCCGGTTTCATATTATTTAGTTGAAAGTTTATTTTGTTTAGTAAGCACAGTTAATGTTCATTGTGATGCCACTTTTGAAATGTTGTATTTCTTGCCTTGTCGAGCATTGGTATAGGGAAGCTTTGATAAGTCGCGGTTAGAGATTCTGTAGAATGCATCTCTCTGTCTAGTAGTTTGTAGTATTGGGCTTGAGAAATGGAGATTCGATTACCACGAGGTTTTGTAGACGACAGTCATCGTATGGGTATGTATCGGTCAATGGTGTTATTGGTTGATATGAATGTTCTCAGTTCTATGTTCTAGATGGAGGTAATTAGGTTTCGGTTACTATTACTGTAGCTTTTGTAAGGATGATTGCTGGGTCAGTTGGTAAATTCTATTAGGAATCAAGTTCTTTTGGATGATCATGCTGTAGCAGGGAAAAGAACATGGTTTTGTTTCTTGGTGCTATGGTATTCTCAGTTGATGTGGGGTTTATTATGGAAATCTCTATTGTCACATTATTCTTTCATTGATTGAGTTCTAACTTTAGTCTGAAGGCAATTTGAGGGCTACTGTTGCAGTATATTTGCTGTCTATGGAATTTTGGAGTTGTATCAGTAACTGATACGTTATATTTATTTTGGAATTTTTAGATTTTAGGTTTTTTGATTTTATTACAACTTTGATGTAGTGCTCTGAACTCTATTTTATTACCAGGGCACATAAATAAATAAATAAATAAATAAATAAATATATATATATATATATATATATATATATATATATATATATATATATATATATATATATATATGTATATATGTATATATATATGTATGTATATATATATATATATACATATACATATATGTATGTGTATATATATATATATATATATATATGTATATATGTATATATATATGTATGTATATATATATGTATGTATATATATATATATATATACATATACATATATGTATGTATATATATATATATATATATATATATATATGTATATATATATATATATATGTATATATATATATATATATATATATGTATATATATATATATATATATATATGTATATATATATATATATATATATGTATATATATATATGTATATATATGTATGTATGTATGTATGTATGTATATACATGTACCGTGAGTGTATATACATATGTATATATATGTTTGTGAGCCTATAAGTATGTGCAATCATATATATATATATATATTTGTAGGAATGTATATGTATATATGTACATACACGTATCATGAGTGTATATACATATGTACATATATGTGTTTATGCCTACAAGTATGTACAAAGGTGATTTGGTAACAGAGATAACAGAATTGATCAAGCGTATTTTTATACGAGTGGTAATTATGTAGTTAATGTGTAATTCTGCATTACTCTTTGATATAAAAGTTGTTTGTTAACTTTCTATGGATTCACAAATAACTCTGTTACTTAGAATGTGATAGAAGAATGGAATTGAATCTTAGGTATTATTGTATCGAACAGTTGACAATAGAATTGGATGTTCCACTTTTCTGTTATTAAAATTGCAATTAGATATTAGGAATTGGATATTAATATTGTTTAAGTTTCTAGGAATAGCATTGGAAATTTTGTTTAAGTTGTTCTTTGAGTGATGAAAAGAGGATGCTTGCTGTGGCTATTTTTTTGAAAGTGGTTCATGGATGTATAAGGAAATTTTAAATGGTTGTTTTCAGTATTATGGATTCAGTTTTTAAGTATACATTAATAGTTGATTTGGTAATTCAGATATTTACTATGGTTAGTTTTTTTGGTAGTATGAAGTGTTTTAAGATAATGCAAGTGTGATCCTTAGTATGGGAATTTGACTTTTGTCTAGAGCCTTAAGGCGAAAGAATATCTGTCAGTTATTACTAAGTGATAATTTAATAATTCATGGGCTATGGGTTTCATTTAAAAAGATAAAATATGGTGCCCTGATTACTTGCACATGTTGGTGAAGTAAGGGAATGGTTTTACCTTATTGCTTGGAAAGAATAAGGCTAGCATAATGAATTCTTCGAGTTTCCTATTGGTTACTGATCGTTGATTCTTATGTAGATACCCAAAGCTAGTGGATCATCACCTTGTCATTTTCTTTGCGAGTTTATTTATGTTGATTAGAAATGAAATGTTTCTTGCAATGATGAAATATGTCTATTTTTATATGCATGGTTCAGATTATTTTGTTAAGGTTTTAACCTGTATGATGCAGATGCTTTGGAGGTATTCCATTATCTTAAACTATTTGACTAAGCCCTGTTTGTTGTGGTTGTTTTATATCTTGGTGTTTTCAGGATTCTAGATGAGGAAAACTATGTTTTTGGGGGAATGGTTGACTGCTGTAAAGATTTATAGAAAACATATTATTACCTGGTTACTGGTTATCAGAACAGTGCTTAGGATATCTAGGATCAATTAGATGTATTCTGGAACTTTTAGTGTGTTTGTATTAAATGTTGAGTATAATGATATACTCTCATGTAATTGATTACCTTGGATATTTAAATAACTAATTATGTAAGTTGATTTGTAATTCGGTTCGATGTTGTACCTTGTTTATTAAAAAAAATTTGTTGTGTTGTTCAAGTTAATTTCATTGGTTCTCTTGTGGTTGTTTATTTTTATTTGGTTAGTAGTATATGGGGTCTTACATTGGTATCAAAGCCAGGATTGAAGACTAGGGGCTCAGGGTTTAGAAAAGGGGTTATATCTCTTTGCTTACATCAATGATTTTCTTTCTTCTTTATTATTTAAGGTCTTGAGCATGCCTCCTGTCACAAGAGGTTCCCGTGGGTGTGGTGATCCAGTTGATGTTAGAGTTGGCAAAGGTAGGGGCAGACGTCCAGGACATGGCCGGGGTAGAGGGCAAGATCACCAAGGTAGGTTAGGAGTTGATCAAGGTGATCAGAGAGAACCTCAGGTTGAAGTTCTCCGAAAGATACTTAATAGACTTGATGATATTGAAGCTAGGAACAATGTTCCCGGTGGGGGAGTGAATGCAAATGCTAATGTGGTTCAAGTTCCTAATGCAAACCCAGTTGTTGCTGAGAATCCTGTTGCGAGGGCTCAGTTGAAGGACCTTTCTAAGTTCAAAGGACCTATCTTCTATGGAACCGAGGAAGGTACCACTGCTGAAGCATGGCAGCTAAACATCGAAAGATGTTTTATCCTTCATGATTATCAGAGTAATGTTAGAGTTCACTGGACTGTTATGCAGCTCAGATCCTTTGCTTCCATATGGTGGAACATGGAACTTGAGCATCTTGGAGTCAACATTTCTCAAGTCACTTGGGAATTGTTTGTTGAAAGGTTTCGTGAGAGGTTCATGTCAGAATACTGGCAGCAGGCTAGATCTGAGGAATTTTTCAATATCTCTCAGGGTAATGCTACGGTGGATATGTATGAGAGGAGATTCTTTGAGTTGAAGAAGTACTCCAGTTGGGTAGAACATGAAAAGCCATTAGTACAGCATTTTATTAGGGGATTAAATCCCAAAATTGGAGAAGAAGTGCATACTTTCAAGCCTAAATCTGTTCAAGAAGCCTCTAATCAAGCCAAATTAACTGAGATGAAGTCAAGTTTCAGTGGAGGTGCGATCAAGAGTGCAGCGAATCCTCTTGTTCAGAATAGTAGCAAGAACCAGAGATTTTCTCAAGGCAATTCAAAGGCAGCTTCAGGTGGTTCTAGTGGCAAGTTCATGAAAAGGAAGTTTGGAAAGTTCTCTAAGTCCATCAAGAGTTTCAAAGTACCTGAGCAGCCCAAATCATTTTTGTCTTCACAAAGTGGACAGTAGAACAATGTATCTCCTCCAGCATTTTTTGTGCAGCAAAAGAGTATCAAGAGAGGAGCGGAATGTTACCACTGTGGGTAGTTGGGTCATTTTCAGTGGAATTGTCCCCTTCATGGCAACAACCAAGGTAGATCTAGGGCAACAGGTTCTGAGTCCACTGTAGGTGATTCTGGAAGGAACCACCGTATTTTCGCTACTATAGATCAAAGGTAGGCTGACCATCAGAATATCATAATCGAAACAAAAGGTAATTGCCAAGGTAAGAAAATTTCCATTTTGTTCGATTCCGGGGCCACTGACTCATTTATTTCTTCAAATTTGGTTAAACAATGTGGAATTCCTATGAATAAAGCTGAGTGGGCATGGCAAGTTGAGTTGGCATCAGGATCTAAGGTAGAAATAGGGTTAGTAGTTGTAGATTGTAAGATTCGACTTAAGGCTTTTACTACTTCAGTTAGCCTTAGAGTTATTCCTTTGGGTTCATATGATGTTATTCTTGGAATGGATTGGCTAGACCAGCATTCAGCTATCATTGATTGCAGAGAAAAGATCATTAGATGTATTGATGATTTTGGAACAGCCAAGTACATTTTAGGTATTAAGAGACCTATTTCAGTTAGGACCATTTCTACTAAACAACTCAAGAAATGCTTGTGTATGGGATGCAAACTATTTGTTATTTCTATCAGTGATTTTGATGAACCCGTTTCTTCTAGTACCAACTTGGATCATCTAGTTTTGAAGAAGTTTTCAGATATCTTTGTTACTGAGATTCCGGGAATCCCTCCTAAAAGAGAAATTGATTTGAGGATTGATCTTTTGCCTGGTACTGAGCCTATTTCTAAGACTCCTTATCGTATGACCACTCAAGAGTTAGTGGAACTTAAAGTTCAACTTGAGGAATTGTTGGAAAAAGGACTCATAAGACCTAGTGTCTCACCTTGGGGAGCACCTGTCATCTTTTTCAAAAAGAAGGATGGTTCTCTAGGGCTGTGCATAGACTTCCAGCAACTGAATAAAGTGACCATCAGAAATAGATATCCTTTGCCTCGCATCGATGACTTGTTTGATCAAGTGAAGGGTGCTAAGGTGTTTTCCAAAATTGATCTCAAATTTGGATACCATCAACTAAGGATTCAAGAAGCTGATATCCACAAGATAGCTTTTCATACCAGATACGAGCATTATGAATTCACAGTAGTACCTTTTGGATTAACAAATGCACCATCAGTTTTCATGAGCCTAATGCATGGTGTATTCAGGGCTTTCCTTGACAAGTTTGTCGTGGTATTTCTAGATAACATCCTTGTGTATTCAGATTCTTTTGAAGAGCATGAGCAGCATTTGAGACTAGTTTTTGGATGTCTTCGCAGGAACTAGCATTTTGCCAATCTCGAGAAGTGTGAGTTTTTCAAAACTGACATTAGCTATCTTGGTCATATTATCACAGGAGAGGGTATAGCTATGGATTTGGCCAAGATTAGGGCAATTGTTCAGTGGCCAATGCCTACCAATGTCTCGGAAGTGCGAAGTTTCATGGGATTAGCTAGCTACTATAGAATATTTGTATCTAATTTTTCTTGAATAGCTCATCCCATCACATCACTTCAGAGAAAGGGAAAGCAATTCATTTGGATAGAGGAATGCGAAGCAGCATTTCAGTGTCTCAAGGAATGCTTAACTAGTGCTCCAGTGTTAGCAGTACCTGATCCATCTAAGGCATTTTTTGTTTGTACAGATGCTTCATTAGATGGAATAGGAGTAGTGTTGATGCAGGATGGTAGAGTCATTGCTTACAAATCCAGGAAATTAAAGAATCATGAAGTCAACTATCCTATGCATGATTTGGAGCTTGCAGCTGTAATGCATGCATTGACCAAATGGAGACATTTCTTATTGGGTCAACATTTTGAGTTGCATACAGATCATAGAAGTCTTCAGTATTTATTCACACAACCCAATCTTAATGCTCGTCAGCGCAGATGCATGGAGTTTTTGTGTGAATACAACTTTGAAGTGAAGTACATGCAGGGTAAGGTAAACAAAGTGGCTGATGCACTTAGTAGTAGATGTCACAAACTTTCTTCTTTAACCCTCACAGTGGATCTTAAGGATAGAATACTTCAGAACTTGCCTTCAGATCCTTGGTTCTTAGATGTCAAAGCGGTGATTGACAGTGGCAGTCTTTTAGAGGGTCACTTTGAGGGCTACTCTATTAGCATGGATGGACTCATGAGGTACCGAGGTAGTGTTTATGTGCCAGAGAATGGGGATCTTTAGGATTTGGTTATGATTGAAGCACATAAGGCACCCTATTCAGCGCATCCTGGTGTGAAGAAGATGCATGACGATCTCAGATAGTACCATTACTAGCCAAGTATGAAGAGGGATATTGCAGACTTTGTGGCTAGGTGTTTGGAATGTCAGAGAGTGAAGGCAGAGCATCAACATCCACCAAGTTTTTTGCAATCTCACAGTGTACTGGAGTGGAAATGGGATACTATATCCATTGACTTCATAGTGGGGTTACCACTTTCAGCCAGGCGTCATGATGCAATCATGGTTATAGTTGATCGGTTAACTAAAGTTGCTCATTTCATTCTAGTAATATCTTCTTACAATGCTACATATGTAGCATGGATATACATGGAGCAAGTTGTGCAATTACATGCAATTCCTAAGAAGATCATATCTGATAGGGATTCAATTATTACATCTTCACTTTGGAGATCTATGCAGAGAGAATTGGGTACTCAGCTGAATTTCAGTTCAACATATCATCCCGAGACTGATGGATAGACTGAGCATGTCAATCAGATATTAGAAGACATGCTTAGGATGTATGTTATGGATAGACAGAGTAAGTGGGAGGAGTATCTTCACCTTGTTGAGTTCGCATACAACAATGGTTATCATAGCTCTATTGGTAAGGCTCCTTTTCAAGCTCTGTATGGGAGACCATGTAGAACACCCTTGAGCTGGGATAATTTTGAGGACAAAATTATTCTAGGTCCTGAGATGCTTCAAGACTTGGAGCAACAAGTAAAACATGTCAGAGAGCATCTTTCTACAGCACAGGAGAGGTAGAAAAAGTATGCTGATCAACATAGGATTGAGCATCAGTTTGAGGTTGCAAACAAGGTATTTCTTCGAGTTAGGCCTCGAAATAGTCCTATTAGGTATGGTAAGGGATCTAAACTCTCTCCACGGTTTGTGGGACCATTTGAGATCTTGGAGCATGTTGGTCCAGTTGCTTACAGACTTGCTTTGCCTCCCAGTCTTTCACGAATCCATGATGTATTCCATGTATCTGTATTGAGGAAGTATATTCCTGACATTGCTCACATTCTAAATTGGAATGATTTACAGGTGGTAGATGGCCAACTGATGCTGGAACCAGTGTAGATTATCCAGCAAAGAGAATTAAACCTCAGAGGTCACAAGGTAGAGTAGGTAAAAGTGTTATGGGATCTCAGTGATGATACATTTATTACATGGGAAGATGCAGCAGTAATGAAAGCAGCACATCCTCACTTGTTTACAGCCTTCCAGGAGTAAGCCTAGGTTGGTGGGGGAGGGTGTCATGCCCCTATCTACTTCTGGCTTGGATTTTCTTTTATTCTACATCTTTATTTAGTACTACTAGGATGGATTTATGTCTTGGTTCGGATTTGATATGTTCAGACTCTTTTGGTTAGAAGTAGATTATAACTTTGTTCTGACTTCAATTTATATCTCAGACAGATTAGGGATATTTAGTTGGCTATTAATTGTTAATTTTGGTTAGACTATGACATTGGATTTAATTTAATATTTGCAAACACTGTCTTTTCTGAATTATCCATTTCTCTATTGACTTTGGTACTTGGAAATTTGTGTTACTTGGAATAAGGATGAGGAATTCTTATACTACAATTAAGTTTTCATTTATGAGGATTTTGATGTTATATTGGTATGTTATTGTGAAGGAAAATATGGTTAATTTTATGTTTAATGCTAGTGTATAAATGATTTTATTATGTTAGCATTTTTTTTTAGTGAAAATTGAAATTTAAATGGATATTAATAAGTCTATTATGTTAGAATGAGTTAGTGGGAAGATATGTGTTAAATTGGAAGGGGGATTAATAATATCCTAACTTTCTTTGTTTTATGGTTAGCAAGTTTAGATTAGTGAATTGTTTAACATTGGTTATGGCTTGAGATTCTCCCTATGGTGTCGTGAACTTGGATTAATATGGCTATGTTATAATATGTTCACTGTGCCAAGTTATTTGTTTCTGCTATGTTCGAATGTGTAGTGGGAGTTGGTTGTTATTTGCACATGTGAATTGCTTTGAGCATGATTAGTTGGAGTTCTCAGTAAGTATGTGTACTGCTGGATAGCTGTCGCTGTGTTTAGTGAAGGTGGCAGTGAAAGATAAGTTTGGACTTTAATGCATCTACGGCATGTTTATGGGAATTGAATGACTTCGGTTTGCTGTCGGTCATTTTCTTTGGCAAGGTTTTGTTTCTCTGTTGTGGTAATGGGTTTGATGCCTGGAAAGGTTGCGGAAATGGAGTCAATTTGTTCAGTTTGGAGAGGAATATGGTGGTATACTTGTGCATTATTAATGGGGACTCTCCATTTTTCATTTCGTGGTTCTATTTCTGGTTTTCGAGCTATATTTTGGAGGCACTATTCAGGTTTTGGTGCTTATGAAACAAGCTCTGTCATGGGGTGCTCAGTTTCGTTGCTTGGTTCTTGGTCTTTTTTGATGGGTTTAGCTTTGCTAAGCAAGGAGTTGGTTTTGGTGTAGCTCGCCAGTCGGGAGCAAGATCTTTGGCTTCAACTTCGAGTTCATAACACCCCCACTCTATTATTAAGGCAGGGGCATTCTCTAAATCTACTCTTGCTATCTTTATGAATCTAGTTATAAAATTCATTTAAATGGTTATCTATTCCGATTATGCAATGTGCTTTAAATGTTATTGTGTACTGTAGAAATGTCTTGCAATATGTGTGTGGTTTTGCACATTGCAGTGTAAAGTTCACTATGTGATAAATTGGTATTTCGGTGTTTGTTTTTGGTTCAGTTGTTTAGAAAATGGTTTTTGAGTTGTCAAAATGGTGATACTATTTTATAGAAGTGTGGAAGCGTAAGGTTTCCTAAGTTTGGGGGTTTTTGTGTGTTTCACTATTTCATGTCAGTTGTCGTGACCTTAAGTAGTGGAAATGACAATGTATTGTGTAAGAAAGTAGCAATGGAGAGTGAAGACTGTGAAGTTGTCATCTCTCTACTACCAGTTTTGTTTACCGAGCTTTGGTAATGTTGTTTTGTGATCAGGATTAGTTGTTCTGGTATCGATATTGGTCTTGTCGCCAGGTATTTGGGTTTTGAGTATCCTGGTTTTATTGCATTCTCTATTTGGTATAGTCCTCGGGTTTTGTGGTTCCTAGGTTATTATGGGTGTCTTACCTTGGTGAGAAGTTTTCTTGGCAATGTTGGAACATTAAGTGAATTCATATTCTGTACCCGATTTCATATTATTTAGTTGGAAGTTTATTTTGTTTAGTAAGCACAGTTAATGTTCATTGTGATGCCACTATTGGAATGTTGTATTTCTTGTCTTGTCGAGCATTGGTATAGGGAAGCTTTGATAAGTCACTATTAGAGATTATGTAGAATGCATCTCTCTATCTAGTAGTTTGTAGTATTGGGCTCGAGAAATGGATATTCGATTACCATGAGGTTTTGTAGAGGATAGTCATCGTATGGCTATATATCGGTCACTGGTGTTAGTGGTTGATATGAATGTTCTCAGTTCTATGTTCTAGATGGAGGTAATTAGGTTTCGGTTACTATTACTGCAGCTTTTGTAAGGAGGATTGCTGGGTCTGTTCGTAAATTCTATTAGGAATCAAGTTCTTTTGGATGATCATGCTGTAGCAGGGAAAAGAACATGGTTTTGTTTCTTGGTGCTATGGTATTCTCAGTTGATGTGGGGTTTATTATGGAAATCTCTATTGTCACATTATTCTTTCATTGATTTAGTTCTGACTTTAGTCTAAAGGCTATTTGAGGGCTACTGTTGCAGTATATTTGCTGTCTGTGGAATTTTGGAGTTGTATTAGTAACTGATACATTAGATTTAGGTTGGAATTTTTAGATTTCAGGTTTTCTAATTTTATTACAACTTTGATGTAGTGCTCTGAACTCTATTTTATTACCAGGGCACATAAATATATATATATATATACTTATAGGAACGTATATGTATATATGTATATACATGTACCGTGAGTGTATATATATGTGTGTGTGAGCCTATAAGTATGTGCAATCATATATATATATATATATATATATTTGTAGGAATGTATATGTATATATGTATATACACATATCATGAGTGTATATACATATGTACATATATGTGTTTATGCCTACAAGTATGTACAAAGGTGATTTGGTAACAGAGATAACAGAATTGATTAAGCGTATTTTTATACGGGTGGTAATTATGTAGTTAATGTGTAATTCTGCATTTCTCTTTGATATAAAAGTTGTTTGTTAACTTTCGATGGATTCACAAATAACTCTGTTAGTTAGAATGTGACAGAAGAATGGAATTGAATCTTAGGTATTATTGTATCGAACAGTTGACAATAGAATTGGATGTTCCACTTTTCTGTTATTAAAATTGCAATTAGATATTAGGAATTGGATATTAATATTGTTTAAGTTTCTAGGAATAGCATTGGAAATTTTGTTTAAGTTCTTTGAGTGATGAAAAGAGGATGCTTGCTATGGCTATTTTTTTGAAAGTGGTTCATGGATGTATGTGGAAATTTTAAATGGTTGTTTTCAGTATTATGGATTCAGTTGTTAAGTATACATTAATAGTTGATTTGGTAATTCATATTTTTACTATGGTTATTTTTTTTGGTAGTATGAAGTGTTTTAAGATAATACAAGTGTGATCCTTAGTATGGGAAGCTGACTTTTGTCTAGAGCCTGAAGGCGAAAGAATATCTGTCAGTTAATTACTAAGTGATAATTTAATAATTCATGGGCTATGGGTTTCATTTAAAAAGATAAAATATGGTGCCCTGATTACTTGCACATGTTGGTGAAGTAAGGGAATGGTTTTACCTTATTGCTTGGAAAGAATAAGGCTAGCATAATGAATTCTTCGAGTTTCCTATTGGTTACTAATCGTTGATTCTTATGTAGATACCCAAAGCTAGTGGATCATCACCTTGTCATTTTCTTTGCGAGTTTATTTATGTTGATTAGAAATGAAATGTTTCTTGCAATGATGAAATATGTCTATTTTTATATGCATGGTTCAGATTATTTTGTTAAGGTTTTAACCTGTATGATGCAGATGCTTTGGAGGTATTCCATTATCTTAGACTATTTGACTAAGCCCTGTTTGTTGTGGTTGTTTTATATCTTGGTGTTTTCAGGATTCTAGATGAGGAAAACTATGTTTTTGGGGAAATGGTTGACTGCTGTAAAGATTTATGGAAAATAGATTATTACCTGGTTATTGGTTATTAGTGTAATACCCCAAAAATGGGCTATAAGTTTATTAACCTCCTATATCATCAAATCATATGAAATTGACATCAAAGTCCTAATCTAAGGCACATCTAAACATCATCAAATCTAATTGATTATCTTAAATTTTGCATCGGAGAATATTCCTAGTAATATTCCTAATTATCTTAATTATCTTTAATTTTATAATTATTTGGCAATAAATCACATTTATCCTAAAGTTTGATTAATTGAATATTTTCATATTTAATTAATTAGATTTAATATTTGCCACTTAATTGTGTAATTAAATTTAATTATATCTATTATTAATTGTATTATTTAATTTTGACAATAAATCTAATATCATATGAATAATTGATTAAATTCTTATTTAATTAATTAAAGCAAGTTGTCATTATTTAATAATATAGTTTTTAATAAAAGTTTGATTAAATAATTGATTAACCCATAAATCAATTGTTTTATTTTTAAAAGCAGTTAAGTTGGAAATAAATCACTTTATTATTAAATTAATTCATAAATAAAACATGCACAATCATAAAAGCAAACAACTATCAATTATCAATTAAAGCTAAACTCTATTTTGAGTTAAAACTTAGCTTTTGCATGTTTTTGTGAGTTAATTATCTTTTATTTAAAAATAACTCAAAAATCAAGTTGAGTTATTTGAGTGATTTATGGCTTTTTTCCATGCACCTCCAAAGCCCTGGATTTCTATAAATTAAAGGCTTCAGCTCTTCACAAATCATCTCATATTTTGCACAATCACGCTGGAGAATTGGAATTGAAGAATCAAAGCTCTTGCGAATCGACATCTTTGTGAGATCAATCTTATTTTTGCATTCATATTTCATATCATTGTTAGATTAGCATAGCATATCAGTTTTCAATAGCATAGATTCATATCAAGTTTTTATCATTCTTATTGCATAGAAAATATCAAAAATATAGATTAATTGCATTTATTCCATATCTAGAATTGCATTCAAATCCTTCATTTAGGTGTCGTCTAGGTCACTGATCTCGATTACAATCTGAGAACATTAATCTCGCACCTATTAGAAGGCAGTAAATCGCTTGGTTAGATAGCTTTCAATTTTGCACGATTTTGATTATCACTAACCTCTAATGTTTTACTGAAGTGTTGTGTCTATAGATCAGGTACAATTTTCACACACACATTTTTGGCGCCCACCGTGGGGCAACCCACCTTTGCATGCTGGTTTTGATTTTTTTTTTGGAGCTAAAACCCCAAAGTTTCAAAGATTTAATTTTATCTCCCAAACGGCTTGGAATTTTGGTCTGAAATTTTTTTTGCAAGTTTCTGACATATCATGGAAGCTACAGTAAAAAATTTAGAATTTTCTGAGATGTTTTGAATTTTTAATAATTTTTTCTTGAAATTCCGGAAAAAATTAATATCTGACGCAAATCAGCATATTTTTCAAAAAAATTTATATTTTCGGAAAGCTCTTTAAATGATACAGGGGGTCCATTCTTTGTGTTTTAAATTTGGACATGATATCATAGCTCAAATAGTCAATTTACAAAAACTGGTCTGTTTTGATAAAATGGGTCTCTAGGGCACAAATGAAGAGATTTTTCTAAAATTTTTGCATTTTTGGAAAGCTCTCTATTTTTTAGTAGGGGTCTCTATTCTGAATTTCTATTTTTGTGGCCAAAATCATATCAAAAAAATTAGATCTTGTTGACTAGGTCAAATGCAGCAAAAAAAATAAAGTTTTGTGATGGGTATGCACTTATTTTTTTACATGGTTCAATGAATGATATGAGTTGTCATTTGGGTTGATTGTTGGTTATTATTACTGATAATAATTGATTTTTAGAGCTAACCCTATGATTTTCATAAGTTGAATATATTTTGCATATCTTGTTTGCTTGTTTGCTTATTGGAGAGTTCGTCACTTGCTTGCATGGAAAAGCTCAACAAAAATTGCTAAAAATCAAGTAAAATCTACTAAGCGCGTTACAAGGATCTCAGGTATTCTCCTTCATCTAATAATATTTTGATTTGGGACTTAAAATAAATCTCTTATGTGTCAAGCTTGTGTGCATCTTTTCATGCTTTTGATCTATTTCTATACACTTGCATAATTGATACTAGGTTGTGAACCCTTAAGGATTCATTAAGTAGTCTTAGAATACTTGTGATTGATCTTGATTGCTATCTTGGGTTATTGGACTCGCTAATCCGCCGGCCCCTCATTTCTGCCCCGTGGTTGCAATCTCAGCGCCATAAAGGGGAGGGGTCAACAGGACAGAAGCGTTAAATGTTCCACTTGGCAACCCTTTTGTGCTTTTAGGAACTCCCTTGTTTTCTAATTTGTGGACTCATTTTTAGCTTGTGTGAGGTGTTAAGTGTTCCACCTTGTGGACTCATCTCATATTCGCTTTAAACGTTAAGTGTTCCTCTTTCTACTTTTTGGATGCTTTTGGTAGATTTGCTTTCGGAACATACATCTGTGCTCACATAGTAATTAGGCCCTATGAACACTATTTGTGATTCTTGAGAGATTGGATTCCTAGCGAAATCCTTCTTGATGATAGAATCCTTGTAGGTAGGGAGGATACTTAGTGCATTTCACATTCAACTTAGTTAGTGAGTCTTCTCTTATTGATCGACACATTCTCTCTCCGGAGAGGTTGATAGATCACATGGGGTTGATATCATGAGCTTTGGTGAATCAAAATTGGTTAGTGCATCTTCTCTTATTGATTGATACATTCTCTCCCCGGAGAGGTTGATAGATCACGTGGAGTTGATATCACAGACCTTGGTGGAACAAAACTTTGTCTTAGCGTGTCGGATTAATCTGCTTGCTTTGTTTGGGTTAAAAGTGAAGAGGTGTCAAAACCTTGAATCTAGAGCCAAGTCCCCTTGTGGTATACTATTGTGAGTCATCTTTAGAGAGGGTTAACCGTAGCGGACAATCCCTTCACAGGGCAAACTGCATTGACGAAACCTCAAGCGGTAATAGCCATTTTCGCCATGGTAGTGACAACCGCTATATAAATGTCCTTGTGGAAGAAATCTCCACGGGTATGGTTCATTGTTGGGTTGTCAGATCTCCCTAGCAGCTCTTGAAGATTAAGTTCTCAGACTGTGTCAAAACCCTGGTGCGCCGGGATTGGAGTTCACCCCTTTGAATCATAAAAGTTGCAGAGTCAAACCATTACTAAAAACCCTAGAGAGGCCAATTTTTCATTCTCAGGTATATGTGTGTTTTTGCAAAACTTTTCAGAACATACACAATTAGTACTCTCAGGGATTAGCACAATTTGGTCACTTGATTGTTCATGCACAAGGTTGCTTTTGCCCTTGTTCATTGTTTTCAGACGTGCTTGGAATCACTTGCTTGCTATTCTACGTGCTTTTTTATCTACTTGGCTATTAAAAATGATCAAATCTGGTATAACCTTCAAAATCTGGACAATACAATTTGCAAACAATCCAAAACTGAAAACCTTAAATTTTGCAAAAATTGACGTAAAATCTTTCTGGAGTTAAAAGTCATTTCAAGGAGTCAAAAGTTGTATGAGTTTTGTCAACTATCATTTCATTGCTACCCAACTGTCGTACGAGTTTAGCAACTATCATTTCATAGACTACCCAGTGTCGTACGAGTCTGTAGAGTGTCGTTTGGAAAAATTTGAGAGAGTTGTCAGAAATTATCAAATTGCAAGATATCCAATGTTTCCAGCCTAGTTCCAGAATCTGTCAAAAATATCATTGTGTCAGGAATAGAGCAATAGCTATTGAGAATCAGTACACATGTCTCAAAGAATCAGTAAACAAGAGGAAGAAGCTCTGATCGCCACTATAATGAAACAGATACATGCTATGCAAGTCCAGCTTGACAAACTTGGGAAAGAAAAGGAACCTCTATACTCTTTTCCATTTGATAAAGACTTGTACATGTCACCATGCCCCCGGAAAAAAATTGAGCAATATGATACCTCTTCCACGGAGAGTGACACATCTAGCTTTGAAGACTATGATGACTATGACGACAGACAATGTAATGATACCTATGACACCTCTATTCCTAAGAGTCCTCCTCATCGTTCATTCCTGCTTACTACAAATGGGCCGTCACATTGGATAGATCGTGATGGTGATCCATATGATTCTGATTTTGAAAGAGATTTTGATGGCTTTTGTGGACAATACCTTGATGATGATCCATCTACTACTGCTGAGGACTATAAAATACATCGTGCTATCTTGAAACGTCAATATTATAAGGATCTCTCCTCTAAGAACTCTCAGGCTGAAAATAAAGATTACACTCTCAAGCAAGATCATGTTAATGTTGGACCTTTGTCTTGTGATGGTTCCCTTCCATCCCCTACTTCCTCCAATACCCGTACATTTCTTAAAGCCTCTGAGTCTTTCAAATCTTTCACAGAACCTTCATCTGACACAAGTCCTAATACTTTTCATGTGGTTCCCTATAGTTATCCCCTAGGGCTACCTCTTAAAGAAACTCAAGCTAACTTTCACTTGGCTGCAAAGACTTTCAATAATGATAAATCTAAACAGCCTAAGCCTTCATATGCTATAATCCCTACTTCAGCTAGTCCTCCACCATCTCTTCCAAAGTCATCCATACAATCCCAACATGCTTCCTTGTCCTTAGAAGTGGCTCCATGTCCAGAGGACTCTAAAAATGATAAAGAAAAGAACATAAAGAAAGATCAAGATCAAGAACCCTCCATGTCATCCACTCCTTTTCCCGATGTCTCTTATCCGCTTCATGGTTCTTTTGATCCTATACACCCTTTTTCATGCATTCCACCATGTCTTAAGTCTTCTCTTAAGCAAGATCAGGCTACTACTTACACTGTTGAGCTTATTGACAATCAAAATAACCTTACTACGCTTGCACTTTCCAAAGATGATACTTCCATTAAGGTTGGTAAAAATGATGTTCCTTCCAATGTCAAGCCTATTGAAAATCAAAAGAAAAATTATGCACTTGTGCTATCCAAAGATCCTTGTCAAGATCAAAGTCTTCCATCTTCTTGTTCTACCACTCCATGTTCACTTTCACTTTCTACTCTTCCTAAGTCTTTGCAAGCTTTGAACAATCCTATCAAAGAAGGTGCTCATATTCAAGATGTCCATGATTCTATTGAAGATCCTAATGCTCACTCTAAAGATGTTGATATCCTTGGTTGTCATATAGATGCTGATGAACTTATTGATTATCCTTTTGCGTCTTCCACTTCCATCCTTGGACCTCTTCCACCACTACAAAGATCTTCACACCTTCCTTCCATCTTGGGTCCTTATGTCCCTTCACTTTCCCCTCCTAACTCTCCTAATTTTCCATCCATCTTGGGTCCTTACATACCTCCATCTCCCATCTTTCCTCAAGATCAACATAGATGCATACCCTTGAATCCTTTTCATCCAACTACCCATCTAAACCAGTCATATCCTCCCTCTTCCACAAATCCCAAGTCTTTTGGAAGTAACTTGAATGTTCAATACAAGAAAAAGAAGCAATACAAGAATCCATCAAAAAAAGAATATCACCATGTCTCCTCTCATAGACATGGAAGCATAAAGTCAAAAGAAATATCTAAGAAAAAAACTACAAGACAAGTATGGGTTCCAAAATCCATCATTGAAGATATTCTCTCTAGATCATCAAAAGAAAATAAAAATCCTACGACTATATGGATTCCAAAGTCTCTCTTGAAAGATTCTGGTGTTGAACAAAAAGTGAAATTGACATTCAAGCTTCCAAAGGCTTCCACTACATCTCCTTCCAAAAATATTCTTCCATTTCATGTGCCCAAACCTCAACCTCTGCTATCCATTCACCATATTCCTTCACGTATTCCTTCAATCACGTTTCCTCCACCCTCTCGCCACCCTTCAAGGTGTGTGTTTACGTTGATCTTGCCTTCCTTTCCATCTACCCTTTCACAATCTTTCCATGCATTATCCTTCTACCTCCTATCATTTTTCCTCACTTGCCTATTCCTCCTATCTTCCAACCTCACTCGCTTTACATAAAACCTTATCCTCCATTTTTCTCTTCCATCTCCCTTTCCCTATCAGCATCTTTGAGCAAATCATTTTGAATCTTTGGCATATCATGGTTTATCCTTTCAAGGAGCACTATCTAAAAAGCTTGCCTTCTTCCAAAAAAAAAAAAAAGAAATGAAAAATAAAATAAAATTGAAAATGTGCCTTGGTGAAAACCTGGAAACAGGCACCTTGGTAGCAAAAGTAAAGAGAAATAAATTCATCCTATGGTGAAAACCACTCCCTTGTGGTGCCTTGGATAAGTACCATGATGAAAACCTGGCAATCAGGCATCATGCGTAATTCTTCTACATATTTCATCCATTTCATCTTCTCCCTTTGATCTTGACAATGTTGATCTATACACGAACATTTGGCTATTTTGTGAGTTGTCTGATGATGATCTTGCTTGCAATCCCTTCCTATTTAGCCTTCATATTTATTTTCCTTCATTCATTTTCACCTGTTGCTATCCTTTTCCCCTTTGGTCTTGATCTAAGAAAGAAAGAGTAAAACACGGTGCTATGAAGCCTCTTGACATGTCTACTCCTTTGGATTGCATCCTTTCTTGCTCTTGCATTATGATTTTGTGCTTATCCTATGCTAGCCTTTCATTGCTTGTCCAAATGTGCTTTACATGACAATTTTTCCCTAGCCTGGGTATTCTTGAGGAGTTTCCCCTTGAGGATTTCTTCCCTTCATTTTCCTTCATTCTCTTATCTTCCATCTCTTCCACCGGCTTGTCAATCCCTCTTGTTCTCCACCTTGCTAGACATTGGGACCGCACGATATGATCTTGCTTGGGAGTTTGCAAATGGAAAAAGATGCTATCAAGTATACCAAGTATCAGAACAATTATCAGAATTAGTATCAGAATCAGTATCAGAACCAGTATCAGAACCAGTATCAGAATAAGTATCAGAACCAGTATCAGAACAAGTATCAGCACAAGTATCAGAATTAGTGTCAGAACTAGTATCAGAATGCCTACAGGAGCTACACCTTTCGCTTTAGTTTATGGGTCTGAAGCGGTACTGCCTATTGAGGTTGAAATCCCATCACTCAGAATCAAAATGCATGGACTTGTCACTGATGAAGACTACAGAGTGTCTAGGTTACAAGAACTTGAATTACTAGATGAACGCAGGAAAGCAGCGTATGATCATCTCAGAGTGTATCAGAAAAGAATGTCTAGAGGCTACAACAAGAAAGTCAGACATAGAGAATTTCAGGTTGGCGATCTAGTGTTGAGAGAAAATCCTAAAAATCAATCACATCGAGAACGCAAGGGGAAGTTCAAACCCAACTGGCTGGGTCCCTTTGTAATCACTGCTACTTTTGGCTCTGGTGCCTATCAACTCTCAACAACTGAAGGAGAACATCTCCGAGAACCAATCAACGTTCTCCATCTAAAGAAATTCTATGCCTAAGGCATTCAGTGCTTGGTAAATGTCCTGAAAAAAATCTTTAAAATCGGAAAAAGTCCTGAAAAAATGAACATCTTGGTGAAAACCTAGCAATAGGCACCTTGATGATTCACAAAAAAATCAAAAAATATCAAAAGTACAAAAAAATTGAAAAAATGAAAAATACAAAAAAATGAAAAAAGAAAGAAAAAGTGCCTTGGTGAAAACCTGGAAACAGGCACCTCGGTAGCAAAAATAGAATCTCTACCAAGATGGTGAAAACTCGGCAAACGGGCACCACTTGTTCCAAATGCTCCATCTATTAGCACAATCTTGGTCTTTCCCAGCTTTCAGTCTTGCTTTAGTTTGTACATATCTCCCGGTTTGTTCCTACATTTCCAGTTTTCAATAAGTCGGCCTGTACACCAACCAGCTCAAGTCTTTGCATCCTATCAATGTTCACACTTGGGGGCAATCAATGTCATATCCTATGGTCTCCCATGTATCTTAGACGTGTCATATCCACTCAGAATCCTTTAAAGCTTCATGTGAGTCAGTCAGTCAGTCTTGTCTCCAGAAAGGATTTTGCATCAACAACGCAATCAAACATCAAAACTCAACTGAAAACAATCTGTGCTTTTCATGCTTTTATCTCCTTGTATGCTTACTGATTCGCATTGAGATTTTTGCATATTGTGTCCCTTCGAGCTCTTCAATGATGTCCTTTATAGGATTTAGAGAGTGATGACTGGGGGCATAATCTTTTCTTTGTCTTCTGCTTGTATGTGAAAATCTAACAGCTTTGGAAATTTTGGATTGAAATGGTGTCCGACTGTAAGAGCCTCTATCTCGAATTGGATGGCCATGCGTACCTCGACCATTGATACCCGAAAAATTCAAGGAAGTTTGATCTAACTATTGTCTTTTTGAGTAAGTTCTTTCTCCTACTGTGGAACGCAATCTTGCCTAAGGATGTGAACGATAAAGGGTCACTACGGGTAATTCACATTGGATTTAAAATGATCTCTTGACTGTTTGATGTGTTTGCAATGCAAGGTGTATTCAGGTCATCACGACGTTTATGTTTTGATGCTTGTACAAATTGCTATATCAAAATGGACATGATATTCAGGTCATCCTGGCATTTGTGCCTTGATGCTTATATTTAATCCAACATTTTGAAAATAAAGTCAATATTCATATATCCATGGTTGTTGTCCAGTGGGTGTTGTATTGATTCTTGCGCATACAAATCGATATTCATATGTCTATGGTTTCATGGCTAGTGGGCATTGTATTGATTTATCCGGTTACCTAAAAGTTCAATGATGATAACAAATCGACACATGATCAGTGACTAGGTCCTCGGTCTTAGGTTGCATTTCATTTTGCATGTCTCTTTGCATTTTGCATGTTTGCATGATCTCACAATGATTAAATGAACTTCAATGCTTAAATGATTCTTCAATCACCTCTTCCAATCTAACAAGAACTGAATCTCACACGAAGGTTCCTCCAATGAAATAGCAAGTAGAATCCTTTTTCGGGATCAAAATTGAAATTTGAGATCATTTATTTTATTCATTGCTTGCATAATCAACCTTTAACCATCACAGAAATCTAGTATTCAACTTAACTGATTATCTTACATCACACTATCAAAATTTCAACTTGGTCAACCATGGTCAACTCATGGTCAAACCTAGTCAAACTTGGTCTTTTAGGACCTCCAACGATGTAGAATGCGTTCTCAGATGTAAATAACCACTTCTCAGATCAATTAACATGCTTCTAAACTATCAACGCTGACTTTTCTTGTCAGATTTCAATTTTAATCCCGAAGGGGGCATGCTATTGCACATCATTCAAAGTCTGTAAATCAAATTCTATCGATCAAGTCTATCAATATCTTTCATCAGTGATCAAGACAAACAATCACGTCTAGTTACTGATTCATCAAAAGTCCTCATCGCTCGGGGCAAATCTATCATCACTTGGGGCATATCAGATTCATCAAGATCCATATCAATCTGGTATTCTCTTAATCTTGTAATCTGTATCAGTTTTTGCAACCATCAGATCGTAGTGTTATTTCCTTGGTTCTTCGGCAACTAAAGGATTCGGATGTGATACCTGCTAGTTCTGCTAAGACAATCGAGTCTAGAACGGGTCACTCACTTCTTATCAATCCTAAGGTTCAGAATCAGGCATTTTGACACTTTTTCGCAATAATAGGTTCATTTGCTTCTACAGTGAACATTATCTTTGGTCATTCAAGACCTATTATCTCCATATCAATTCAATATCAATCAACTCCTATCTCAATATCTTTCAATCGATTTCTATCTTGAGATCGGTTTATCTTTTGAATCAGTTTCATATCTTTATCAAACACAGACTATCTTTGAACCACTGCGCTTCACACAGTAATTCAAAGAGGGGCAAAATGTAATACCCCAAAAATGGGCTATAAGTTTATTAACCTCCTATATCATCAAATCATATGAAATTGACATCAAAGTCCTAATCTAAGGCACATCTAAACATCATCAAATCTAATTGATTATCTTAAATTTTGCATCGGAGAATATTCCTAGTAATATTCCTAATTATCTTAATTATCTTTAATTTTATAATTATTTGGCAATAAATCACATTTATCCTAAAGTTTGATTAATTGAATATTTTCATATTTAATTAATTAGATTTAATATTTGCCACTTAATTGTGTAATTAAATTTAATTATATCTATTATTAATTGTATTATTTAATTTTGACAATAAATCTAATATCATATGAATAATTGATTAAATTCTTATTTAATTAATTAAAGCAAGTTGTCATTATTTAATAATATAGTTTTTAATAAAAGTTTGATTAAATAATTGATTAACCCATAAATCAATTGTTTTATTTTTAAAAGCAGTTAAGTTGGAAATAAATCACTTTATTATTAAATTAATTCATAAATAAAACATGCACAATCATAAAAGCAAACAACTATCAATTATCAATTAAAGCTAAACTCTATTTTGAGTTAAAACTTAGCTTTTGCATGTTTTTGTGAGTTAATTATCTTTTATTTAAAAATAACTCAAAAATCAAGTTGAGTTATTTGAGTGATTTATGGCTTTTTTCCATGCACCTCCAAAGCCCTGGATTTCTATAAATTAAAGGCTTCAGCTCTTCACAAATCATCTCATATTTTGCACAATCACGCTGGAGAATTGGAATTGAAGAATCAAAGCTCTTGCGAATCGACATCTTTGTGAGATCAATCTTATTTTTGCATTCATATTTCATATCATTGTTAGATTAGCATAGCATATCAGTTTTCAATAGCATAGATTCATATCAAGTTTTTATCATTCTTATTGCATAGAAAATATCAAAAATATAGATTAATTGCATTTATTCCATATCTAGAATTGCATTCAAATCCTTCATTTAGGTGTCGTCTAGGTCACTGATCTCGATTACAATCTGAGAACATTAATCTCGCACCTATTAGAAGGCAGTAAATCGCTTGGTTAGATAGCTTTCAATTTTGCACGATTTTGATTATCACTAACCTCTAATGTTTTACTGAAGTGTTGTGTCTATAGATCAGGTACAATTTTCACACACACAATTAGAACAGTGCTTAGGATATCTAGGATCAATTAGATGTATTCTAGAACTTTTAGTATGTTTGTATTAAATGTTGAGTATAATGATATACTCTCATGTACTTGATTACCTTGGATATTTAAATAACTGATTATGTCAGTTGATTTGTAATTCGGTTCTATGTTGTACCTTGTTTATAAAAAAAAATTTGTTGTGTTGTTCAAGTTAATTTCATTGGTTCTCTTGTGGTTGTTTATTTTTATTTGGTTAGTAGTATATGGGGTGTTACAATATCATCAATAGCTATAAATCTTGGATCAATGAGATCAATGACATTGGTAGAATGGGAAAGCAAAGGATTGGTAAAGATTTATGAAAATTTTAATTAGGAGGTGTCATAGATTTATTTATTTTAAATCATTTATTACCATCCACTACTATAGCATTATAACCAATAAGGTTTTAGATTTCATGTTTCAAATGGATACATTTCTTTGTATCATGCCTGAGTTGATGATGGATAGACAAAAGGCTTTTTGATCAAAAGAAGGTGAAAAAAGTCTTAGATGTATATATAAGACAAAAATGAGGAAGCTTCATCATACTATTATTAATCAATTGAAGCATGATTATATGTAAATATTTAGAAAGAGGCGTGAAGTTGCAATATTTGAATTTTGATGCAAAGTAAGATGCAATGGGATTTGTTGCTGCCACTTGAGTACCAATATGATGGAAAGAATTGTTTGTATTGATCTTGATGAATTTATTGGGTTTTTTTTTCTAAATTTTTGAAAGTGAGCATATTCATTCCTATCAACCAGAGTCAATGACAAGGAAGGTTCATATTAACTCACTTGAAGTTGATAATTATGAAGTATTTTATACAAGTGTGTGAAAGATGCGAAATCAGAAAACAAAAGATTATCTCTATTGTATTTTGTAATTATTTAATGAAAATCCTTTGAAGATCACCATCAGAAATAGGATAAGCAATTTGTGAATACAATTATTCATATCTACCAATAAAATCTAGTAATTTCTCTTTAATACCTTGTGTGCAATGAACCAAATCAGTCAAAGTAACTTGTGGACTAATATTATTTTGAAAATATTAAATGAATGAATCAACTAGTTGTAAATAAATAAGTAATTAAATAACCAAGAAAAGATCAAAACCATTCCAAAGATTTATCTTTCAAGGAACAAGGCTTCAAAAATTTTATAATAAGTTTAGGATCATAATTAAAATTGGTACATAAAGTTTGAAATATTTTCACGTGATTGTTGAGGTCACATTTTCCCTTATACTTCTCCAAATGGAGAACCTTGATGTTTTGTAGGAGAGGTGTATGAAGGATCTCAATAGAAAGTGGGTTAGAGATATAATATGTAGGGATAGTGGGTTTGAATTGGGTTATAATAGACAATTATTATTGTGATGAGATATTTTGTAACAAATGATTTATGGTGGCTTTGATGGATGAATTTGAATGAGAGAAATATAACTTTGGTGTAGGATTTGAAGGTGTACTACCATACCTAGGTGGTTAAAGGAAATGGTTGAGAAATATAAATAAGGCTTGTTGAAGGTGGAATATAAGCATATTTATGTATAGGATTCTCCACACTACTAACATGTGTAGAATTAATGTTTTGTGTAGAGGTCATCATGATGGAAGATGTATAAATTAGGTAGAGATGTAGGAATAGACACAAACATATCAACATGATTTGGAGGATTGGAATATCCAAGCACCTTGGTACAACTATCCATCTTCATAGTATTTGCATCCACTATGTGAGCAATACCACACAAAAAGTCCACTCTGTGTTCATCATTTTGAATCAACCTCCTTAGACCTTAACCTAAGGGGATTGTATCTCTTCACAACTTTTTTGAAGAATTTCTGAGTGCTTGTCAATCTTCCCCATTTGTTTATTAGACACTTGAGTATAAGATTTATCCTCATCATGAGAATGAATAGGAGAAGGATTCCCATAGTTTCTTGATTAAGATAAGAGGATTCACCCAAGCTCCTAGGGAATAGGTTATCCAACTTAGGTACAATATCCTTAATGTTTAAACCTTAGGAAGCCACGAGTCTATAAATTCTTCTCACCCATATATTGGGTTTGAGACAATCAACAATGAAACTTGTACACAAGAAAGAGATGGCTATTAGACTTAATGTATACTCTTTACAAAATTGTGAATGATAATGCAAGAAATAAAATAAGTAATAAAAGAATACTATTTAGCAACAAAATGATTAATTAACCACCCATTTAAAAAATCAAAGTACATTAGAGATGTAATTACACTCAAATCTAAAAATTCAAATAAAAAATTATGCATTCTACATCACTTCACCAAAATAAAGAGTTCGTGCACAAGATTATATAACATGTAATTTAGGATCATAATGATATATTTTAGAAATGATTAGAAAAATGAAGAAATTAAGTGCATATAAGTCATATTTGAAACTAAAATAAGAAGTAATGCAAGCATAATCTACACAGTGGGTTCAATAAAATGAAGAGTTGGGAAATAGGGATCACAAGCATAAACATGCAAGCTAGTAATCAAACCCATTCCAATCAACTCCTCATTAAAGAATAATCTAATTGTTTCAACTTTAAACCAATTGGGTTGGTAAGAGCTAGGTTCAATGATGAAGTGTTGAATTATTCTTTTTTTCTTTTTTTTTGTTGATGTGATTTGATAAGATTGAGCAAGAATTAGGTATAAAGATGTAAAATAAATAATAAATAGCATAAATAATAAGTTATAGCTCAAATATGCAAACTCTGAGTACAAATATAGAAAAGAAAATAAGAGAGGAGCTTGATGCTAAAATTTGAGCCAAAAAATGTGGGACTACATGGCTAGGAAACCTAGTCCCAATGATATCTAATGCATATATCACAATGGATTTCCACTCAAGATATCATTCTAATCATCTCCCTGAAGTTTCATGGAAAAATTGTTAGACTATGCAGCTATGCTACAACATCTAAGATTTTTTGCTCTTGAGAAATATAGTTATCTTTGTCTTAGTATGTACTTCCTAGATCTATCATTCTTCTCTCTTAGATTTTAAAAATACACATTATAAGAAGGAAAATAGTGTTTGATTGTGTAGGGATTTCCTATGTCAAATCTTGGGAGGATTCAACCTTCCTTACAAGAAATGTTGTATGAAAGATACATTAAATTTGAAGTAAAGATGTTGAATCAACAACATTTTACCTTTGTTATTAATTGTCCTTGTCTTGAAGCCTTCATGAAATGTTTATGATGCTATAGGGATCTCATACATGTCTTCACTCATGGAGGGAACATATGAACTTAATCATGAATGTCATCTCCAATGCTTGACTCCTTCAATACTATATCTCATTCTTCACTACCTCAAAAATGACTAAAATTATTGCTTAATTACTTGATGAGAGAAGTAAATTTTGAGAATAAGATGAGATGTTACTAATGAGGGGGTGAGGCTTTATTTTATACTCAACCTCACAAAATGTGTTGATAATTTTGAAGAAGGCTGATATAAGGAAAAATTTTCCAATCACTATTTTTGATTATTGGAGGGTTTCAAATTTGGGCCCATTATAGTTGGACTAGATCATACCTAGCACCATAGTACACTATGACTAGGAAACTAGGTACCCTAATCTTATCCTAGTGGGATGGAAATAGGTTGGGCACTAGGTTAAACGAGACCAATTAGATTTGGAGGGTATGAAAAGAGGAGCTCTATAGTGAGCCCTAAATGAACATAAAATTTTATAAGGATACAACTTATGATACTACTCACACATAATGATAGATGATATGATGTTGTATGAAGTTGTTTTATTTTGTTAGCCTCTTTACTCATTTAGTACTTATGCTATCCATTTATACATATACTCATATACATTCATCTTATCCACCCATTTGTCACAACTATTTATGCATCTACCTCCATTTAGTTGTTTGACACCTCGACTTGAGCATTATTTCATCTTGGAATAACTCTATAGATGCAGGGATGACCTCAAGGTTGCAAAATTACATTAATTTTTAATTTATAATTCAAATTTCAAATTTGGCCAACTAATACCCTTTATCTTTCTAGTTTGAGTTGACTAAACACACATTTAGTGAAACTTTCATATTATGCACTATATATTTAAATACATTCAATTTATTAACTCTAATAATCCCTCTTAACTCCTACAAGCATTCAAAAGTACATCATTTTAGAACATTAGAATTATTAATATTGATACAATTCAACTTGGTGCAATAAAAGGAGTAAATGATTTTCTCTTAGGCATTTTCTCGTTATTTTTTATTTCTTAATGTTTCAAGGAGAAGATCAAAATGAATTACTCTTGTGGATTAGTCATTTGAAAAGCCTACCATGGTATTAATAAGTACCACAAGTCCCTTTTTTTAATAAAAAAAAAAGATAGAGTAGAGAGAAATACATTATGAAGATTTGAAGGACAAAACCCTATAGATTATCAAGACAAATTTCAATCATAAGTACATAGTCACAATTGTAAATAAATTCTATACCCATGACCTTATCTTCTAATTGAACATAAATCTACTAATTTGTTTTACACAATCATATCAATAAATAGCCATTAATTCAAAATCAAAATAGAAAACATATTCTAGCTCTTTGTTCACTTACCATCACTCTTCAAGTATTGAGTTGAATACAAACCTCCTTTATATGTAATTCTTGACTTAACTTTCAATTATTTTAAATAATCACTATTTGACTACACACCATCTATTTATCTAAGTTACTTTCATTAAATTTTTCAATATCTTATACCCTTTGTTGATTGTCTTAATCTTTAATCTTTTAAAAGTTAATGTATTGTATTTTTTTCTAAAAGTCTACTTGCAATGTTTTTTTTTTCATAGTTTCTTCTTATAGTCATGTTTCTCAAGATGTAATTTATATGTTTGGGTTTTATTGTTTCAAACCAATGTAAAAATATTGAAAATGGTATATTTTCACTACATTTCATAGTTAAAAGTCGCATATGTGCTATTGCTACTTCTCTCCACACATGCTTATAGTGTCTGCTTTAAACTACAAATTGTTACATTGTTCATCCTCTTTGAGCACATGGTATTGTAGGTTTCAAATTATTTGGTTGGCTATTATAGAGGTGAGGCTTGCTTAGTTTTTCTAGTGTATTCATTTCCAAAGCCTACCTATTGGTTCTAGATTAACTTGTATTATGATAAGAGATTCCCAATGCCCATTTTATAACTAAATTAGGAAAACCTCGTATGATTTCTTTAATACCAAATCTTAGGTCAAAGTTTAGGTTGTGTGCATTTAGATTCATGATTTTTTTTAGACCTTTTGTCTAGTGTCATTCTTATGGTATATGGTTTTAATAGGTTATTTGCATGAAATTCCCTTTCAATATACTAATATTTGACATCCTTTAAGGTAGTAATTCTTTTCGACATATGGAAGTGTTGACATTCAAATTAGACTTAAAACCCATTAAACATAATAGAATAGAGAACTAAAAAAATTACAATTAAAACCCATTAAACATAATAGAATAGAGAACTAACAAAACTACACTTAAAACTAAATATATTCTCTCTTTTTAATCTAGACAAATGACATTTTTTCATTATTTCTATGCTCTAGTCCCCACAAAACGTAATTTCTCTTATACAATAGCATTTTATTCTTTAACATTGGAAAATATTCTTATTTCATATATTTTCTATCACCTCCTCTTATTGTTAGTAATTGCAATGTTGGATGTGTTATCATTTCTGTCAACATATTAGAGGAATCAGAGGGATGTCAACATGGCAAAAAAGTTCAGAAGAATTGATTAGAAGATTTATTTGTTGAATGTTAACTAGACCCTTGCATGAGAGCCAAGAGAATAGGTTGTTCAGAGGTCTGGTGAGGTTTGGATATTGAATATATGAAGTCGCACACATGGGAGATGTTGGAAACTGAATTGAAACAATTGTTGTATTGTCATTGATGTCAAACCTTAATTGGTAAGACTGTTGCTACTTAGGAAAGTAATATATCTATTTGAGTGTTGCTAAGGGGCTAAGCAAGGTTGGTAACAATGGCACCTAGGGAAAGGTTGAGTTATCTTGGTACTACAAAGTGTACTTGACTATGTTGCACTATGATGAGATAATGTATTGTTTATCTTAGTAAGACTGAAGACTAAAATAGTAGGCTTAACCGAGCAAAGAATGGAAAAATCATGTTTAAGCCAAGTGATGTTAGTGTCGACTGAGTTAGTATATGCCGAGAAAAATTATAGTGTCGACCGAGCATCAGTAAATTGCCGAGGAAGATAGTGTAAGCCAAGTAAACAGTTTTAGTAATGACTGAGCTTTCTACATGAAGACCGAGTGAACAATCATAGTATTGACCGAGTATCAACAATTTTATATTTGAAGAGAATTTAATTTTGGAGCCAACATTGTTGAATTCTTGGATTATGTAAAACATGTTGACTTTATTTATTGATTGTTTGGAAGCATTAAATGCATTGTAAAACATTTTATTATAAATCTTTAAGAGATTTGAGATGATTCTATAAAAGGAGCCGAAGAACATGAAGTGGGTAGATTCAATGAATCTGACCTAACCCTAAGATCTATGATTGAGATTGAGTGGCAAAAGATGAGTTAACCTAATTGAGGAAAATATAAGGGAACTTGAGCATTGTGATATGCATTTACATGGTGAACAGAGAATGTTGGAAGAGGAAAGTTTTATTGACTGAATAAGCAAAAAAGGTTGAAGGAGAAGTGTGGTGATTGCTTGAAGAAAAGTTTCAAGCAGATCAGAGATGGAAATGGAAAATTTTCAAAGTCAGTAAACCAACATTAGTGTATGGAATCGGATCTAATATTTGCAAAGTGAGTTGTATATTTTTCAGAAAATACTGTTGCTACTTTCTAACCATTGTAACAGTCAAAATCCTTTTAACAAAGGTTGACCTAACAGTCATATGTTAAATCCTTTGAACAAGGTTGCATTCTAATGGAGTGTATGTAAGTCCTATGACTAGGCTCACTTTTAACAAGGTGATTGAAATCCTTTAACTTGGTCACACCTGACAGTGTGTATTGTAACCTTTGACAGGGTTGGCTTTTTACCGAGCTTACTTCAAAAGAGTGAAAATAATAGTAGCATGTTACAAAGTGGTTTTTCCCAAATTGGGTTTCCACTATAAATCCTAGTGTTTATACTTGTGTGAATGTTTAGATCTGAACATTACTATGTTTTGCAAGTTAAGTTATAGCTAGGTAGTGGACTGCATTGTTAGATGTTTCTATTATTGAACCAGTGATGACCGAGTTTGTTTTGGTTTTGGATCTGATTTAAGGATAAGTTTTTAAGATTGTTTTATACATCAGGACCTAAGAACAACTAATTCACCCCCCCTCTCTGTTGTTCTAAATCATATTAATAGGAGATAGTTGATAAAGGTCAATACTTGGCTCACTCCAAGTTTCATAGGAACATACGAAGATTGGAATATGATTCAATGTCAAAGTCGGTGACTAGCAAACAGAGTGATATACAATGTTGACAAGAAGACAAAAAAGGGTCTAGTGTGCTGAATCAAGATTGAATCTTTAGAATCACACTTAGGGGTATGTTCATGACATACTAAGGTGTATTCGACTCAAAGGTTTAGTACTTCATAGGTCTGCATGGCATAATTCTATTATCTTAGAGGTTGGAGTGAGTGTTCATGAGGAACATGTGAAAAGGGCTAACCAATCTAATGTCATGGATTTGTATAGATGAATGTTTTCAATGATGCTATAGGATGTTCTAGAAGTATGTGCTTGATGAGTTGACAATATTCATGGATTTGACATATTAGATTGGTGGAACTTTTGGTCAACAATAATAATTTTATTATTGTTCTTGTTCTTGGCCGACTAGGTTGATAAATCATGTTGCACAAGTGGTAAGCCATGAAATCTAAAAGATTTATGATCTCTATTTCATTGATAAGTGTTATTATTTGGATTTGATGGTCACAAATGAATCTTAATGAGATATTTGGCATGGTGATTTGAAAAGAAGATGAGTTAGGGTTTGTAGACCTAATTCTTGATATAAGGTGATGAATTAGGATAAATCCAGTTGTGGATCATGGATAAAAATTTTAGAGGGTGCTAGCAGAGGAAGAGATAGATTGGGAGATGATGAGAAGAGGTTCAACAAGAGGTTGAACATTGAGATGCATTGTGCTACATTGGAGTTGTATCAGACATGAGGAGATGTCATTTTCACTGTTCATAAAAGGTTGAGATCATTGGAGTGATCAGATTGTACAAAAATGAGTCTTCCTTAGGGTTGGAGCCTGAGGTTTTTGTTTGAGCAGTGAGATCTAGGTATGTTGGAAAGTTGACTATACTATTGTATATGACTAGATATAGTGTTTTCATTATGGCAACAAAGTCATATAGTGTTTTGGAGTTAGTGCACATTATCAAAAGATCAAAATTTGGTTAAGTATAGAAGGCTGGATAGTTAATAGAGCACCAGTAGATTAGAGCATCAGCGAATGTGCATACGATAGAGTTATGGTATGTGCCCTTGAAGATAAGATGGTAAGAGTATATTCATGCTAATTCTAAGAGCACATGATCAAAAGATACAGTATGACAAAGATACAAACAGTTGAAGTTACATAGACAATGAATGCCAGAATAGAACAAAGTATGCAGCCGACTGTTAGTAATTTGATTAATGATGATATTATTTTTTTGTAAAGGCTATGCGCCTATTTTAATTAAGTTGTAGACATATAATTATGTTTTTTTGTAAACACGCTTGAGCCAATTCACTTGGAAGCGTTGTATGTAATCGGTTATAGGCTGACCTAGTTAATTGTTTTGTACGCGCATATAAATATTAGATGTGCCCTTGTAATAAAATAGAAGAGTTGATATAGAGATGAAATAAGAAGAGAAGAAGTGTGTGAAGAGCATATAGAATTTATTAGAGCTTTGCAAGAGGTCAAAGCATTAGCGCATCAAAGGAACTGATCAGACAAGCAGTGTCACAGCACCAGTTCATCCAGCAGATATAGTGTGTATCTGAGATCAGAAGGTTGTAGCCTTCACCACTTGAGCAGTGAGCTCTAGGACAGTGTTTCCCCACCCCTAACATGGTTATTTTAAAAGATTCCTAACAGGTTTTGACCCTTGACAAGGTCACTGTACTAAAAGCATTGTAAAGAACAACTCCTAATAGGGTTGCAGATCTTCTAACAAGGATCACAAGACACTACTAAATTTCTTAGTGGGTGTCAATTCCCATTGGGGTTTTTACCTATTTGGGTTTCCCCATAACCATATTGGTGTTATGTGTTGTGTTTATGTATCTTGTTTATGTTGATGTTCATTTCAGTACTTAAGCTTTCAAGTTAAGTTTCAAGAGTAAAGAAAAAGATTAAATATAGTGAACACTGATTCACCCCCCCCCCCACCCTCTCAGGGTCCCATTCCTAACAATCAGTATCAAAGATCTAGTCCTCAGTAAAGAAGTTTAACCACTTGAGGTGATCATGGATAAGGGAGAAATGAAACATCTAAAAAAGAATCTTGAAGCTGCTCTTGAAGAGCTTGACAGATTTGAAAAAGAAATTGAAGAACTAAAAGAAAAAGTCAGTGATTCTCAAGTAGTCATCAAAAGACTAAGAAAAGATTTGAAAGATTATTCAAATAGTGATTTAGGAAATATGGTCAAAAAGCTAAATGAAGAGAACACGTATCTGAAAGATTAGATTGAAGAGCTGGATGAAAAGATAACTAACAATCAAGAAGTTTATGATGAACAGATCAAGGAGAACCTTCAACTGAATGAAGAATTGAGGCAAGAAAACATGGAAATCTTGGAGCTAAGAAACAACAAAGAAAAGTTGGAATCCAAATTGAAAGAGGCAAAGAATCACATTGATAAATTACACACAAGCAAGGATCTAATTAAATCTTAGTTATATGCTCAGAAACTTAAAGGAGATACTAGTGGCATTGGATTCAATGAAGCACAAAATCAGATTGACAACATGCGCAAGAATGAAAGCACCAGAAGACACCACAGATGTCAAGAAGACTAAAAATTAGACTAAAGACAATACTGAACCATCTAAAGATGAGCGCAAGCAAGTAGACCAAACTTGTTATGCATGTAACAAGCATGGACATATAGAAAGGAATTGTAAACAAGTAAGACCTTTCAATGGTTACTATTATTCATGCAATAAATTTGGTCATAGAGCTATGAATTGTAAAACAAGTCAGAAGAACAAGACTCAGAATAATCAGAGAAATCATAATCAAACAAATGCAAGAAGTCCTTAGAGTATTACATGTCAAATATGTAATTATAATGGTCACTCAACAAGACAGTGTAAAATGGTAACCCATATCAATGCGCCGAGGAATTTAAGGCCTCCAGTTATTTGTCACTCATGTAACAAGGCTAAACACATCTCAAATTTTTTTAGATCAAGAACACAAAGTCAGGAAAGACCTAAAAAGCTAGAAGAATCAATATTAGATTCTGAAGGAGAAGTCAAGTTTGTGAAAGTTGCAGAAGATGTGAGCTTGATTTGGTTAGAGGCAAAGAAGGATAAGATTGATGAGTATGTATTGGATGTATCCATAGTGGACACACCTTCTACATCTGGATGAATGACCCTTAGGGTCATAGGGGGAGCTAATTTAGCTCTAGACCCCTGTGCGGCTGGTATACTCACCCTCAAAGTATGTGCCTTTGGATTTAACCTTTTTGAGACTAGTAGAACCTATGTGCAAGAGTGCACTACCTGATTGATTGCAAAATGAAAGTTGGAGATTTTCAGTGAAATTTTGGTTTATGCAACAAGCATTAATGGTAGAATTTTTCACTTTAAAGTACTTGGAGACTTGCAGATCACTCATTGCATTCAAGTTTAAGCGATTGGAGAGCATAGAAGCCCTAGCAGTGATTGTGAAGGATTGAATCTTGATTCACCAGCAAAGAAGTGTGTTTGATCGGTTGCAGAAGCCCTAATCCATTGCGATGATTCAGAAGTTCTCAAAAATTGATTGTGAAGTGATATACAAGTAAGTTATGGCTACGCCTATTGTGTTTGATGTTGTGGAGAAGAAGAGATACATTTTCAAGAGGCACCCTTTCAAATCTACTTTGGATGACCTAGAAGGAGCATTCTCTCGAACCCCTATGGGTGTTATGCATGTTGAAGACATCCATGCATACATTTACTGTAAGAAGGAACCAATAGGTCTTGATAGAATTAGAGTGCACATTGAGACTATGATGAAACCAGATAAAACCTTCCTTGATGAGTTCGCACAGTTGGCAAACCATCCCATAGTTAAATATGCTACAACATATAAGTTTTATGAGTCTAAATGGATAAAGATTTTTCTCAGCAAAATTCATGATGACCTATTCTAGATAGGTGAAGTCCCAGTAAGAATCACAGGAGATCTCATTCATGAGATGACAAGCCTCTCTAAGAAAGGCGTCATTCTTCCAGCAGGCAAGGATGTAAGAAACCGAGTTAAACAAGCATGTAAGTCAAGAAGTGATAGGCATGAAATGACAATTGAGCCTATAGAGGAGAAAGACATCAAATTGATGTCTATGATACTAAGATATAGGTTTCAACACACCAGCAAGGTGAATAGTGTGTCAGCGACCACTATTCTTGCAGCAATAAGACTTGTGAGAGAAAATTGTGAGTTCAATCTGTGCGAGATCTTGTGCGCACAATTGATTGACAATATTAGATCCATTAAGCATGATAAGACCAAAATATTCAAGTTTGGGTCTTTGATCATATACATGTACTTTCACATACTTGGAAAGGTGTCATATTTGTATTTAGACAAGAGTATTCCTACAATGCCACATATATCCTTTAAGGCATCTACTGAGAGTACACTAAGGGATTACATGGAGTTGGAATTGAAGACATTTAGGATCAAAATGCAGATGAGGTACATGATTCCAAAAAGCATTGTTGAGAAATACAAAGACACCATTTGCTTCATTGTAGAAACTGACACAACTTGCATGGAAGTAGTGGAGCCTAAAACAAAGTGGATTCATCCACTTGGATATGAGGTTGAGGAACCAATCCTAGAAGCATATGCACAAGTATTGCTATCAGCACCTAAGGACCCTAATGAACCAAGATGGGGGACTTATGAAGAAAAGACAAGAGAAGTTGATGTAGTTTTGAACAGTGCAACAACTAAGAGGAAAGTAGCTAAGGTTACTTCTGAGATACTGAGAATTCATGGAGTAAGATAGGAAGACCTTGACAAAGCAAGACAAAAAAAGATTGTTTTGCAAATTGAGAGTGCATCTACAGTAGAAGCAGAATCTGATGATCCTAAGATGAAAAAGGTTAAGATTGAGAAAACCGATGAACCAAAGGATAAACATGACAAAATAGATGTTACCCCCCCCTGAGCCCACAAAAAAATTGATCTTACAGCTCCTCCTAAGTATAAGACAATGGCTAAGAGGAAGAAAGAGATAGGTGCAAGCCACCCATCCTCATGCACCACAAGAAGTCAGAGAAAAAGCACACAATCACCTCCACAAGTAAGTTTCAGACCTAGTCTAAAAATGTTGAGTACAAGGATAATTGAGGAAGGAAGAATTGATCAGATAGGAAAATTCTATGAGAAATACATTGAGATTGACAAATCAGAGATTCATGGAATGATTATCAAACATATGCTAAAGTTTAAAAAGATAGTCCTAGAACTGAAGACAGTGATTTCAGAAAATGTATGGAACATTTTGGAATTCTTGAAGAGACAGGCAATTGAGGAAGATCTGAGAATAAGATAGAAAATTCTAGATGAAATCCTCCCGGTATGTTCTCTAGAGGATAAAATTTTGTTGCTAGATATGGTGAAGCTACACCTCAAAACCAAGTCTAGAACACTACATATCATGGATAAGAATTATGAGTTGGTTGCAAAGGAAATAGAGAAATCCTTTGAGAAAGTTTTTTTGAATAGGCACATGTACCCACCTACTGCACCCACAACTCAAGTGCCCATAAAGGTAGACAAGGAGTTAGAGACCACAAATATACCATTTACAGGTCCTCAAGATTCAGCACCTATAGTTGAAATACCTACAGAGGCAGAAAAGTCTGCGCCCATAACAGAGACTCAAAAAGATGATACAATTTTTATTGATAATGTAGAAATTGCTATGGCGGTCACAGACATTGATTTGGATAATTTAGAAGAATCCTTTGTAAGCACACAAGATTTTAAGACTCTATGTGGTGACACTCTTCCTAATCAGCAAGAAGTATTGATTGAGGATATAACAGATGAAAAAGAAGAAAAGGAATCAGAAAAGGAGAAAGGAGAAGAAGAAATGAAAGAAAGTGAGCAAAAAGATTAGCCATCTATTGAGATGCCAATCAGAGTAAAACAAGAAGTGATGGATAACACTCCTATCACTCCATTACCTTATGTATCATTGTTGTCAAGTTTGACACCGAACACCACTAGCTTGGACTCTTGGGGAGAAGAAGACCTAATTAAGATCAGTGTCCTAGCCATGGAGAAAGCAAAAGAAAAATAGGTGATTAGGAATCCTTTGTTTGTTGAATCAGTCAACATTTTGAACAACCTATTACCTTTAGATAAGAAAGTGTCTAAGGTCCATACAGTTTATGATGTTAGTACTATCCTTATAGCCTTCAAGTCTAACTTCTCTAGCTTGGAAGAATCTACATCTCAAATAGTAGAAGAGAAATACATGAAAAAGAGATTGCGTGAACTGGTTAGTAACTTTTCACTTGACCTAAGTTCATTAAAGGTTGGTCAAGCATCTTTGAAGGAGTTTTTTGCAAAGGGAAGGAAGATCATTGCAGATTGTATGAATCAAGATAAGCTAACTAGTGATCACTACAAGAAAATCTAGGAGGGGCAGGCCTTGATAGACCAAGTCATAAAATTAGTGGAAGATCCCTCCACCGATGTGAACATGTGCAATATTGTATACCAGGGTCAGATAGACAAGATAGAAAAAGTAGAGAAATAGATGTCTAAGATAAGGGCAAGGCAGACACAGCTCAGGAATGCTCTTGCACCCTCTCTAGATATTCTAAATTAGAACATCAAGGAGATCAATGCCACTATGGTGACATATGATCAAGGTCCTAGTACAGACTTGGAGAAGATGGAGAAACTGCAATATTCCTTATGCGCCCATCTCCCAATTTTTAATGCTCTGACAGCATTCTGGAAACAAGAGATCCATAATTTGCAGATACCACATCCAGATGTCCTAGTATTTGTAGCCACATTTTTGGAGCACCTTTGTCATTAATGTCAAAGGGGGAGTATTGTATAGAATATGGAGTCTTATATATATGTAAAGAAGATGCATAGTAAAGAGCATAAGGGAGATATAAGTTAGAGTATGATAAAGAGTTTTTGTATAAGGGTGCAGTTAGTAACTTTTCCATATTCCTTTATTGCCATTAATGACAAAGGGGGAGATTATTGGAAAGTTGAATATACTATTGTATATGACTAGATATAGTGTTTTCATTATGGCAACAAAGTCATATAGTGTTTTGGAGTCAGTGCACATTATCAAAAGATCAGAATTTGGTTAAGTATAGAAGGCTAGACAGTTAACAGAGCACCAGTAGATCAGAGCATCAGCAAACATGTGTATGAAAGAGTTATGGTATGCGCCCTTGAAGATAAGATGGTAAGAGTATATTCATGCTAAGTCTAAGAGCTCATGATCAGAAGATACAGTATGACAAAGATATAGACAGTTGATTACATAGACAGTGAATGCCAGAATAGAATAGAGTATGTAGCTGACTGTTAGTTTTTTTATTAGCAATGATATTATTATTTTGTAAAGGCTATGTGCCTATTTTAATTAAGTTGCAGACATATAATTATGTTTATTTGTAAACACGCTTGAGCCAATTCACTTAGAAGTGTTCTATGTAATCAGTTATAGGCCGACCTAGTTAATTGTTTTGTAAGTGCATATAAATATTAGATGTGCCCTTGTAATAAAATAGAAGAGTTGATATAGAGATGAAATAAGAAGAGTAAAAGTGTGCGAAGAGAAGATAGAATGTATTAGAGCTTTGTAAGAGGTCAAAGCATCAACGCATCAAAGGAACTGATCAGACAAGCAATGTCACAACACTAGTTCATCCAGCAAATATAGTGTGTATCTGAGATCAGAAGATTGTAGCCTTCACCACTTGAGTAGTGAGCTCTAGGACAGTGTGTCCCCACCCCTAACATGGTTATTGTAAAAGAATCCTAACAGGGTCCGACCCTTGACAAGGTCATTGTACAAAAAGAATTGTAAAGAACATCTCCTAATAGGGTTGCAGATCTTCTAACAAGGATCACAAGACACTAGTGCAGTTCTTAGTGGGTGTCAATTTCCACCGAGGTTTTTACCTATTTGGGTTTCCCCGTAACCATATTGGTGTTATGTGTTGTGTTTATGTATCTTGTTTATGTTGATGTTCATTTCAATACTTAAGCTTTCAAATTAAGTTTCAAGAGTAAAGAAAAAAATTAAATATAGTGAACACTGATTCACCCCCCCCTCTCAGTGTTCCTATTCCTAACAAGGTAGTCATCCTAAATGTAGGTGCATTCCCCATTATTGTAATACGTTTATACTTCTAATAAGGTATTTACTTATTGTGGGTAATCAACCCCACCATGGTTTTTTCCTTAATAGGGTTTCCACGATAAAAAATATTTTGTCAACTTGTGTGTATGTGTTTCTAATTTGTTTATGCATGCATGTTTTACATTCCTTTTTTCTAGATCATATTTAAGGGTACACAAAGTTAAGGGTTTTCGAGTTTAAGGGTTTGAATTTTAAGGTATTGGTAATAAATAATTCACTCCTCTTATTTTTTTTCTACCATAATATCAACAAGTAGTATCATAGCCTTGGTCCCTTTGAATAAATCCTAACAAATTGAGGGAGATCCAAGTATGGAAGCCAAAAGAATGGAACTACAAAAATCCTTAAAGAAATTGTCTAGGTATGGGAAGGAGATGAAATGACTCGTGAAGGATTTTGAAGAAGAAGAAAGAGGGGTCAAGATATTAGAAGCAATAATTTCTAAGAGAACACTAAATAATTCACCCGTAGCCTCTAATATTAGATCTAATGTTTCCAATATTAAGACAACTATTGATGAGCCCATGGTAGCTATCAAAACAAAGAAAAAAAATTATGCAAGCTCCACATTTGTTTACTCTCTCATTTTTTTCAATGAAGAAGATACACATGGGTGCAAAGAAGAAAATAAGGGCATTCATAGTAACTACTCATGTCTTTTGACAAGAAACTCAAGTAAATCTCTAGACCACAAGGAGCTTAAAGGAACCATTGATAAAGAGGAAGACAAATATAAAGGTAAGAATTCTATGATCAACACCTCTACTATAAGTGTTGTTAAGGATATTGTGGTTGTTACTCAAAATGATTGTAAGGAAACCAAAACTAGCATTATTCCTACTTGGAATACTTCTACATGTCAGAATATTGATGCAGTTATTTTTTAAAACACTATAAGTTGTGTTGATATAGAAGATAAGGCCATAGTATCTCATCACATAGTGGATAAGGCCATATAATTGGTTGATATATAGTGGATTCTCTTATCACATGACTAGAGACGTAAGAAAGTTTATTAAGTATGAAGAGTATGATGGTGGAATTGTTAGATGGGGCGACAACACTAGGGTAAAAATCAAAGGAAAATGTATCGTTTCTCTAGATGGAAAGAATACAACATATGATGTGCTACATGTTGTTGGTCTATCACACAATATTCTTAGTGTTGGTCAGTTAATGGATAAAGGGTATGATCTATATTTCATAAATGACATGTGCAAATCTTGAATAAACTTGGAAGAGAGATTGCTACTAGATTCAAGACTAGAGGTAATGTATTTCTCTTGGATAATGGACCAGATGCCTACTTGTCATCTTAGATAGATGAAAGATGGTTGTGGCACAAGAGGTTGTGTCATAAAAATTTGACAATATTGTTGCCATAAGCTCTACTTTTTATGTTAGATATTTACCTAAAATAAAGATTTCAACTAACAATTTTTGTAAGAGTTGTCAATTGGGAAGGCAACCAAATATACCTCTTTTCTCTAGAAAAGTAAATTCAAAAGGCTAGCTTGATATTTCTCACTTAAACTTGTGTGGACCCACCAAGGTTAATTATTTCAAAAAATTTGGTAGTAAATGTTGCATAAGCCAAGATAAAAATACAAGAAAGTTTGGTGTAAGAACTAGTGAAGGCATTTTCCTTGGATACTCTACCATAGGTAGAAGATATAGGTGCTATAATATGAGATTGAGGGAATTAATAGAAAGTAAACATGTTAGGGTGAAAGAAGATCCTAAAAAACTAACTGAATCCATCAAGTATGATGAAAAAAGACAAATTAATAGTGACAATCAGGGAAAAGGCAAACTAGTTCAACCCCAAGTCTCAAGTATATTAGTGACTGCTAGAGAAGAATCAAGGTATGTGTTGGAGAAAATGATACCAAGATGTATAAGGTTAAATCATAGAAAAGAAAAGATCAATAGTAGCATAAACAAAAGATCTCAAATAAGAAGAGGAACTGTGCAAGATCAAACATGCTTCACGTCACATATAAAGTCTAAGAATGCAATGGAATCCTATCAAGATGACTGTTGGACTAAAGGAATGGAAGAAGAAAAATCAAGGATTGAGAAAAATGACAAGTGGATTCTTGTTTCAAGACCTAAGGAAATTATAAATGATACCAAATAGAAATTCAGAAACAAGTTTGATGAAGAAGGAGAATTAATAAAAATCAAGGAAATTTTGGCACATAATTCACATAATAAAGAAGTTGATTATGGTGAGACCCTTGCGCTAGCAACAATAATGGAGGCAATAAGATTATTTCTTACATATGCTTCTCACAAGAAATTCAAGATTTATCAGATACATATCAAATCAACCCTTCTAGATGAAGAATTGGAGGAGAAAGAAAATATTAAAAAAATAGATGGATCCCAGTTGACTGATAAAAAAATCTTGGTATGTTCACAATTGAATGAATATTTACTTAAGCTTGGTTTAAAAAAGGGAAATGCTAATTGTAATCTGTACCTTAATATTGATAATGAGAATACTCTCATTGTGGAAATTTTTATTGAAAATATCATTTTTGGAGGAGATGATAAGTTGAGCAAAGAATTTGCATCACAAATATAAAAGGAATTCAAAATGCTCATGATAAAAGAAATCAAATTCCTTTTGGGACTACAAGTCACACAATATGATAGAGTAAATTTTATGAGCCAAGCCATGTATGTGAGGGAATTACTAAGGAAATCTGGATTGGATGATTCAAAACCAATAGGAACACTGATGACAATAAGATGCAAATTATCAAGAGATGACGAGTCTCCCAAGATAAACAAGTCAAGATATAGATCAATGGTTGAAGGATTATTGCATCTAACTCATACAAGAACTGACATCACAAGTGTAGTATATTTTGTTTCAAGCTTTCAAGAAGAGCCTAAGAGAAATCACGAGGTTGCAGTTAAGACAATCTTCATATACTTGAAGGGAACACTTGATTATGGGATGTGGTACTCTAAAGGTGAAGAATTTAGTCTTTGTGCATATGCTAATGTAGATTGGGATAGAGATATTGATGATAGAAAGAGCACTAGTGGTGGATCATTTTTCTTGGGAGATAGGTTGGTCTCATGAATGAGCAAGAAATAAAGTTACACCTCTCAATCTATAGATGAGTATAAGTATGTTTTTACTACATTAAACTACACTCAAGTGGTGTGGATGAAATAGATGTTGTCTAATATTGTATTTTTCTTTGATGAGCCTATCACTATCTACCATGATAACTCAAGTGCAATAAATATCTCTAAGAATCTAGTACAACACTCAAAAACTAAGCATATTTCAATCAAGTTTCATTTATTAAGGGAACAGATAAATGAGAAAGAAGTAAGGTTTGATTTCATACCCACTAAATAATAGGTTGTTGATATCTTCAAAAAACCCTTTCCTAAGGAGATATTTGAGTATCTCAAAGGAAAATTAAGGGTCATGGACCCTCCTATTCACAACTAAGATGCAAGAGAATGCAGCAATTTAGAAGATCTTATGGAAATATTATTCAAACTAGATTGATGTAAGGAGGTTGCTACTCAGGGGGAGTAGTAAGCATGGTAAAGGTAAGTATGATTAGTTTCTGAGATAAATTAGATGTAAAAATCTATATGAGTCTATTGAAGTTAGTGAGCTAGGACTTTGATGTGTAACTAATATTTAGATGGCTCAAACATGTGAAAGAAATAAAGTAAAAGAGATGGGAAAGAAAACTGAAAGAAATGAAGGTAAAGAAAGATGACATTGTTATGAAAAAGCATGTTGGATGAGATCATATGGTACACCTTTGTCATTGATGTCAAAGGGGGAGATAAGAATATGTGAAAAAAAATAAGAAGAACTACTAAGTCCAGAAAAGAAGAGATCAGATTAGAAAGATGAAACAAGTTTATATACTTGCACATAAGAAAAAGTATGTTGAGTGGCTTACATCCTAGGGGGAGAAATAGATGTAGAGTAGAGTATGTAATCAGATTGGAACCAAAGGAATCTGGCTTCCATGGGGAGCTACTTGGTGAAGTGTTGGGTTAGAGGGACTCTAGCAAATAATTTGTTTGGTTGGTCTCAAGAGTAGACAGTTGGTTTTAGATTGTATTAATATGTTTTTCCTATCACATGTTGCCATCAATGCCAAATGGGGAGATTGTTGGAAATTGGCATGTTGGATGTTTTTTCATTGATGTCAACATGTCAGAGGAATCAGAGGGATGTCAACATGGAAGAAAAAGTTTAGAATAATTGATTAAAAGATATAGTTGTTGAATGTTAACTGAACTATTGTAGGATAGCCAGGAGAATAGGTTGTTTAGAGGTCTGATGAGGTTCGAATATTGAAGATATAAAGTCACACACATGGGAGATAGTTTTTGAAGGTTAATACTTTGTTAACTCCAAGTTTTAGAGGAAGATATGAATATTTGAATATGATTCAAGGTCAAAGTTGGTGACTGGTAGACAGAGTAAAACATAGTGTTGATAAGAAGACAAAAAAGGGTCTAGTGTGCTGAATCAAGATTGAATCTTTAGGAGTGCACTTAGGGGTATGTTTGGGACATACTTAGGTGTCTTCAACTCAAAGGGTTAGGAATTTAGAGGTCTTCATGGCATAATTCTATTGCCTTAGAGGTTGGAGTGAGTATTCATGAGGAACAGGTGAAAAGGGTTGACAAATCTAATGGTTGCGATGGATTTGTATAGATGAGTATTTTTATGATGTTATAGGATGTTCTTGAAGTATGTGCTTGATGATTTGATGATATTCATGGATTGGACAAATCAGATTGGTGGAATTTTTGGTCAACAATAACATTATATTATTGTTCTTGTTCTTGGCCGACTAGGTTGATAAATTGTGTTTTGCAAGTGGTAAGTCATGAAATCTAAGAGAATTATGATCTCTAGGTGAATGATAAGTGTTATTATTTGGATTTGATGGTCAGAGATGAGTTTTAATGAGAGATTTGGCACAGTGATTTGAAAAGAAGACAAGTTAGGGTTTGTAGACCTAAATTTTGATATAAGGAGACATGAATTAGGGCAAATTTAGTTGAGGATCATGGATGCATATGATAGAGGGTGATAGCAAAGGAAGAGATAGATTGAGAGATGATAAGAAGAGGTTCAACATGAGGTTGAATAGTGATATGCATTATGCTACATTAGAGCAGTATCAAACATGAGGTAGATGTCATTTTCATAGTTCACGAAAGGTTGAGATCATTTGAGTGATTAGATTGTAAGACAACGAACCTTCCTTAGGGTTGGAGCCTAAGGTTTTTGTTTGAGCAGTAAGCTTAGAGGCAGTGATCTTGAATGTAGGTGAATTCCCCATTATTGTAATAAGTTTATACTTCTAACAAGGTATTTGATTATTGTGGGTAATCAACCCCATTGTAGTTTTTCCCTTAACAAGGTTTCCATGATAAAAATCTCATGTCAACTCATGTGGATGTGTTTTTTATTTGCTTATGCATGCATTTTTTACATTTCTTTTATTTAGATCAAATTTAAGGGTACACAAAGTTAAGGGTTTTGGGGTTTAAGGGTTTGAAGTTTAATGTATTACGACAGGTGAAAAAGGTTGGCAAATCCAATGGTTGCGATGGATTTGTATAGATGACTATTTTTAATGATGTTACAGGATGTTCTTGAAGTATGTGCTTGATGAGTTGGTGATATTCATGGATTGGATGGATCAGATTTGTGAAATTTTCGGTTAACAATTTTTTTTTATTAAATTGTTCTTGTTCTTGGTCGACTAGGTTGATAAATTATGTTGTGCAAGTGGTAAGTTGTGAAATCTAAGAGATTTAAGATCTTTAGGTGATTGATGTGTTATTATTTAGATTTGACAGTCAGAGATGAGTTTTAATAAGAGATTTGACGTGGTGATTTGAAAAAAAGATGAGTTAGGGTTTGTAGACCTAATTCTTGATATAAAGTGATGAATTAGGGAAAATCTAGTTGCAGATCATGGATGCAGATGCTAGAGGGTGCTAGCAAAGGAAGAGACAAATTGGGAGATGATAAGAAGAGGTTCAACAAGAGGTTGAATAGTGATCTACATTATGTTGCATTGGAGCTTTATCAGACATGAGGTAGATGTCATTTTCATAGTTCACAAAAGGTTGAGATCACTAGAGTGATTATATTGTAAGACAATGAGTCTTCCTTAGGGTTGGAGCCCGAGGGTTTTTGTTGAGTAGTGAGCCTGAATGAAGGTGCATTCCCCATTATTGTAATAAGTTTACACTTCTAACAAGGTGTTTTCTTATTGTGGGTAATCAACCCCACCGTGGTTTTTGTCTTAACAAGTTTTCCACGATAAAAATCTTATGTCAACTTGTGTGGATGTGTTTTTTATTTGTTTATGCATGCATGTTTTACATTCCTTTTATTTAGATCAAATTTAAGGGTATACAAAGTTAAGTTTTGGGGTTTAAGGTTTTGAAGTTTAAGGTATTGGAAACACCCCCCCTCTCTCTCTCTCTTAGTTGTTTCTGCCATAATATCAACACTTATTTCTTTGCACATATACAAGTTTTATAGGTCATTGAGTGAAGAGGCTAAATTTTTTGGGACGACATATAAAGTAATTATAAATATGAAAGATAATAATTCAATAGGTCAGCATGCATTAATATGCAAAAGTAGTGAAAATTACCTACAAAATGATAATTTAAGATGGTTTGGTTTTGAGTCAATCTCATATTCCTCTAAAAGCTATGAAGAAAATAATATGAATCAAATTATACAAGATGCATTTCACGAGCAAAGAAAAAAATTCATGCCTTTAGAGAAATACCCAACCCAAGAAAAATCTTGTCCAATTGATGTTTGCAACCAAGGAAATTTGAAATTTGAACCAAGCATCATCGCAAACAAGTTTCAAGGTGAGACCTAAAAGCTCTTCCACTACCTACACCATGGAATAATTAAAATTATTTGCCAAATGATGCAAAAAAGTAGCTCAAATAATCCCCTTCCCCTCTCTATTAGATGGTACAATGTATCATGTGCATGATCATGAACATTGATCATGCTTATGCATATTTTAGCTTTTTTGAACGATAATTTGGTAAAAAGACTAAGCTATTTTTCTCTGTTATTTGGTTCCTTCGGCTTGTATAATATTTTGACATGATGAAATAATCTTTTTTATAATTAGCCGATAAGCTTTCCCTGCGAGATCACTCCCATCCCTACGGGAGAAAATTTGTCTCATGCCCTACAAACCAATTTCTTTCCCTAAAACCAAGAAACTTCCAGTTTTTCTACTACGGAAGTGGGAAATAAGTAAGCTGCAAACCATGTTCAATAGTATTTCACATTGCGTCTTCCACATGCATTCTCATTATGTTATTGTCAGAGGAATTTAAGCTGAGTAGTTGGGGCTGTTGGTGATGGTAGGAAGTTTATGAAGCCTTCCCCCAATTAAATCTTGAACTCCCATCAAACCCCATAAAACTAAAGAACGTGTGAAATCCATAGAATGCAGGTTGGATTTGATGCAAGTTTATGGCCCAACTTTACTGTGTTGAACCCTGAATGAATAAAGGTTCTTTATTGTGTTTATGTGTATAATTTGTATGCTCTAGATTTTGAGCTCTTTTCCCTCATTTCTCTGTGTTCCCATCCCCATTAATTTCACCATGATATGGAGGTTTTTTATTTGGGTATCCTTGCGAGAAGAGTCGAACCTGAGACCTAAGCCAATTCTACTACCCGTGTGAACTACTGACCAATTTGAAATTCAAATGACTAAGAATTCATGTCTACATTTGCCACGGATCGCAACCCTGGCATCACAGATCCGATGGCTAATTAAGAAAGAGTAAAGGATTTTAGTTTGCAAATATTTGATTCCTCTTCTCTAAGTTCAAAATGTCTAGTAGTGGAAAGGGCGGCAAGGGTTTGGGAAAAGGAGGCACCAAGAGGCACATAAAAGTTCTCTGTGATAATATTCAAGGCATTACCAAGCCTGCAATTAGGCATTTGGATACAAGAGGAGATGTTAAGTGTATGAGTGGCCTGATCTATGAAGAAACCAAGGGTGTTCTGAAGATCTTCTTGGAGAATGTCATTAGAGATGTTGTCATAAGAGGCAGGCCAAGACTCTCTACGGCTTCGAAGGGTAGATCTGTTTTGAGAGCCCAAGGTATTTTTTTACTGTTTCATTTCTCTATTGGTGTTTTTGAACACCACTTCTGTTATGGGAATGTCTGATTGACATCTTCCATGATTAGGCTAGAGATTAGGGACTGTAATTGAAGACAAAATGAATGGACTGTTAGATGTTGGTACTATGGTTTATTTCGAAAATGGATTTTGTTTATGGTAGATGTTAAATCAATTTACTTTTTCTTTTTGACTTATTGAATTTAAGAATGGTTATACTTTACTATAGTTTTTGGGTTGGAGATATTGAGTGAGAGTGGACATATGCTGTGCAAGTTATCTGGAGAAATTTCTTCATTTCTCGGGCTTTTGTAATTTTAAAGATGATTCAGAGAGATGTGCTTTGAATCCTAAAGGGATATTAGATAAACATAGTCCATTTTAACTGAGTCAGTGGTGATAGAAATGTGACAAGATTTTGAGCAAAAATCCTTTGTTCTTTTCCTGGATGCTCTAAATTAAAATGAGTAAAGAGATTTGTTACTTTATTGAATCCTTGCACGTAAAAAATGAGTTAATTGGTTCAGCTGTGCTTTGTACATTTTTACGTCTGAATATGATGGCCATGAATAAGCAAATTCATGGACACCATTTCCATAAATTGTTACTGGTGTTTCGAATGAAAATTTAAAAAAGGCTAAACAAACATCTATATGGTAACCTGTAGTTTTTAATCCAGAAATTAAAAAAATCATAAAGCCCCCAGCTTTTCAAATTTGAAAGTTTACCCTAATTTAATAATAAAAAAGACTATAAAAATCTATGCTTATAAAAGTTCATTAAAAATGTCAATGACATGTAAGAGTGCAAAATGTCTTCTATGTTAATTGTTTATGATATCTTTTAAGAATGTGTCTAATTATAGGCTATTTGACTGTTTATCATATCTATATTCTTTCCTTTATTTATCATCTATGCAGCTCTGCTCTGGCTACTCTTTTTTACCTTAAACAACTCTATTTAATAGGAAAATATTTAGTTTTATCCTTGTAGAATTATCTTCATCGAATAGGTTTGAAATGTTGAGTTTGTGATCGCTGGTTTAATATGGTGAGGACATTCAAGAAACTTTTGAATTACTTCAAATGTAATTTTGCATTGAAATTCTTGTTTAAAGTATTTTATTTTGATGTATCACAGCTAATTGTTTGGTGCAAGGAATTATAGTACAATTAGGTACATCCTATGAGTTGCTTGTTGCAGTCCAATAAAACTAAAACTATCTGTAGACTTTTTTCTTTTTACTATATGAAATAACACATCTTGCTAAATCAATGAGAAATTTTTTATTTTTTTTAATATATTGATTAAATGCATATTACATAAAGAATTAGTAGTTAAAAAGTGTGAGAGAAAGAAATTATAGACACCATATTAATAGTAATTGCTGATTCAAGACATACGACATACATAGACCAGCATCAGTTCAGTCCAATAGAATTGCTGATTAGAATTACATACAACATTAACATAGACTGGCATCAGTCCCAAAGAAGAGCTGAGACACCAGATGAACACTAATCATGATATACAATACATAGTAAACATAGACACCAGTATCAGTCCTGTAGAAGAGCTCTCAAGCTCTGCCTATGTTGACTTTTATTTCCAAGCAATTGTGTAATTTGAGCTTTAATGACTTGAATTTGAAAATCTAATTTCAAGTTCTTTTCTGCCTCAACCTGTAGTTGAGAAAATAAAGATGTAAGAGAGTTTCCCTTAGTGTCTCTATTACAATTATGACTTTTTGATCTGAAATGATGTTATTGTCTACAAGAGAAGCATGACAAAAAAATAGTTGGTTTCATATTGGACAACTGAGAATCTACAAGTCTTCATTTTTCAAATTTGTGTTTATCCTTTTTACACTCCTTACCTTTTTTAAACTCTAGGGACCATGAGGTCATGTCATAGTTCATATTTTCTTCAATCCAAATCCATTCATATCTAAGATACATTTTGGAGATGTTTCAATCCATTTTAATACATCAACAATAATAATATGTCAATTTTACAATTGAATTCAAATTAATGCGCATTACTGTTTAGTTAGTATTGGAGTTTCTTTTAAGGCTAAATGTAAGGATATGTATAGTTTGTTAGATCTAAAAAAAAGTTCGCTTCTCACTTTATTTTTTAAATATCATTGTGTGTTGAGGAGCTTATCATCTCACACTAACACCCATGTGCATAAAAGTTTTGAATGGTGTTAAGAGAGTTTAATTTTTTATGGTTGAGTGTTAAGAAAGGGGGCCTAACTTGTAGGTTGATGTATAGAAATGGTAGCTTTATACTCTTCTAATAGGAAGTGGGAAGTTTCTCTAAGCATTAAGGAATTTGGTTTAGTATATAATTATGTCCTCTCTTATGGGTTATGTTTAAAATGGTCTTGTCTATATATCTCTTTCAAGTGATTAGTCTGGTTTTGTCATCTATCTCTTTCAAGGAATTAGTCTATATAGCTTGCACATTAATAATAAAAAGGTTTTGTTTTCACATGTGGGAGATGTCAACATCTATAAGAATGTGAGCAAAAGTTGTGTCAAATGAAGGAAGTGAAATCATCAACCTTAAAGAAATGACAATAGGGTTGTCAATGACCTTGTTACAAACACTATCTCAAAAACTAGAGGGGAAAAGTAGTAAGTCTAATTCATATTGAGTACACAATGAGTGACTTAATAAGAGGGTTAAAGGAAGCCGTCCAAAATTTGAATGGAAGAGTGCGCTACCTAGATTCACAACTTACTCAACACTAAGTTTCTTCATAAAAAGCAAATGGAGAAATCAAAATCAATTAGCACAAGGGAAGAGCCAAATCTTAATTGATGTGAAGGGCCTCCAAGAATCTAACCACTAGTTGTGAAGATTTGAAAGAGTAGATGGAATTTTCTACACTAGATTTGTACCTTTGCTAGAAATTTTTATTTTCTACCACATCTTGGTCACAAACCAAAATGAAAGGTTTGACAGAAAAGAGGGTTAAGTTTACTCTATGTTTTATGAACTACAAAAGAATACGGGGACGGAATCCTATTATGGAAGATTCATCTAGGGTTTGGAAAAATTAAGGGCACAAATATGTGGTTAGACCAATGCATCTTTGCAGATAGGTAGGTGACGGCTGGAAAGATCTCTAGGTCTTGTATTTTTTGAAGTTTTTTCAAATTAATTTGAGTAAAATTTGGGCACATAAGTGCAAGTCGGCTGCGGAAAAAATTTATATGGCCAAATTATAGTTGAATCTTTCAAATGTCACGATTTTTTAATGTGCCGACTATGTTTTCTAATAGAGGAATTTGGAGCAAACTTTGCTTCAGAAGGTATTTATTTTCTCTGTTTTTTACGATAAAGCCTTCTAGAAGGCTTTGTGAAGAGTTGAACGAAAAATTTCTTTAAATATAAGGTATTTAAAGGTATTTCCTTATAATTGTGTACAACATCATTGTTGAATCCTTGGATCTTAAATCGAAATTGATTGTAGAATCAAGTTGCCATGGATTTGTGAAATTGTTGACATTCAACAAGTAGCTTTTGAATCAGAAAGTGTGAGATTTTTTAGGTTGATAAAGATATTTTGTTGTAGTATTTATTGCATTGTAGCTTGATTTTTCTTTGATTTTATATGAGTGAATCTTTCGCACGGTATAAAGCAATGTTTGTGACAACTTAGAAACTTTTTTCTTTCTATCATTATTGGTTTGCACAATGCAGAGTATCAACAAAAGTTCAATTTTAGATCTTGAAGTACTTAAAAGTCGCCAAATGTTTCAAAAAGAGTACTGGTATTGGATAGGGGTTGCTACCTCATTTGATTTTATATTGGTCTTCAATGATACACAGTGGTCTTTGCATACATAAATCATGAGTTCCTTTGATGTTGATGCAAATATTTTTATTATATTCATTCTTTTACTTTGAGAGTCTATGGGTTCCTAGATATTGACTCATTGCCATATTGATAAAGCTCATGGGGAACCTCAACCTATCATGCCTAAAGAAAGCATTATAAAGCAGCAAGATAAAGAACAATTTTTGGACCATTTATCTTCAAATCCTCAAATAGACTCTGGGAACAATATGGGTACGAGAAATAGTACATTATTAGTTGTCAATATTTTCAAGATCACAAGTTGCCAGCTATAAACTAGTATATAAAGGACAATAAATAAATAAGGAAAAAATATTATTCACCAAGAATTAGGAATTCTCCAAATGAGATTCTTTTACGGGGAAGAGAAGAACTAAAAGACTCATGTCTTTCACATATCAGGAAGAGTATCATTGTAATATAAAGATCATCATCATCTTTTATATTCCACAATACATAATTATACTTTGCAATATAATTAGCATTATACTCTGTGTTGGTTCCCAAAATGGACTTCATGCTCTAACAGGCAACCAATACATCTACAGATTTTGAGGATTGGTTAGATCCAAATATTTAGCTCTAGAGATGATTGGACCAACTGTAGGGAGAAGACTGCCCTTTGCACTTCTGGCTCTACAAAACTGAGGCTGCTCCTAATCCAGTAAAAACAATACTTATCTCACTAATCACTGACTAGATTTAAATGTAACAGATGAATGATAAGAGAAACCTAAATGATGACCATTCATTCATAGATTTTTCATTATCACTAGGTGGTAATTTATTCTGCAAATCACTGAACTTCAAAGAATTTCGACAATTTTAATCAAAAATGGAAATATCAATAGAACCTTTTCATACACTGATCTCTATGAGAAGAATTCCACTGTCGGCCAGTGTCTTATCCATTGGGCTACACCTCCACTGCAAGACTGTTATACATGAACAAATATACTGAACTTTGAAAGATTTCTTCCCCTTTGAAAATACTAATCACCCTGTGGTGGATTTTATCAAAGGTTCCTAGATTCACACTACTTACTGATGCATCCTTAAGAAAAACTTTAAAGAATTTATGCCACATTCAAAGCTGATTTAATCTGATCCTGGATCAGAGCTGAGAAATATAGACATACACACAGAGATCATCTATGCAATGAATTGGAACAATTCATAACTCAAATAGAAATACTCAAGGAGAGATATAAATCCTGGATTTTATTCAAATGCTATATTATATCATGTTCACAAAATGCTTTACAATGCAACCTTCTGAAAATAACTTGAACCATAAAATATTGTTCTTCTATAGAAATAATGTCTAAAAATGATCTACGATATCCCAGACTCAAGAAACTTATCAGTAAAATTGATCAAGTTCTCGGTCCTTTTACACTGGTCCTGGTAATCCTTTTATAGAATAAGGATTGCAAACAAGCTTTGGATCTTCTTAGAAAAGAAAAGAAAGGAGTCCTCAAATAAGACAAAAAATGCAAATAAAAACTTTCTTGTTACAAAACTTTGAGATGGATCGTAAAGATGAGCGCCAAAATCTGGCAATAGCTTCTAAGGTCAGTTCAACATCTGCCAGGTGTTACATCCGCACTTGCTTCTTTAGGGAGTTGGGGTAACGCCATCTGTTGCCTCCTCAAAGGATGTTTCTTCTTCTTTACTATCCTCTGAAAGGGATGCTGCTTCCCAGGCTGAAAAGGTATCCTCAGAAGGCCAATTAAAAGCCAAAATTTCATCCCTCTTGGGTAGAATCCTATTCCAGCTAATAACCAATTGATGAATTTTAGTTATTACCTTAGTAAAATGCACCCTGGCATCTTGCAACATTTCAATTGTTTGTACAAAAGGAAGAGTGTCTTTAGTGCTAATAACAACATCAATCTTGACTGACACTCCATTCTCAATTTGTTCCAACCATTTTTCCCTCTCTTTTATGGTTCCATCTGCTCTAACAAAACTCGGGAATATCTGAAAATCATTATGTAGGTATCTTACTCTTAAAAGAGTTGCCTTTCTCTTTACTTCTTCCCTAGATACTTCAAAATCAAGGAGAGATTTGACAATTTTATAAGTAATTGCCAATTGGGGGCACACAGTACTATGATCTTTAATTTATTTAAGAAATGTCTTCAAAACATTTTCCCTAGGCACCCAGCCATTCAAAATTTTGCCCACAGTGTCTTATTCTTTTTTAAAAGAAAGCAAAATGTCAAATAACTGCCCTGCATATTTATAAACTTCTTTAGGGTTTACATTCCTAACAAAATGTTGAATGGCATCCTTTATTTTCTTTTCAGATTTCCGTTGTTCTCTCTATTCTATATCTTCACTGCTTAAGGAAGGGGGAAGAGGAGACATGGGAAACTCAATAATGGGGCTTGAGGAGGAAGGACCAGCAGTAGAAGAAGGAAGTTGCAACTATTGTGGTGCTTGAATTGAGCTTTCCTCCCCCAATCTCTTCTTCAAATCTACAATTATTTTATCTTTCTCAAACAATCCTTGTTTCAAATCTCCATACGCCCTCAGCATTTCTTCAAATTTTCTTGTGAGTTCCTCATTCTCTTTTGCTTCCCTTTCTACCACCTTTTCTGCAAGGTGAGCTGTGGCTACCACCATACTTGATGCTTCTATTGCTGATGTATCCAAAACCCTCTTGACTATGAGACCACTAGAGAGACTATCCTTAATTATTTGCTTTCCTTTGTTTTTCTCATCTCTCTTTAATGACCATATGACCAAATCTTGATGGTCATAAAGCAACTCCTTTGACAGCCTGTTCTACCTCTTCCTTGGTCTTGTACACAGGTGTAGTTTGTTTTCTAAATGCATCAAGGACTATTGCATCAGCTATGTCCCATTCAGGGAGGACAAGTACTCCTGCATTCTTTACCAATTCTCTCCCCTATTCTAGAGTAATCCCTTCAAATCTATCTGTCATCTCTTTCCTAATCTCATCTTCAATAGTCTTAAGATCCTTATCAAGATTCTCCTTGTGCTTCTTCTCACAAGCTTCCTCAAATTTACTCATGTTCATTTTCCATAAAAATTGTAAAAAGGCCCGGGTCTTTACAAATGCATCATTAGCCAGAAATTCTTCACATGCCTGTTTGATTATAGGGTCCAATTATGTCCCTGCAATTTGTCCTGTTGTTAAGCCTAACTCAGGCTCCTTTGGTTGCTCTGGAATTCCTTCATTTATCTCATCTTGAGTCATGAATATTTGACCCTGAGATCCCATCTGTTGAACCTGCTCTATGATCTCCTGATCATCTCTAATATTCAAGGGTGACTGTGAAGGAGAGTATTCTTCCTCTGAATCATGAGGCCTCTCTTCTATCCTTTGTTTCTTGGTGGGAGGTGAAAAATCAAGGATGTCTTCACCTAGCTAGTCCTGTGGTACATCTGTAATTTCTTCAACCTCATTTTGCCTCTCCACTTGCTTCGATGTAGAAGGGAGATTTTCTCTTTTCTTTTGCTGCTTCTTGAAATCAGATTCAAGAATTATTACACCATAACCAATCTTCTCTTGCAACATATATTTGCCAGGAGGCAACACCTTTGCAAATGTACCTTTGCCCAATAATGATTTATCCTCCTTAGGGTTGTCTTCCATGGCCTTTTTCTTCTTCTCCTCCAGAGTCTTGAAAATTTCTTGAAAATAGTTCATGAGAGTATCTATCTTTTTTCCCATAGGATTTATACTACCTATAGGATCATATTTGGGGTCAAATTGTCAGACAAAATCCCATGTTTTCTTGTACACTAACCACTTTTCCTTTCTGACTGCTTGGTCTTGCAACCCTGGGGTATTTCTAATAATATCTTCAGGAAAACTAAAAATGTGGTTTATTACTGAGCATCTGACCCTCTTTCTAAACATTTCATTGTAGAAACCCTTTGGGTCTATTATCCGGGCAATTGTGGTTGTCAAATGATATGGATCCAAGATTTCATGCATATGAAGCCACCCACCCTTTGTGATTATAAACTGGTGAGCAATGGTAATATTTGGGAACAAAGTTCCTCTACCTTTAGCAATACTATTATTCTCAATATCACCTAATTGTCTGAAGAATTCTGCAATGCCAATCTTGATGGGAACTTGGAAAGGCAAAATAAAAGGAGTCCCCCTGAAACCATATACTCTAATAACAAATGAATAGGGATAGAAAATAAAATCACCCCAATTGTGCACTATGTTGAGATCCTTTGCAAATTGCTGTGGTCTAACAACTTTGGCCAAGGCGATCAGGACCCTAGGGCTGTCATGAACAAAGAATAGTCTCAATCTTGCTACAAAACATTTGTCAAACTATATATAGCTACTATCATTTATGTCCCATGTCATATTTGAATTCCACAGCTAAACAGTCATGTCCTCTCCACCTCTCTATTTGGATAATTCCATTTCTTTTGCAAAATAATCAGCACCTTTGAACAAAAACATGTACATCATAAAGGAGTACCAGCAAAAGGGTTTATCAACTTTATTCTTTTGAATCCCCATTAATCCATCATGGATTAAGTCAGCAATGAAGGGGGCATAATCAAAAGTAATTGATAGATGCGGGTGTAAGATCTAGATCACCATATACATCAGGTGCTCTGGCATTTTCTCATCTGCATCTTCCCCAAAAACCTAACATAATGACCAATAGGCACCTCTTGCCAATACATCAAAATACTCTGTTTTGAATGGCTCTTGAGCACCTAGTCCTGTAACAATCATCTTTCCAATTTGAGTACAGAAATCTTTTACAGGACCAATTCTAAGGAGATGTCTCTGTGCATCATACACCTCTCTTAATTCTTTAAAATCAATTGGTTCCAGGTTAGGTGAGGGGTCACTCAGTCTAAAAATTGTTCTGATTTCCTCAACATAGATTGTCAATAGCTTTTGCCCTCTAACACCCCTAATCTCTTTAGTAATAGGGTCATAGTTTTTTGCCACTTCAATCATCAGGTCTACATCTAAGAAAACACGGGGTACCACAAGCTTGCCTACATCATTTTCCCATACATTACAGGTGGGAACAAGGGTATTTCTCTGGCTAAAACCTACTATGAACAATGTTAGCCCCGTAAAGTCAGAAGTACCACTCACATTGAGAAAACCAATCTTAGCATCCCTGATATAATTTCCTATATCATACAACCCATCCGCCACTTTTACCCTAGGCTCCTGTGGTGTTAGCTGTTTGACCTCTACCAAATTTACTATTGAACTAGGAAAAATTTGCAATAAGTCCTCATGCAAACCCCTCTTAAGATAATCAGTTTCACCAGAAAGCTCTTTCCTAGGCGGCATTTATAGGGCTTATAACTTACGTATATTGGGCGCAAAAGAACACAGTAGCAAAGTAATACTTCTTAATAGAACAAGTGCAGGAAGAACCAACCTTTTCTTCAAAATCCCTTTGAAAATAGCAATCGGTTTCTACAATTCTGCTCGCCAAGCGCTCTACAAATTTTTATCTCCTTGTGGCTTTTCGAGGAAGCAATAGATTTTGACATACTCACAATCGATCCACTATTATTTCAGTAATTTACTTCACATGATGTCACCATTAATTTTCCAGGAAACAAATTGTCACTTGTCTGAACCTTTCACCCACTTCTTCCTCAATTTAAATGTTGACCGTTGATTTTCACTTGGCAAATAATCCAATGGTTTTGTCACATAATCGCATGGCTTGAAAGAAGCTCATGCGACCATATGACAAGCCGTCATGTCAATTCTTTCATTGGCAGCAATTCCCTTATAACCTTTTACTGTTAAAACAAACGTTAGTCGCATGATTGCATAGCTTGAAAAAAGCTCATGCGACCATGTGACAAACCATTAACATTCACCCGCCGTCATCTATTCCTTAAGTCGCTGGTCCCACTTTACCTTTGGTGTTAAAAATAAGCCACGCTTGCAACAGCTGGCAAGTTGTCATGTAGTTTCCTTCTTTCCGAGCACTGGTGTTCACTGACATCCTCCACATCAGCAAGTCCTATCGACCAATCAAGAAAAACCTTATGCAAAAAATTGACATTGGTCCCACTATTTTTAACCAATGAGAAACCACCAGTCATGTACACCTGTCCATGGTCCCACCTGAGAATTACACTGAGCTTGATGCAAGATCGATGGTTAGTCGCATGATCGCATAGGTCTCTACGATTCTATGTGATCATACGACAACCATCGAATCTTCTTTATTACTTTCATCTTTGAAGATTCCTTTGACACTAGTCCCACTTTGTTTCCGCATTAAGCTTTACTGTAAGATCAACAATTAGTCGCATGATCGCATAGGTCTATAAGATTCTATGTGACTATACGACCACCGTTAGATCTTCTTTAAAGATACCAAGCCGAATGAAAGCTGAAACATTAGAATATAAGGTACTTAGGACTTAGGATATATCATAGCCACCAGACTTAGGGAAAATTAAAACCGCTAGTCGCTGAGACTTAGGAAAACTTTACGCACGTGCACTTTTGAGATTTTAAGTGACAAAAAAGGTAACGCTCAAATAGATTTAAAATAGAGCGACCTAGGGCTTTTATGGGTTTTTTATAGAAAAATTATCATACTTTTATGAACATCTATACACACTTCAAATTTATAAAATTTTCACAAGACTCATGTACTGAAAATTTGAAGTGCCAACACTCTGATATGAGTCATCAGTCTTTTAGTGAAAGTACATAGATTTTCCTCATTATAATTTGCAATATAATTAGCATTATGCTCTGTAGTTCAAATAACTCTTCTTTATATTATCACGTAATCTAGTAGTATAATTAGCATTATACTCTGATATGTGTGTATGCAAAATTAGGTGAATACTATTCTAAATGATAAATTAAGTACTTTAAGATTAATAAATCAAACTAATAAGCAAACTACAATGAAGAATACAATCAAAATGAAGCTAAAATAGCATTTTATCTTCACCTACCATGTAGCTTGTCTCCGTTGCTCTCCTAGCCTTGATTTCTTGAGGATGTTGAGCTCTTAGATTTCCAAATGAAGCCTTTTTCCAAGATGCCACCAAAGTGTGGAGATTTGATGATGAATGCGAAATATCTCAAAGCTTGGTTATGCAACTAATGGATGGAATGCAAAATGGAATGATGATAATATGGATGCTTCATTGCTCTTAGAATGCTTGAATGCAAATTACCTATTAGCTCACAAAGGGGAAATGAGGCTCCTTTTATAGAGTTTTGAAAGATCTAAGCCTAGGTGGCACAATCCTACGGTGGAGAATGAAAGGTGGAAGATCCTAGGGCTAGGATTGACTTGGTTGAAGGAGTTGAGATAAAGGGGGATGTAGTTGGAATGTGAGAGGAAGAATAGGGATGATGTTCATCTCACATTGACATGGAGGAGAACAAGGTGGAAGGGAAAGACACATGTCAAGTGTCTCACAAAGACCAAAGAGAGGAAGACAGAAGGACTTTTTCCTCATGAGGACTCTTGGTACAAGTGTCCTATGAGTCACCTTTGACCCTTAGAGGTGGCTTGAGAAGCCCCTTAGAAATAGGGCATGTCTCTTGACTTGGTTTAAGAGAGGACATGTGGTCATGAGACCAAGTCCTATGAGGCCACATAGCCCTTAAGAATAGGACATGTGTGGGTGAGGATAATTTCCAATAAATAATTAATAATAATTATTTATTTTAGCCAAAGTGATGTGTCAGGTGACTAGGTAGGTGAGGTGGACTAGGGACTTAGTCATATTTAGGTGATTGTATATTTAATAAATCAGTTTAATAAGACTAATTAGAAAACTTAGGATAGAAGAATAAACTATAGTAAATTTACTAAATAAATTGAATAATCTATTTAATAAATAGAGGAAATAATTATTAATTAAATAATAAATATTTAATTAATTTATCCAATCAATATCAATTAAATAATAAATATTTAATTAATTAATGAAGTCATTTTTAAGTGTATACATTTTGCCCCTCTTTGAAATAATGTGTGTGTCACATTATTTCAAAGAAAATTTCAAGCATTTTGCCCCTGGCCCAGACAATGTCTCAGACGACCTATGCATGCCCCCTCGAGAGATTGATTGATAAAAAAGATTATTTTAATTTTATTTTATTTTTATTTTATTTTAGTTTTATATTTTTATTTTTTTTCTAAGTTTGATAATCAATCTCACGAAAGAAACAGGAGAAAAGAGGGGTGAAATCGGGGTGAAACAGAAGAAAAACAGGAGATAGGGTCCACAAACCAAGCACATCGGATCCACGGGCTATAAATAGAGCAAAGGGGTCCACAATAGGCTCATTGTGCACACTTGTCATTTGGAGATTAGAGCGTGAGAGAGAGAAGAGAAAAGCTGCCAGGATGTCGTTCTCGTTGTCAAATCACTACTTCAAGAGGGCCAGATGCTTCCAGTGACCACCCAATTCGGGAGAGCCAGTAGCTGATTTGATCTTCTTGTGTGAATTCATAATTTTTGGCATGTTAGAGTAGAATTTATAGCATGTTTAGGTTAGATTTAATGTTGGGAAATTTTTGAAAATGTTCTTGTTCAAGTGCGGAAAACAAATGTGCAGTTGCGGTGCACATATGCGTAGCAATTCACCATGTTTGCATAGCAAACTGGCATTTCTGTGCATATGTGTAAAATTAAGAATTAGGCTACGTAAATAGGTATTAAATCTGCGCATACGTAGATTCTGGGCATTGTCAAGAGAAGTTGCACAAATGTAGAATAAAACTGCGCAAATGTTTAAATCTGTGCAAATGTTAGGGGATGTTGTGCATGCATGTTTCTATGTTGTGCATTTGTTTTGGATGGTAGAATTTGGTCAAATTAGATAGTCAATTAGGTCAAACTTGATGTTGATAAGCCAATTTGATCTTTCAGCGGTTGAATTTGATCGATTTGGTCAAGATAGGCAACATCGTAGCATGGTCACTAGTTAACCAGTCTTGATGTTAGATAATTGATAAAATCATCTATTGAAACACGTGATAAAACATGTTTGTAGTTGATATAATAGGATAGATAGATGTTTAGATTAGTTTATCAAAATCTGATAGCTTGATTTTGTTTGACTTGGATAGGAGAATATTACTGATATTCTGATGTCATGGGAGAGATATCCCATCACACAGAACCTGAGACTGGCGCTGTCAGAGACTGACAGACTCTTGATCGGAGCATCTAGTTTGTACCATGTGATCTACACACCTGAGATTTGGGCGAATCTGAGTATGATGACTGCGTTAGCAGAGAGATGACACTCAGAGATGAGTACCTTTCATCTACCAAAAGGAGAGATGACAGTTACCCTAGAGGATGTATATTGCATCCTCCAGCTTCCTATCATAGGCGAGCTAGTACACTATGATCGGCATGGCAGAGTGACAGAGTGTAGAGCAGTGTTTGGTGATGATGATATTGAGGAGGGAGAGATTAGGTGGGAGGATATGGTTGATTTATATGAGCCTCTACTAGTGGTTCTAGCAGGAGCGATTGGGGGATTTATATGCCCTGATCGTAGGTCACACAAATTTGCAGTTGATTGGAGCCGCACATTGCAGTGGATTTGCAGTTGGTTGGGGCCGCACATTGCAATGGATGTGGATGATGGGAAGACAATGGATTAATTCCATGCAAGATGTGCCATCAGCTTATCATCAGTGCTTGAAATTCCCTAATAATGGTCAGGAGATCACTATCAAAGGTGATACTAATCCTTTCTAGTATTGTAACACTGTGAAGACATCTGATTCTTTGGTACCTTATAATCATACTGGATCTTCTACAACTACACCCAGTGATCCTAGTAATATAGCATCAACTTCTAAATCAAATGGGATCAAGATAGACATAAAAGAAAGAAGTATGGGAGAGTACACTTTAGGTCAAGCTCTTTGCATCACAGAGTTACCTTTATCTCCTAGATCATATGGTAGATCTTTGATCACTAAACAACAATCAGAACCCCCTTCAACACTTGTTTATGACACATTTATAAGTGGGGGCACAATATCCAAAGAGGCAACTGAGCGTAATGCTAATCATTTGCTTAAGTCACTGAAGAATGAAGAAGATATCAAACATGAATATATATCACCTAATGTCTATGGTAAAGGGTATACTTTGCTACAAAAGATGGGATACCAAGGTGCTAGACCTATAGGGTTACAAAGAGAAGGTTTTATCAAACCAATTTTGCAAAATCCAAACTATCAAAGAGACACTACAAGATTAGGATACAAAGGAGGACCAAAAGAACCAAAAGGAAAAGCAAAGATCACACCTTTTCATGAGATATCTAAAGCTCCTGCCTTACAATTTAGAAAGCATGGTATGTATGTAGATCCAGAGAAACAAAGGATAGCACAAAGAATTATTGATAGACTTGGGGATAATGATGATTCTGACTCAAATGATTATGAATGGGATTCATTGTCTGATTGTACTGAAGAGATAGGAGTTGATGTTGTCCATCACTATAGTAATGATTACCATGAGGGAGAGAGTTCAAAGACTGAATCACTAGGATTAGTCCCACGTGATACTACTTTTGTCGATTGTGAGGAAAGTGAGCTTTATCTTGCGATAAATGAATCAGATGAGAGTATGGAAATAGACCTCGCCGATACCATCATAAACCTTGACAACTTTTCCATCAATACCATCTTTGCATTTGAAACTGGCCCGAATAATCCAATGCCCCTTTTACATCCTGAGCTTATCAATTGGGATTCTCTCGATCATCCAGAACTTGATGTCTTCCATAATGATGATGCCATCATTGACTATCTCAACATCAGGGATCATTTACCACCAGGAGATCACAAGTCAAGATTTTTGATAAAACTCAATGACATGGCCTACTTTGGAGAGAGTGTCAATCCTTGCAGTCATAAAAATATAAAAATAATCAACAAATCTAATGGTGAAAACCACTCAGTGGTAGTATTAGATCCAAAAATAGTAAAAAGAAAAGACACATCTAATGGTGAAAACCTCTTTGAGGCACCTGACGATGGAAGGATTGACACTCTTCCCAATTATCTATATCAAGAGTAATCTTCCATTCTTATAGAACCAACAGTACCTCTTAACATTGGAATAGAAGAGTCTCCACACATCCTCAAAGTAGTAGCATCCTTGATAGAATCAGAGAAAGAAGCTTTTGCAAAAAATTTCAAAGAGAGACAAATCAACTTTGCTTGGTCCTATGCTGATATGCCTGGGCTAGACCCTAATCTCATTATGCATCATTTATCTATCAAACCAGGAGTAAAACCACTTAAGCAGAAGCTCCGTAAGATGCATCCACACATTGCACTAATGGTTAAAGCAGAATTGAAGAAGCTCTTATATGTTGGATTAATTCAGGCTATTGATTATGCTGAGTGGATTTCAAATATCATCCCTGTCTCAAAATCAGACAAGTCTATTCGGATTTGTATTGATTTTCGAGATCTTAATAAAGCTTGTCCAAAAGATAACTTTCCTCTACCAAATATTGAAATTATTGTTGATCTGACAGTTGGGCATGAGATGTTATCATTAATGGATGGTTTTTTAGCTATAATCAGATCAAGATTGCACCAGAAGACTAGGAGAAGACAACTTTTACTTGTCCGTGGGGTACATACTGCTGGAATGTGATGCCATTTGGCCTCAAAAATCCTAGAGAAACTTACCAAAGAGCTATGACCACAATCTTTCATGACATGATGCATACCATTATGGAAGATTATGTTGATGATATTTTAGGAAAATCCAAAGATAGAGCTGGTCATTTGAGAGTGTTGGATAGAATATTCACCCAGATGGAAAAGTAGTAGATTTGACTCAATCGAAAGAAATATGCATTCAGAGTCACATCCAGTAAACTGTTAGGGTACATTGTCTCAGCCAAAGGAATTGAAGTAGATCCAAAAAAAGTTAAAGCAATAATGAAGATGCCTTCTCCCACTAACATCAGTCAGTTAAGATCTTTGTGGGGATGTCTCCAATCCATCTGAAGATTTGTTTCTCAACTAGTAGATCGAAGTCATCCCTTTCAACATTTGTTGCATAAAAATATCTTATTCCAATGGGATGATAAGTGCGAGGAATCTTTCAATAAAATCAAGCAATATTTGGCAAATCCTCCAACTTTGATGTCACCAATTCTGGGCAAGCCATTCTTGCTCTACATTTCAGCTACGACAGTCTCACTAGGTTCTCTTCTGGCTCAACAAGATCATGAAGGGAAAGAAAAAGCCATCTACTATATCAGTCGCACCCTAGTGGGATATGAGCTAAACTATTCTCCTATAGAAAGAGCATGTCTAGCCATTGTTTTTGCTTCACAAAAGTGGTGACATTACATGTTGTCACATTCAATCAAGCTCATTGCAAAGATTGATCTTTTAAAGTATCTATTAAGCAAGACAACATTGATAGGTAGATTGGCTAAGTGGGTCATGCTACTTAGTAAATTTGATATTGAATATGTGGACAGGAAGGCTATCAAAGGCCAAGTGATAGCAGATCAGCTAGTAGATGCTCCATTAACGGATGACCAACCTATACACACAGAGTTTCCTGATGCACACATCTTAGCTTTATCTACACAAACATGGAAACTATACTTTGATGGATCATGTACTCAATGGGGTTCAAGAGCTAGTATTATCTTTGTCATGCCAAAATGATACACAATTCTGAAATCTTACAAGCTGCTCTTTCCTTGCACCAATAATGTAGTAGAATATGAAGCTTTGCTGATTGGGTTAAAGATGGATTTACAATGGAAAGTAACTGAAATGAATGTCTATGGGGATTCTCAGTTGATTATAAATCAGGTTAATGATGATTATCAGACTAAAGATGATAAGTTATTACCATATAAACGTATGATTGATGACTTCAAACAATATGCCTCGGTCATCACTTTTGAGCAAATTCCTCGGCATGATAACAAGGTTGCTGATGCAATGGCAATGATTACTTCTTTGTTTGATACAGAGGATACCAAGGTCCATTTTGAGTTCTTGGTGGAATCTCTGACTTGTCCTGCATATGATGATCTTGATATGAGTATTATATGTCATCTTATTGGACACGACTCCCCAATCTATGGAAAAATCTATTCTTATCTGAAAAATGACATCCTACCCCCTGACCTATCCCGAAATCAAAAATGAACTTTCCTCCACCAAGCCTCCCACTATGTCCTAATATTTGACACCCTTTATCGGTGAGGTCTTGACGGTACTCTCCTACAATGTCTCGAGCATGATGAAGCTCAAACTGCCTTGCGAGATGTACATGAGGGTATTTGTGGGACACATTCAAGTGGTCCTTCTTTGGCTAAGAAACTCATGTATGTCTCACAAGGTAGTTTGAGCTTCATCATACTCAAGACATTGTAGGAGAGTAAAATCAAGACCTCGTCGATAAAGGGTGTCAGATATTAGGACATAGCGGGAGGCTTGGTGGAGAAAAGTTTATTTTTTATTTTGGGATAGGTCAGGGGGTAGGATGTCATTTTTCAGATAAAAATAGATTTTTCCATAGATTGGGGAGTCGTGTCTAATAAGATGACATATAATACTCATATCAAGATCATCATATGCAGGACAAGTCAAATATTCCACCAAGAACTCAAAACGGACCTTGGTATCCTCTGTATCAAATAAAGAAGCAATCGTTGCCATTGCATCAACGACCTTGTTATCATACCGATTAATCTGCTCAAAAGTGATGACTTAGAAATATTATTTGAAGTCATTAACCATATGTTTATATGGTAATTGTAATACCCCAAAAATGGGCTATAAGTTCATTAATCTCCTATATCAACATCTCGAACGAAATCGACATCAAAGTCCTAACCTAAGGCACATCTGCACATTATCAAATCCTAATTGATTATCCTAAATTCTGCATTGGGGAATATTCTTAGTAATATTCCTAATCATCATAATTATCTTTAATTTAATAATTATTTGGTGATAAATCCAATTTATCCTAAAGTTTGATTAATTGAATATTCTCAATATTTAATTAATTAGATTTAATTCTGCCACTTAATTGTTTAATTGAAGTTAATTCTATTTATTCCTAAATTGTATTATTTAATTTTGATAATAAATCCAAAATTCTATGAATAATTGATTAAATTCTTATTTAATTAATTAAAGCAAGTTGTCAATTTTTAATAATATTATTTTTGAATAAAAGTTTGAAAAATAATTGATTAACCTATAAATCAATTGTTTTATTTTTCAAAATCTGTTAAGTTAGAAATAAATCACTTTATTATTAAATTAATTCATAAATAAAACATGTACAATCATAAAAGCAGATAACTATCAATTATCAATTAAAGCTAAACTCTATTTTGAGTTGAACTCTGCTTTTGCATGTTTTTGTGAGTTAGTTATCTTTTATTTAAAAATAACTCAAAAATTAACCTGAGTTATTTGAGTGATTTATGGCTTTTCCCATGCACCTCTAAAGTCTTAGATTTCTATAAATTAAAGCCTCAGCGCTTCACAAATCATCTCATGAATTTGCAAACTTACTCTACAGGAATCATAGCATATCAAATTTGAAGAATTTGAACGATTGAAGCTTGAAGAATCATCTTGGAAATTCAAGTTTGTGAGATCATCATTATTTTACATAGCATTGCATATCATATTAGAATTTCATTTCTAGATTAGTATATCATATCAGTTTTTACATATCATAGATTTCATATCATTTTTCATCACAATTGCATCTAAAAATTAAAAAAAGATAGATTAATTGCATTCATTCCATATCTAGATTTTGCATTCAAATCTTTCATTTAGGTGTCGTCAAGGTCACTGATCTCGATTACAATCTAAGAACATCATACTCATGTGTGTGTGAATTTTGTACCTGTTCTGTAGATACAACACTTCAGTAAAACATTAGAGGTTAGCAAAAATCAAAATCATGCAATAGAATGAAAACTAAACTAACCAGACAATTTACTACCTTCTAGTAGGTGCGAGTATGATATTCTCAGATTGGACCGAGATCAGTGACCTTGACGACACCTAAACGAAAGATTTGAATACAAAATCTAGATATGGAATGAATGCAATTAATCTATTTTTTTGGATTTTCTGTGCAATTATGAATGAAAACTTGATATGAATCTAATCTAGAATGAACTGATATGAAATTGATCCAACAATGATATTAAAATGAATCTAAATAAATGTAAAAACTAAATTGATCTCACAATAGCCTTGCTTCGCAATAAGCTTTGATTCTCCAAATTTCAATTCTTCAAAATAGTTGTGCAATTCGTAGACGATTTTGGCAGAGTAAGCTCGCAAAATTATGAGATGATTTGTGAAGAGTTGAGCCTTGATTTTATAGAAATTCAGGGCTTTGGAGGTGCATGGGAAAAGCCATAAATCACTCAAATAACTCAGGTTGATTTTTGAGTTATTTTTAAATAAACGATATTTAACTCACAAAAATATGCAAAAGCAGAGTTTAACTCAAAATAGAGTTTAGATTTAATTGATAATTGATAGTTGTCTGCTTTTGTGATTGTGCATATTTTTAATTATGAATTAATTTAATAATAAAGTGATTTATTTCCAACTTAACAGATTTTGAAAAATAAAATAATTGATTTATGGGTTAATCAATTTTTTTCAAACTTTTATTCAAAAATAATATTATTAAAAATTGACAACTTGCTTTAATTAATTAAATAAGAATTTAATCAATTATTCATAAGATTTTAGATTTATTGTCAAAATTAAATAATACAATTTAGGAATAATTGTAATTAACTTCAATTAAACAATTAAGTGGCAGAATTAAATCTAATTAATTAAATATTGAGAATATTCAATTAATCAAACTTTCGGATAAATAAGATTTATTGTCAAATAATCATTAAATTAAAGAGAATTAAGATGATTAGGAATATTGCTAGGAATATTCTCCGATGCAGAATTTATGATAATCAATTAGGATTCGATGATGTGTCGATGTGCCTTTGGTTAGGACTTTGATGTCGATTTCGTTCGATGTGTCGATGTAAGAGGTTAATGAATCTATAGCCCATTTTTGGGGTATTACATTTTGCTCCTCTTTGAATTGTTGTGTGAAGTGCAATGGTTCAAAGATAGTCTGTGTATGATGTTGAAACTGATGTTTGAAATTGATAATTGATATGAGACAGAAGCTGATTGAAAGATTTGATATGAAGATAAAAGGTCCTAAATGACCAAAGATAATGTTAACTATAATAGCAAATGAACTGATGATTGCGAAAAAGTGTCAAAATGCCTGATTCTGAACCTTATGATTGTGAAGAAGTGAGTGATCGATTCTAGACCCGATTGTCCTTATATTGAATCACATTGGTATCACATCCGAACCCTTCAATTTTTGAAGAACCAAGGAAATAACACAATTGAACCGATAGTTGCAAAAACTGATATAATTTACAAGATTAAGAGAATACTAGATTGATATGGATCTCGATGAATCTGATATGCCCCGAGTGATGATTGATTATCCCTGAGCGATGAGGTCTTTTGATGAATCAGCAACTAGATGTGGTTGTTGTCTTGATTACTGAGGAAAGATATGATTCAAGATTTAGATTATAGACTTTGAATGATATGCAACACCATGCCCCCTTCGGGATTAAAATTAAAATCTGACAAGAAAAGTCAGTGTTTATATTTTAGAAGCATGTTAATTGATTTGAGAAGTGGTTATACACATTCGAGAATGCGTTCTGCATCGTTTAGAGGTCTAAAAAATCAAGTTTGACTAGGTTAAACCATGAGTTGACCATAGTTGACCAAGTTAAAATTTTGATAGTTTGATGTAAGATAATTAGTTAAGTTGAATTCTAGATTTCTGTGATGATTGAAGGTTGATTATGTAAGTAGTGAATAATATAAATGATCTCAGATTTTGATTTTGAAACTGAAAAAGGATTCTACTTGCTGTTTCGTTGGAGGAACCTTCATGTGAGATTCAACTCTTGTTAGATTTGAAGATGCAATTTGAAGAATCATTTAAGCATTGGAGTTCGTTGAGTCATTGTGAGATCATGCAAACATGCAAAATGCAAAGAGACATGCAGAATGAAATGCAACCTAAGACCTAGGACCTAGTCACTGATCATGTGTTGGTCATTCTCATCATTGAATTTTTAGGTAACCAGATAAATCAATACAATTCCCACTAGTTATGAAACCATAGACATATGAATATTGATTAGTATGCACAGGAATCAATACAACACCCACTAATTAGGCAACCATGGATATATGAATATTGATTTTATTTTCAGAATGTCAGATTAGATATAAGCACCAAAGCATAAATGTCAGGATGACCTGAATATCATGTCCATTTTGATATGGCAATTTGTAGAAGCATCAAAACATAAACGTCATGATGACTTGAATACACCTTGCGGTTCAAACACATCAAATAATCAAAAGATTATTCTAAATCCAATGTGAATTACCTGTAGTGACCCTTTATCATTCACATCCTTAGGTAAGATTGCATTTCACAATAGGAGAAAGAACTCACTCAAAAAGACAATAGTTAGATCAAACTTCCTTGAACTTTTCGGGTATCAATGGTCGAGGTACGCATGGCCATCCAATTCGAGATAGAGGCTCTAACAGTCGAACAACATTTCAATCCAAAATTTTCAAAGTTGTTAGATTTTCACATACAAGTAGAAAACAAAGAAAAGATTATGCCCCCAGTCATCACTCTCTAAATCTTGTAAAGGACATCATCGAAGAGCTCGAAAGGACATAATATGCAAAAATCTCAATGCAACTCAATAAGCATACAAGGAGATAAAAGCATGTAAAAAGCATAGATTATTTTCAGTTTGATGTTTGATTGCGTTGTTGTAGATGCAAAATCCTTTCTGGAGACGAGGCAAATGAACTGACTCAATAGAAGCTTCAAAGGACTCTGACTGGATATGATACATCTAAGATACACTAGAGGTCATAGAATATGACATTGATTACCCCCAAGTTTGAACATTGATAGGATACAGATGCTTGAGCTGATTGGTGTACAGACCGACTTATTGAAAATAAGAATGCAGAAACAAACCAAGAGATATGTACAAACTAAAGCAAAACTGAAAGTTAGAAAAGACCAAGATTGCGCTGATAGATGGAGCATTTTGAAACAAGTGGGGCCCGTTTGCCGGGTTTTCACCATCTTGGCAGAGATTCTATTTTTGCTACCAAGGTGCCTGTTTTCAGGAATTTCACCAAGGCACTTTTTCTTTTTCTCATTTTTTTTGTATTTTTCATTTTTTCAATTTTTTTGTACTTTTGATATTTTCAATTTTTTTGTATTTTTTATTTTTTCAATTTTTTTGTGAATCATCAAGGTGCCTATTGCTAGGTTTTCACCAAGATGTTCATTTTTTTAGGACTTTTTCCAATTTTTAAGATTTTTTCAGAATATTTTACCATATACTGAATGTCTTAGGTATAGAATTTCTTCAGATGGAGAATGTTGATTAGTTCTCGGAGATATTCTCCTTCAGTTGTTGAGAGTTGATAGGCACCAGAGCCAAAAGTAGTAGTGATTACAAAGGGACCCAGCCAGTTGGGTTCAAACTTTCCCTTGCATTCTCGATGTGATTAATTTTTTGGATTCTCTCTCAAGACTAGATCACTAACCTGAAATTCTCTATGTCTGACTTTCTTGTTGTAACCTCTAGACATTCTCTTCTGATATACTCTGAGATGATCATACGCTGCTTGTCTGCACTCATCTATTAGTTCAAGTTCTTGCAACTTAAACACTATGTAGTCATCATCAGTTACTAGACCATGCATTCTGATTCTTAGTGATGAGATTTAAACCTCAATAGGCAGTACTACTTCAAACCCATAAACTAAAGTGAAAGGTGTAGCCCCAGTAGGCATTTTGATATTTGTTCTGATACTTGTTTTATTACTTGTTCTGATACTGGTTATGATACTTGTTCTGATACTGGTTCTGATACTTAGTATACTTGATAGAATCTTTTTCCATTGCAAACTCCGAAGCAAGATCATATCGTCCAGTCCCAATGTCTAGAAAGGTGGAAAATAAGAGGGACTAGCAAGCTAGTGGAAGAGATGAAAGACAAGAGAATGAAGGAGAATGAAGCGAAGAAATCCTCAAGGGAAAACTCCTCAAGAATACCCAAGCTAGGGAAAAATTGTCATGTAAAGCACATTTGAACAAGCAATGAAAGACCAGCATAGGATAAGTCACAAAATCATAATACAAGAGCAGGAAAGGATGCAGTCCAAAGGAGTAGACATGTCAAGAGGCTTCATAGCATCATTTTTTACTTTTTTTTTTGTTATTAGATCAAGACCAAAGGGGAAAAGGATAGTGATAAGCGAAAATGAATGGAGGAAGATAGACATGAAGGCTAAACAGGAAGGGAATGAAAGCAAGATCATCGTAAGATAGCTCACAAAATAGCCAAATGTTCATGTATAGGTTAACCTTATCAAGATCAAAGAGAGAAGATGGAATGGATGAAATATGTAGGACCTACGCATGATGTCTGATTGCCAGGTTGTCATAACGGTACTTATCCAAGGTGCCACAAGGGAGTGGTTTTCACCATAGGATGAATTTATTTCTCTTTACTTTTGCTACCAAGGTGCCTGTTTCCAAGTTTTCACCATGGCACATTTTTAAATTTTTTTTTTCAATTTTTTTATTTTTTTTTTGGAAGAAGGCAAGCTTTTTAGATAATTCTCTTTGAAAGGATAAACCATGATATGTCAAGGATTCAAATGATAGAATATAGAAGGAAAGGAATATGGAAGAGAAAAATGGAGGATAGGGTTTTATGCAAAGTGAGTGAGGTTGGAAGATAGGAGAAATAGGCAAATGAGGAAAAATGATAGAATATAGAAGGATAATGAATGGAAGGATCATGAAAGGGTAGATGGAAAGGAAGGCAAGATCAACATCAACACACACTTTGAAGGGTGGTGAGAGGATGGAGAAAACATGAATGATGAAATACGTGAAGGAATATGGCGAATGGATAGCAAAGGTTGAGGTTTAGGCGCATGGAATGGAAGAATATTTTTGGAAGGAGATGAAATGGAAGCCTTTGGAAGCTTGAATGTCAATTTTACTTTTTGCTCAACACCAAACTCTTTCAAGAGAGACTTCGAAATCCATATAGTCGTAGGCTTTTTATTTCTTTTTGATGATCTAGAGAGAATATCTTTAATAATGGATTTTGGAACCCATACTTGTCTTGTAGTTTTTTTCTTAGATATCTCTTTTGACTTTACTCCTCCATGTCAATTAGAGGGGACATGGAGATCTTTTTTTTTTTATGGATTCTTGTATTACTTCTTTTTCTTGTATTGAGCATTCAAGTTACTTCCAAGAGACTTGGGACTTGTGGATGGAGGAGGATATGACTAGTTTAGATGGGTGGGTGGATGAAAAAGATTCAAGGGTATGCATCTATGTTGATCTTGAGGAAAGATGGGAGATGGAGGGATGTAAGGACCCAAGATGGATGGTGAATTATAAATGTTAGGAGGGGAAAGTGAAGGGACATAAGGACCCAAGATGGAAGCTAGATGTGAAGCCCTTAGTAGTGGTGGAAGAGGTCCAAGGATGGAAGTGGAAGACGCAAAAGGATAATCAACAAGTTCATCAGCATTTATATGACAACCAAGGACATCAGCATCTTTAGAGTGAGCATTAGGATTTTCAATGGAATCGTGGACATCTTGAATATGAGCACCTTATTTGATAGGATTTTTCAAAGCTTGCAAAGACTTAGGAAGAGTAGAAAGTGGAAACGAACATGGGGTGGTAGAACAAGAAGATGGAATACTTTGATCTTGACAATGATCTTTGGATAGCATAAGCTCATAATTTTTTTCTTGATTTTCACTAGGCTTAACATTGGAAGTAACAACACCATTTTTACCAACCTTAATGGAAGTATCATCTTTGGAAAGCACAAGTGTAGTAAGGTTATTTTGATTGTCAATAAGCTCAATAGTGTAAGTAGTAGATTGATCTTGCTTAGGAGAAGACTTAAGACATGGTGAAATGCATGAAAAAGAATGTGCAGGATCAAAAGAACCTTGAGGCGGATAAGAGACATCGTGAAAAAGATTAGATGACATGGAGGGTTCTTGATCTTGATCTTTCTTTATGTTCTTTTCTTTATCATTTTTAGAGTCCTCTTGACATGGAGCCACTTCTAAGGACAAGGAAGCATGTTGGAATTGTATGGAAGACTTTGGAAGAGATGGTGAAGGGCTAGCTAAAGTAAGCATTATAGCATATAAAGGCTTAGGCTCTTTAAGTTTAGCATTATTGAAAGTATTTGCAGCCAAGTGAAGGTTAGCTTGAGTTTTTTTGAGAGGTAGCCCTTGAGGATAACTATAGGAAACCGCATGAAAAGTATTAGGACCTTTGGTGGATGAAGGACTTGTGAAATATTTGAAAGACTCGGAAGCTTTAGGAAATGTACGGGTATTGGAGGAAGTAGGGGATGGAAGGGAACCATCACAAGACAAAGTTCCAACATTAACATGATCTTTCTTGAGAGTGTAATCTTTATTTTCAGCCTGAGAGTTCTTAGAGGAGAGATTCTTGTAGTATTTACTTTTGTAATCAGCACGAAAAACTTTCTCCTCCTCAAGTGAAGTAGACGTGTCATCTAGGTATTGTTCACAAAAATCATCAAAGTCTCTTTCAAAATTAGAATCATATGAATCACCCTCATGATCTATCCAATGTGATGGCCTATTTGTAGTAAGCAGGAACACACAACGAGGAGGATTCTTAGGAACAGAGGTGTCATAGGTATCATTACATTGTCTATCATCATAGTCATCATAGTCTTCAAAGATGGGCATGTCACTCTCTATGGAAGAGGTATCATAAGGGTTATCACATTGCTCAAATTCTATTTGGGGGCATGGTGACATGTACAAGTCTTTATCAAATGGAAAAGGGCATAGAGCTTCCATGCAGAACTCTTTAGGTTCCTTTTCTTTCTCAAGTTTGTTAAGCTTGACTTGCATAGCGTGCATTTGTTTTATCATAGTGGTGATTAGAGTTTCTTCCTCATGTGTACTAATTCTGTGAGACATGTGTACTAATTTTCAATGGCTACTGCTCTGTTCCTGACACAGTGATTTGTTCGACAGATTCTGGAAATAGGCTGAAAAAGCTAAGTATTTGGCAATCCTGACAATTTTCTGACAACTTTTCAAAATTTCCCCAAACGACACTTTGCAGACTCGTATGATAGTGGGTATGCTATGAAATGATAGTTGAAAAGCTTGTACGATAGTGGGTATGCTATAAAATGATAGTTGAAAAGCTCATACGACAGTTGCTAGCAGGATTTGACTTTTTGAATTTGACTGGCAAAAAAACTCGTACGACACTGGGTTCTTTACCATACGACAAATGGGTAGTAATGAAATGACATTTGATAAAAACTCATATGACTTTCTGACTGACTGAGACGACAGTGGACTCCAGAAAAGAATTTTACTTCAGATTTTGCAAATTTTGAGTTTTCATATTCGGATTGTTTGCAAATTTTAATGTCCAGATTTGAGGATTGTAACAGATTTGTCCATTTTCAATAACCAGATAGATAAACAAGCACGCAAAATAGCAAGTAAGTGATTTCAAGCATGTCTAAAAACAATAAACAAGGGCAAAAGCAACCTTGCACATGAACAATCAAGTGATTTTATTCGTTCTAATCCTCAGAAGCACTAATTATGTATGTTCCAAAAAATGTTTTGCAATAACGCACATATACCCTAGAAAATGAAAATTTGGCCTCGCTAGGGTTTTTAGTAATGGTTTGACTCTGCAACTTTTATGATCCAAGAGGGCGAACTCTAATCTAGGTGCACCGGGGTTTTGACACAGTCCGAGAACTTATTCTTCAGGATCTGCTAAGGAGATCTGATAGCCCAACAAGAGACCACACCTGTGGAAATTTCTTCCAACAGGACATTTATATGGTAGTTGTCACTACCACGGCGAAAATGGCTATTACCGCTTGAGGTTCTATCAACATGGTTGACCCAATTAAGGGAATGTCCACTACAGTCAACCCTCTTTAAAGGTGACTCACAAAATATGCCACATGGAGGCTGGTTCTAGATTTAAGGATTTGGGTTTCTGGTACTATCCAAAAAGGAAATAGAGCAAATCCCCTAGCCTTTTCACTTTTAACCCAAACAAAGCAGACAAATTAATTTGACACGCTAAGACCAAGATTATCTCACAAAGATCTATGACATCAACCCCTTATGATCTATCAACCTCTCTAGAGAGAGAATGTCTCGATCAAAAGTTGAAGACACGCGGATCTAGTGGAACGTGAGACTCCCTTAGTATCCTCCCCATCTACAAGGGATCCTTCATTGAGAAGAGTTTCACTGAAACCCACACTCTCAAGATCCACAAATAGTGTTCATGGGGCCTAATTACTATGTGTAACAAAGATGCTGAAAGCAAACTATGTTCATTTTTATAGTCCGAATGAAGTCTGTGATAGGAAAGCAATAAAAGTCACTCAAGCTAGACACATGAGATGTTCGTTTTAGATCCAAAATCAAAGTCTTATCAGCTGAGAAGATTACCTGAATTCCTCACAACGCGCTTAGTAGATTTTTACCTATTTTTAGCAATTCTTGCGCTTTTTCCAATCAAAACCAGCAGGAGTCAATCAAAAATAGAGAATTTCAATTGTTAAGATTAGCCGTTAGTCAAAATCTAAAAATCAAATATGACAAACTACCCTAAAAAATGAAACAATGAAAACCTAGTGCCAAATCTCGTACGACACTGGGTCTGCTTCCAGACGACAATCCAGAAACTCGTACGACACTGGGTGTATGATGATATGACAGTTGAACTACCAAATAATAGTGTGTACAGCCTGACATGATTCTTGATCCAATAGACTATCGTACGATAGTGGGTATAGTCTGAGATGAATTTTATCAGAAACTTGTATGAAAATTGTACAGCCAAAATTTAAAAATCATAGTTTTGGCTTAGAAATCAAGAAGAAAAGATAGAAATTGATAGAATTGAATTGGAAACCCGTATCAGGGCCCGACGGTGGGCGCCAGAAATGTGTGTGTGAATTTTGTACCTATTTTGTAGACACAACACTTTAGTAAAATATTAGAGGTTAGCAAAAATCAAAATCATGCAATAGAATGAAAATTAAACTAACCAGGCAATTTACTATCTTCTAGTAGGTGCAAGTATGATATTCTCATATTAAACTGATATCAGTGACCTTAACGACACCTAAATGAAGGATTTGAATACAAAATCTAGATATGGAATGAATGCAATTAATCTATTTTTTTGGATTTTCTGTGCAATTATGAATGAAAACTTGATATGAATCTAATCTAGAATGAACTAATATAAAATTGATCCAACAATGATATGAAAATGAATCTAAATGAATGTAAAAACTAAATTGATCTCACAATAGCCTTGATTCGCAATAAGCTTTGATTCTCCAAATTCTAATTCTTCAAAATAGTTGTGCAATTCATAGATGATTTTGGCAGAGTAAGCTCGCAAAATTATGAAATGATTTGTGAAGAGCTCAGCCTTGATTTTATAGAAATCTAGGGCTTTGGAGGTGCATGGGAAAAGCCATAAATCACTCAAATAACTCAGGTTGATTTTTGAGTTATTTTTAAATAAAAGATATTTAACTCACAAAAATATGCAAAAGCAGAGTTTAACTCAAAATAGAGTTTAAATTTAATTGATAATTGATAGTTGTCTGCTTTTGTGATTGTGCATGTTTTTAATTATGAATTAATTTAATAATAAAGTGATTTATTTCCAACTTAACAGATTTTGAAAAATAAAACAATTGATTTATGGGTTAATCAATTATTTTTTAAACTTTTATTCAAAAATAATATTATTAAAAATTGACAACTTGCTTTAATTAATTAAATAAGAATTTAATCAATTATTCATAAAATTTTGGATTTATTGTCAAAATTAAATAATATAATTTAGGAATAATTGTAATTAACTTCAATTAAACAATTAAGTGGCAGAATTAAATCTAATTAATTAAATATTGAGAATATTCAATCAATCAAACTTTAGGATAAATAAGATTTATCGCCAAATAATCATTAAATTAAAGATAATTAAGATGATTAGGAATATTTCCCAATGCAGAATTTATGATAATCAATTAGGATTTGATTATGTGCTGATGTGCCTTTGGTTAGGACTTTGATGTCGATTTCATTCGATGTGTCAATGTAGGAGGTTAATGAACCTATAGCCCATTTTTGGGGTATTACAACTCGCACCTATTAGAAAGCAGTAAATTGCCTGGTTAGTTTAGCTTTCAATTCATTGCACGATTTTGATTTCAACTAACCTCTAATATTTTACTGAAGTGTTGTGTCTACAGATCAAGTACAAAATTCACACACATAGTAATAACTTATCACCTTTAGTCTGATAATCATCATTAACTTGATTTATAATCAACTGAGAATCCCAATAGACATTCATTTCAGTTACTTTCCATTCTAAACCCATCTTTAACCCAATCAGCAAAGCTTCATATTCTGCTACATTATTGGTGCAAGGAAAGAGCAGCTTGTAAGATTTCAGAATTGTGTATCCTTGTAGCGTGACAAAGAGAATACCAACTCCTAAACCCTGTTGAGTACATGATCCACCAAAGCATAGTTGCCAGGTTTGTGTAGATAAAGCTAAGATGTGTGCATCAGGAAACTCTTTGTGTATAGGTTGGTCATCCGTTAATGAAGCATTTGCTAGCTGATTTGCTATCACTTGGCCTTTGATAGCCTTCCTGTCCACATATTCAATATCAAATTCACTAAGTAGCATGACCCACTTAGCCAATCTGCCTATCAATGTTGTCTTGCTTAATAGATACTTTAAAGAATCAATCTTTGCAATGAGCTTGATTGAATGTGACAACATGTAATGTCGCCACTTCTGTGAAGCAAAAACAACTTCCAGACATGCTCTTTCTATAAGAGAATAGTTTAGCTCATATCCCACTAGGGTGCAACTGATATATTAGATGGCTTTTTCTTTCCCTTCATGATCTTGCTAAGCCAGAAGAGCACCTAGTGAGACTGTCATAGCTCAAATGTAGAGCAAGAGTGGCTTTCCTAGAATTGGTGACATCAGAGTTGGAGGATTTGCTAGATATTGCTTGATTTTATTGAAAGCTTCCTCACACTTATCATCCCATTGGAATAAGATATTTTTATGCAACAAATGTTGAAAGGGATGACTTCGATCTGCTAACTGAGAAACAAATCTTCGGATGGATTGGAGACATCCCTGTAAAGATCTTAACTGACTGATGTTAGTGGGGGAAGCCATCTCCATTATTGCTTTAACTTTTTTTGGATCTACTTCGATTCATTTAGCTGAGACAATGTACCCTAACAGTTTACCGAATGTGACTCCGAATGCACATTTCTTTGGATTGAGTCGAATCTGATACTTTTCCATCCGGGTGAATATTCTATCTAACACTCTCAAATGACCAACTCTGTCTTTGGTGTATACACTTAAAAATGGCTTCATAAATTAATGAAATATTTATTATTTCATTAATAATTATTTTCTTTATTTATTAAATAGATTATTCAATTTATTTAGTAAATTTACTATAGTCTATTCCTCTATCCTAAGTCTTCTAATTAATCTTATTAAAGTGATTTAATTAAATACACAATCACCTAAATATGACTAAGTCCCCTAGTCCACATCATCTACCCAATCACTTGACACATCAGTTTGGCTGAAACATTGCTAAAACAGGTAAAATCTACTAAGTGTGTTGGGAGGAACTCAGGTATTCTATTACATCTAATAACACTTCATTTTGGGACATAAAACAAACTCTCTTGTGTCAAGCTTGAGTGCCTTTACAACTTTCATAATTCACACTTTAGTTTTGGGCTCTAAAACGAACATAGATTTGCTTTTTGCATATTTGTTACACATAGTAAGTAGGCCCTATGAACACTATTTATGGTTCTTGAGAGAGTGGGTTTCCAGTGAAGCTTTTCTCAATGAGAGAACCCCTTGTAGGTAGGGAGGATACTGAGGGAGTCTCACGTTCCACTAGATCTGTGTGTCTTCAACTTTTGATCGATGCATTCTCTCTTCGAAGAGGTTGATAGATCATAAGGGGTTGACGTCATAGATCTTTGTGAGATAATCTTGGTCTAAGCATATTAGATTAATCTATCTGCTTTGTTTGGGTTAAAAGTGAAAAGGCTAGGGGATTATGCTCTACTTCCTTTTTGGATAGTAACAGAAACCCAGATCTTTGAATCCGATCTAGTCCCCTTGTGGTATATTTTGTGACTCACCTTTAGAGAGGGTTAACCGTAGTGGACATTCCCTTAATTGGGTCAACCATGTTGATGGAACCTCAAGCGGTAATAGCCATTTTCACCATGGTAGTGACAACCGCTATATAAATGTCCTATTGGAAGAAATCTCCACAAGTGTGGTCTCTTGTTGGGTTGTCAGATCTCCCTAGAAGATCCTGAAGATTAAGTTCTCAGATTGTGTCAAAACCCCGGTGCACCTGGATTGGAGTTCACCCTCTTGGATCATAAAAGTTACAGAGTCAAACCATTACTAAAAACCCTAGTGAGGCCAAATTTTCATTTTCTAGGAATATGTACATTAATGCAAAAAATTTTGGAACATACACAATTAGCACTTCTAAGGATTAGCACAAATAAGTCACTTGATTGTTCATGTGCAAGGTTGCTTTTTCCCTTGTTCATTATTTTCAGACATGCTTGAAATCACTTGCTTGTTGTTTTGCATGCTTGCTTATCTATTTGGTTATTGAAAACAAACAAATCTGTTACCATCCTCAAATCTAGATATTGAAATTTGCAAACAATCTGAAACTAAAAACTCAAAATTTGCAAAAATTGAAGTAAAACACCTTTCTAGAGTCAACAATCATTTTGTAAAGTCAGAAAGTCATACAACTTTTGGCTATTGTCATTTCAGAACCCCCATATTGTCGTATGGTATCAGGTATATTATCGTACGAATTTTTCTACTAGTCATTTTCAAAAATCAATTTCCCTATTATCAACTATCATACGAGCTTGTCAATTATCGTTTCATGCTATAACCACTATTGTATGAGCTTGCAGAGAGTCATTTGAGAAATTTTAAAAAGTTGTTAGAACTATTAGAGACCCGGCTTTTCCAGCCTATTTCTAGAATCTGTCAAACAAATCACTGTGTCAGGAACAGAGCAGCAAATACTAAGAATCCAATCATTTTCCTAAAGTGGCCTTTCGAATCCGATTTAGCCTTCTGTTTAATCGATTTGAGTCTTTTTCATCTTGTCTCAAAACCTTGTCATAACTATCAATCTTCAATCCATCTTCAAAATAACTAAGTGTTGTGAACTTGTGTCCGCTATCTTTTGGGAATCTACCCATACATCTAGGGCACAGTCTCCTTCATTTACATCTAATCTAAGCTTCAATCAACCAAACCTTGACAAGGTTGCGTCATTTGATCTTTTTTTAGTTGTCTTCATCCTATTCTTTTGTTTCACCCAAAGTTAATGGTGGAAACTAGAGCTTCCTCTCACAAGAAATCTAGAGGAGCATCCCATACCTTACCTATAACCGCTACCAAGGGTTCAACTCTTGAGCAACTCTGCAATTCTGGTCTTTACGAAGATGACGGTCTTGGCAACTTTTGATTGAAATCTGGTTACATTCCTCCTTCATCAACTCACGGAGGTAATCAACAAAATCTACATCAATCTATTCCAGGGAGTCCTAAAACTCCTAACATGTCTCAAAGAACCAGTACACATGAGGAAGAAACTCTAATCACCACTATGATGAAACAGATGCATGCTATGCAAGTCAAACTTAACAAACTTGAGAAAGAAAAGGAACCTAAAGAGTTATCCATGGAAGCTCTATGCCCTTTTTCATGTGATAAAGACTTGTACATGTCACCATGCCCTCGGACAGAATATGAGCAACGTGATAATCCTTTTGATACTTCTTCCACAGAGAGTGACACACCCATCTTTGAAGACTATGATGACTATGATGAGGGACAATATAGTGATACCTATGACACCTCTGTTCCTAAGAATCCTCCTCGTCGTGTGTTCCTGCTTACTAAAAATGGGCCGTCACATTGGATAGATCGTGAGGGTGATCCATATGATTCTAATTTTGAAAGAAACTTTGATGATTTTTGTGAACAATACCTAGATGATCCATCTATTTCACTTGAGGAAGAGAAAGCTTACCGCGCTAATTATAAATGTCAATACTATAAGGATATCTCCTCTAAGAACTCTCATACTAAAAATAAAGATTACACTCTCAAGAAAGATCATGTTAATGTTGAACCTTTATCTTGTGATGGTTCCCTTCCATCCCCTACTTCCTCCAATACCCATACATTTCCTAAAGCTCCCAAGCCTATCAAATCTTTCACAGAACCTTCATCCGACACAAGCCCTGATACTTTTCATACGATTCCCTATAGTTATCCTCAAGGGCTACCCCTTAAAGAAACTCAAGCTAACCTTCACTTGGCTGCAAATACTTTCAATAATGCTAAACCCAAAGAGTCTAAGCCTTTATATGCTATAATGCCTACTCCAGCTAGTCCTTCCCCATCTCTTCCAAAGTCTTCTATACAATTGCAGCATGATCCCTTGTCCTTAGAAGCAGCTCCATGTCAAGAGGACTCTAAAAATGATAAAGAAAAGAACGTAAAGAAAGATCAAGATCAAGAACCCTCCATGTCATCCACTCCTTTTCACGATGTCTCTTATCTGCTTCAGGGTTCTTTTGATCCTACACACCCTTTCACATGCATTCCATCATGTCTTAAGTCTTCTCCTAAGCAAGATCATGATGCTACTTACACTATTGAGCTTATTGACAATCAAAATAACCTTACTACACTTCCAATTTCCAAAGATGATATTTCCATTAAGGTTGGTAAAAATGGTGTTGTTACTTCCAATGTTAAGCCTATTGAAAATCAAGAGAAAAATTATGCGCTTATGCTATCCAAAGATCCTTGTCAAGATCAAAGTCTTCCATCTTCTTATTCTACCACTCCATGTTCGTTTCCAATTTTCTACTCTTCCTAAGTCTTTGCAAGCTTTGAACAATCCTATCAAAGAAGGTGCTCATATTCAAGAGGTCCACGATTCTATTGAAAATCCTAATGCTCACTCTAAAGATGCTGATGTCCTTGGTTGTCACATAGATGTGTATGAACTTATTGATTATCCTTTTGCGTCTTCCACTTCCATCCTTGGACCTCCTCCACCAATACTAAGGGCTTCACATTTTCCTTCCATATTGGGCCCTTATGTCCCTTCACTTTCCCCTCCTAACTCTCCTAATTCGCCATCCATCTTGGGTCCTTACATCCCTCCATCTCCAATCTTTCCTCAAGATCAACATAGATGCATACCCTTGAATCTTTTTCATCCACCCACCCATTTAAACCAGTCATATCCTCCTCCTTCTTCCACAAGTCCTAATTTCTTTGGAAGTAACTTGAATGTTCAATACAAGAAAAAGAAGCAATACAAGAATCCATCAAAAAGAGAAGATCACCATGTCTCCTCTAATCGACATGGAGGCATAAAGTCAAAAGAGATATCTAATAAAAAAACTACAAGACAAGTATGGATTCCAAAATCCATCATTAAAGATATTCTCTCTAGATCATCAAAAAGAAATGAAAAGCCTACAACTATATGGATTTCAAAGTCTCTCTTGAAAGAGTTTGGTTTTGAACAACATGTGAAGTTGACATTCAAGCTTTCAAAGGCTTCCACTTCATCTTCTTCCAAAAATATTCTTCCATTCCATGCGCCTAAACCACAACCTCTGCTATCCATTCGCCACATTCCTTCACGTATTCCTTCATTCATGTTTCTTCCATCCTCTCTCCACCCTTCAAGGTGTGTGTTGATGTTGATCTTGCATTCCTTTCAATCTACCCTTTCACAATCCTTTCATTCATTATCCTTCTACCTTTATCCTTTTTCCTCATTTGCCTATTCTTCCTATCTTCCAACCTCACTCGCTTTACATAAAACCTTATCCTCCATTTTTCTCTTTCATCTCCCTTTCCTTATCAGCATCTTTGAGCGTATCATTTTGAATCCTTTGCATATCATGGTTTATCCTTTTAAGGAGCATTATCTAAAAAACTTGCCTTCTTCCAAAAATATAAATAAATAAATAAATAAAATTTGAAAATCTGCCTTGGTGAAAACCTAGAAATAGGCGCCTTGGTAGCAAAAGTAAAGAGAAAGAAATTCATCCTATGTTAAAAACCACTCCCTTGTGGCACCTTGGATAAGTACCATAATGAAAACCTTGCAATCAAGCATCATGTGTAGTTCTTCTACATATTTCATCCATTCCATCTTCTCTCTTTGATCTTGACAATGTTGATCTATACACGAACATTTGGCTATTTTGTGAGCTATCTTATGATGATCTTGTTTTCATTTTTTTCACGTTTAGCCTTCATGTCTATCTTCCTCCATTCATTTTTGCCTATCGCTATCCATTTCCCCTTTGGTCTTGATCTAATAAAAAAAAGAAAGAAAGAGTAAAACATGATGCTATGAAGCCTCTTGACATGTCTACTCCTTTGGACTGCATCCTTTCCTGCTCTTGCATTATGATTTTGTGACTTATCCTATGTTGTTCTTTCATTGCTTGTCCAAATGCACTTTACATGACATTTTTTTCCCTAGCTTGAGTATTCTTGATGAGTTTTCCCTTGAGGATTTCCTCCCTTCATTCTCCTTCATTCTCTTGTCTTCCATCTCATCCACCAGCTTGCCAATCCCTCTTTTTCTCCACCTTGCTAGACATTGGGACTGCACAATATGATCTTACTTGGGAGTTTGCAATGGAGAAAGATGATATCAAATTTGCTAAAAACTATCAAAAGTGTCAAGTACATGGCAACTTAATTCATGCTCCAGGGAGAGATCTAATTCCCTTTACTACACTATGGCCTTTTCATCAATGGACCTTTGATCTTATAGGAGCTATACATCCTCATCCTCTAATGGACATACCCATATAATCATAGCTACAGATTATTTTACAAAATGGGTAGAAGCAGTCCCTTTGACACAAGCAACTAGAAAACAAATATCTATGTTCATATTGAACTATATCATATGCAGATATGGGATACCTCATTCCATAATAACAGATAACGGTGGACAATTCAAGAACAAAGACCTAGATGATCTATGTGCCAAATTCAAGATCACACAACATTGGTCTTCTATCTACTATCCTCAAGGGAATGGACAAGCAGAGGCTTCTAATAAGAATCTATTGAAAATCTTACACCGCACAGTTAATAAGATAGGAAGAGATTGGCATCTGATGATCAATCTAGCTCTCTAGGCCTATAGAACAAGTATCTGAATGCCTACTGGGGCTACACCTTTTGCTTTAGTCTATGGGTCTGAAGCAATACTACCTATTGAGGTTGAAATCTCATCACTAATAATCAGAATGTATGGTCTAGTAACTGATGATGACTACAGAGTGTCTAGGTTGCAAGAACTTGAACTACTAGATGAGCGCAGACAAGCAGCATATGATCATCTCAGAGTATATTAAAAGAGAATATCTAGAGGTTACAACAAGAAAGTTAGACAGAAAATTTCAAGTTGGCAATCTAGTCTTGAGAGAGAATCTTAAAATATCAATCACATTGAGAATGCAAGGGGAAGTTTGAGCCCAACTGGTTGGGTCCCTTTGTTATCACTGCTACTTTTGGCTCTAGTGTCTATGAACTCTCAACAACTGAAGAAGAACAACTCTGAGAACCAATCAACGTTCTCCATTTGTATGGTAAAATGTCCTGAAAAAATCTTAACAATCTGAAAAAGTCCTGAAAAAAATAAACATCTTGGTGAAAACCTAGCAATAGGTGCCTTGATGATTCACAAAAAAAGTAAAAAATATCAAAAGTACAAAAAAAAGTAAAAATTGAAAATATCAAAAAAATTGAAAAAATGAAAAATACAAAAAAAAAAAAAAAAGTGTCTTGGTGAAAACCTGGAAATAGGTGCTTTGGTAGCAAAAATAAAATCTCTGCCAAGATGGTGAAAATCTAGCAAATGGGCGCCACTTGTTTCAAAATGCTCCATCTATCAGCACAATCTTGGTATTTCTTAGCTTTCAATCTTGCTTTAGTTTGTACATATCTCTTGGTTTGTTTCCGTATTCCTATTTTCAATAAGTCGGTCTATACACCAATCTACTCAAGCGTCTATATCCTATCAATGCTTAACACTTGGGGGCAATCAATGTCATATCCTATGGCCTCTAGTGTATCTAAGATGTATCATATCCAGTCAGAGTCCTTTGAAGCTTCATCCGAGTCAGTCAGTCAGTCTTGTCTCCAGAAAGGATTTTGCATCTACAACAACACAATCAAACATCAAAATAAAAATAATTTATGCTTTTTACATGCTTTTATCTCCTTGTATGCTTACTGATTCACATTGAGATTTTTGCATATTGTGTCCCTTCAAGCTCTTCGATGATGTCCTTTACAGGATTTAGAGGGTGATGACTGGGGGCATAATCTTTTCTTTTTTTTTTTCTTGTATGTGAAAATCTAACAACTTTGGAAATTCTGGATTGAAATGGTGTCCGATTGTAAGAGCCTCTATCTCGAATTGGATGGTCATGCGTACCTAGACCATTGATACCCAAAAAATTCAAAGAAGTTTGATCTAACTATTGTCTTTTTGAGTGAGTGAGTTCTCCTATTGTGAAACGCGATCTTACCTAAGGATGTGAATGATAAAAGGTCACTACAGGTAATTCACATTGGATTTAGAATGATCTCTTGACTATTTGATTTGTTTGTAATGCAAGGCATATTCTAGTCATCACAACGTTTATGTTTTGATGCTTATACAAATTGCAATATCAAAATAGACATGATATTCAAGTCATCCTGGTGTGTGTGCCTTGGTGCTTATGTCTAATCCAACATTCTGAAAATAAAATCAATATTCATATATCTATGGTTGATTGACTAGTGGATGTTGTATTGATTCCTGCACATACAAATTCATATTCATATGTCTATGGTTTCATCACTAGTGGGCATTGTATTGATTTATCCGGTTACCTAAAAATTCAATGATGAGAATGATCAACACGTGATCAATGACTAGGTCCTAGGTCTTAGGTTGCATTTCATACTGCATGTCTCTTTGCATTTTTGCATGTTTGTATGATCTCACAATGGTTAAACAAACTTAAATGCTTAAACAATTCTTCAAAAATGCTAAAAACATATCATAAGAGTTGAATCTTACACGAAGGTTCCTCCAACAAAATAGCAAGTAGAATCCCTTTTCGGGATCAAAATCAAAATCTGAGATCATTTATATTATTCACTACTTGCTAATCGACCTTCAATCATCACTGAAATCTAGAATTCAACTTAACTGATTATCTTACATCAAACTGTCAAAATTTCAACTTGGTCAACTCATGGTTTAACCTAGTCAAAATTGGTATTTTGGACCTCCAAATGATGCAGAATGTGTTCTCGGACATGTATAACTACTTCTTAAATAAATTAACATGCTTCTGAACTATTCAATGCTAACTTTTCTTGTCATATTTCAATTTTTATCCCAAAGTGGGCATGGTATTGCATATCATTCAAAGTCTATAATCTAAAGCTGAAATCATATCTTTCCTCAGTAATCAAGACAACAACCACGTCTAGTTATTGATTCATCAAAAAGACCTCATCGCTTGGGGAAAATCAATCATCACTCGAGGCATATCAAATTCATCAAGATTCATATCAATCTAGTATTCTCTTAATCTTGTAAATTGTATTAGTTTTTGCAACTATCGATTCAATTGTGTTATTTCTTTGGTTCTTCAGAAACTGAAGGGTTCAGATGTGATACCAATGTGATTCAATACAAGGACAATTGGGTCTGGAATCGATCACTCACTTCTTCACAATCATAAGGTTTAGAATCAAGTGTTTTGACACTTTTTCGCAATCATCGGTTCATTTGTTGTTATAGTTAACATTATCTTTGGTCATTCAGGACCTATTATCTTCATATCAACTTCAATCAGTTTCTCCTTCATATCAATATCAAACATCAGTTTCAACATCATACATAGACTATCTTTGAACCATTGCGCTTCGCACAACAATTCAAAGAGGGCCAAAATGTAATACTCCAAATATGGGCTATAGGTTCATTAATCTCATATATCAACATCTCAAATGAAATCGACATCAAAGTCCTAACCTAAGGCACATCTGCACATTATCAAATCCTAATTGATTATCCTAAATTCTGCATCAGGGAATATTCCTAGTAATATTCCTAATCATCATAATTATCTTTAATTTAATGATTATTTGGCGATAAATCTAATTTATCCTAAAGTTTGATTAATTGAATATTCTCAATATTTAATTAATTAGATTTAATTTTGCCACTTAATTATTTAATTGAAGTTAATTCTATTTATTCCTAAATTGTATTATTTAATTTTGACAATAAATCTAAAATCTTATGAATAATTGATTAAATTTTTATTTAATTAATTAAAGCAAGTTGTCAATTTTTAATAATATTGTTTTTGAATAAAAGTTTGAAAAATAATTGATTAACCCATAAATCAATTGTTTTATTTTTCAAAATCAGTTAAGTTGGAAATAAATCACTTTATTATTAAATTAATTCATAAATAAAACATGCGCAATCATAAACGCAGATAACTATCAATTATCAATTAAAGCTAAACTCTATTTTGAGTTGAACTCTGCTTTTGCATATTTTTGTGAGTTAGTTATCCTTTATTTAAAAATAACTCAAAAATCAACCTGAGTTATTTGAGTGATTTATGGCTTTTCTCATGCACCTCCAAAGTCTTAGATTTCTATAAATTAAGGCCTCAGCGCTTCACAAATCATCTCATGAATTTGCAAACTTACTCTACAGGAATCATAGCATATCAAATTTGAAGAATTTGAACGATTGAAGCTTGAAGAATCATCTTGGGAATTCAAGTTTGTGAGATCATCATTATTTTACATAGCATTGCATATCATATTAGAATTTCATTTCTAGATTAGTATATCATATCAGTTTTTACATATCATAGATTTCATATCATTTTTCATCATAATTGCATCTAAAAATTAAAAAAAGATAGATTAATTGCATTCATTCCATATCTAGAATTTGCATTCAAATCTTTCATTTAGGTGTCGTCAAGGTCACTGATCTCGATTACAATCTGAGAACATCATACTCGCACCTATTAGAAGACAGTAAATCTCCTGGTTAGTTTAGCTTTCAATTCATTGCACGATTTCAATTTCAACTAACCTCTAATATTTTACTGAAGTGTTGTGTCTACAGATCAGGTACAAAATTCACACTCATAGTAATAACTTATCATCTCTAGTCTGATAATCATCATTAACCTAATTTATAATCAACTGAGAATCCCAATAGACATTCATTTCAGTTACTTTCCATTCTAAACTGATCTTTAACCCAATCAAAAAAGCTTCATATTCTGCTACATTATTGGTGCAAGGAAAGAGCAACTTGTAAGATTTTAGAATTGTGTATCCTTGCAGCGTGACAAAGGGAATACCAGCTCCTGAACCCTATTGAGTACATGATCCACCAAAGTATAGTTGCAAGGTTTGTGTAGATAAAGTTAAGATGTGTGCATCAGGAAACTCTTTGTGTATAGGTTGGTCATCTGTTAATGAAGCATATGCTAGCTGATCTGCTATCACTTGGCCTTTGATAGCCTTCCTGTCCACATATTCAATATCAAATTCATTAAGTAGCATGACCCACTTAGCTAATTTGCCTATTAATGTTGTCTTGCTTAATAGATATCTTAAAGGATCAATCTTTGCAATGAGCTCGATTGAATGTGACAACATGTAATGTTGCCACTTCTGTGAAGCAAAAACAACTTCCAGACATGCTCTTTCTATAGGAGAATAGTTTAGCTCATATCCCACTAGGGTGCAACTGATATATTAGATGGCTTTTTCTTTCCCTTCATGATCTTGCTAAGCCAGAAGAGCACCTAGTGAGACTGTCGTAGCTCAAATGTAGAGCAAGAGTGGCTTTCCTAGAATTGGTGACATCAGAGTTGGAGGATTCACCAAATATTGCTTGATTTTATTGAAAGCTTTCTCACACTTATCATCCCATTGGAATAAGATATTTTTATGCAACAAATGTTGAAAGGGATGACTTCGATCTGCTAACTGAGAAATAAATCTTCGGATGGATTGGAGACATCCCTGTAAAGATCTTAACTAACTGATGTTAGTGGGGGAAGCCATCTCCATTATTGCTTTAACTTTTTTTGGATCTACTTCGATTCATTTAGCTGAGACAATGTACCCTAACAATTTACCGAATGTGACTCCGAATGCACATTTCTTTGGATTGAGTCGAATCTGATACTTTTCCATCTGGGTGAATATTTTGTCCAACACTCTCAAATGACCAGCTCTGTCTTTGGTTTATACACTTAAAAATGGCTTCATAAATTAATGAAATATTTATTATTTAATTAATAATTATTTCCTCTATTTATTAAATAGATTATTCAATTTATTTAGTAAATTTACTATAGTCTATTCCTCTATCCTAAGTCTTCTAATTAGTCTTATTAAAGTGATTTAATTAAAATACACAATCACCTAAATATGACTAAGTCCCCTAGTCCACCTCATCTACCCAGTCACTTGACACATCACTTTGGCTAAAATAAATAATTATTATTAATTATTTATTGATAATTATCCTCACCCACACATGTCCTATTCCTAAGGGCTATGTGGCCTCATAGGACTTGGTCTTATGACCACATGTCCTCTCTTAAACTAAGTCAAGAGACAATCCCTATTCCTAAGGGGCTTCTCAAGCCACCTTTAAGGGTCAAAGGTGACTCATGGGACACTTGTACAAAGAGTCCTCATGAAGAAAATGTATCTCCCTCTTTCTCTCTTTGGTCTTTGTGAGACACTTGACATGTGTTTTTCTGATGAAGGGTGCTCCCCTTAATACCAGAAACACATAACAAAAACAAAGAAACAACAACAATATGCAAAAACATAAAATTGGCTTCTTATTATCTCCACAAATGTGGAATTATAAACTTTCAAAATTACAATATGCAAGCCACATGGGAATTCCCTTACAATATTCTGTAGGACAAAGCCTCGAATCAATACCCAGATCTACTAGCCAGAACTGCCCTAGACAACACTACGGGCCTTCTTTATATAGGCATTTTCCACCGCCCGAGAATGTTCCAGAAATTTAGCCCTTAGGGCCGACCAAACTTAGAATTATTTTATTTTTCAATTTATTACATCAAAGTCAGCTCAAAATTAATTTTGAAACCTGAACAAAAATTTTGAAGGAAAATTATTTTTCGCCATTTTAGGTGACCCGACTTTCGGAGACCTTAAGTCATCACCAATTGACCCGATTGACTATTATAACCCCATTTCAGAAAGGCCACGAAGTGCTCTTTAGGTTTGACTCGCGCAAGCACCTGTCACCCAAGTTTTTGACCTCATCTGAGGCCTCTAAAGCCTTCAAAACCAAGTTTAAAGTTTCTGCACCCTACTACCAATACCAAAAATCTTCAATATTTTCAAAACTAGACCTGATCTAGCCATGAAACTTTACTGGCAGACTGATATAACTGAGATGAACCTCCACATGTAAAATCAAAACATTCCGAGATCATATGACCAACTTACTAAAAATAGCAAGTTTCCATAAATAGTAGCTCTGCACAAGATAACCCTTATTGAATACAAAAACAAAAATATTTTTGGGTGATGCAAGATTACTCTTACACCTAGGATGCTCTTTCATTAGACACCCAGGGTAATTTGAGAAGTGACCCTATCATGACTCAGGTATGCAGAGGAAAACCAAGATGGTTAACCTCCTCCTTTGTTAGCCATGATGAATCTTCAATAGGTCATCCTTTCCATTTGACCAGATATTCTTCATATGTCCTATTCCTTGTGCTTCTGCTAACACGACTATCCAGTATATCCTCAATCTCTTTGGTATCTGAACTAGTTGTTGGAATACTCCACTGTGTTGTTGTAACCTCATCTTCAACACCTCCTTCATGATACTCTGTCAGATCTGAAACATTAAATGCTAGTGAAATATTTAGCTCAGTAGGCAACTTAACCTCATAGGCATTTCCCAAATCATGCTTCTTCAGTGTCTTACATAGCCCAAAATTCTTCATTTTCAACTTGTTATATGTAACAACCGAAAATTGCTCCTTTCACAAATGAACCATGACTTCATCTCCAACCTGAAATTCCTTATGCCTCCTTTTTACATCTGTCTTAGTCTTATATTGTGCATTCATCTTGGTAATATGCTTCCTCACCTCCTCATGGATGTTCTTCAAGTGTTCTGCAAAATCCTCAGCTTCAGCACTACTTATTTCTCCTTTATTTATCTTTCTCAACTCAGATGCATTTTTTGGACTACTCCCATATACAATCTGGAATGGTGATTTACCAGTACTCCTATTGACAGAATTATTGTATGCAAATTCTGCCTGTGATAAAATCAAATCCCATCCTGTTGACTTATCTCCAACCAAACATGTCAGCAAATTTTCCAAACTCATATTCACCACCTTTGTCTGTCCATTAGTCTATGGATGATGTGATGAACTGAACTTCAAATCTATCTTAAGCTTCTTCCATAATGTTCACCAGAAATAGCCTACAAATTTGGTGTCTCGATCTGAAACTATGGTCTTTGGCAAACCATGTAGTCTCACTACTTCTCTAAAAAATAATTCTGCTATATGAACAACATCATTAGTCTTCTTGCAGGGAATGAAATGTGCCATCTTCGAAAATCTGTCAACCACCACAAAAATTGAATCATGTCCTCGCTGTGTCCTCGATAACCCAAGAACAAAGTCCATACTAATATCCTCCCAAGGCTTCTCTGGTATAGGTAATGGCTGATACAACCCTGTATTCTGCTTCACTCCTTTCGCCATCTGATATACTCTGCAACTTTGTACAAACTTCTTGACATCTTGCTAGAACTATGGCCAATAATAATTCTCACTAACCAAAGCAAGGGTTTTATCATGACCAAAATGTCCAGCCAATCCTCCGCTATGCTTCTCCTTGATGAGATTCTCCCTCATAGAACTTCTTGGAACGCACAACTGACTCCCTCTAAATAGCATATCATCCTGAATGATGAAATCCAGTCACTTCATCCTGTCTAGAGTAACAGGTTCTTTACAAGCTTTCCAAGCTTCACCAAAATCAGGATCCTCTAGATACAAATTCTTGAGTTCCTTGAGCGCAACCACCTCAATCTGCATCTCTGTCAGCAATAGTTGCCTTCTGCTAAGAGCATCTACAACCCTGTTAGACTTTCCACTCCTGTGTTTCAAAACAAATGTATAACTCTGCAAAAACTCAACCCATTTCAAATGCCTTTGATTCAACTTTTTTTGACTATTCAAATATTGCAAAGCTTGATGATCAGTATACAAAACAAACTCTTTAGGAAGTAGATAGTGTCTCCACTTCTTCAATGTCTGAACTATAGCATAAAATTTCTGATCATAAATAGAATATTTTCTCTTGGCATCATTTAACTTCTCACTGAAATAAGCAATAAGTTTACCTTCTTGGCTCATAACAGCTCCTATTGCAGTACCACTAGCATCACAGTCTACTTGAAACACTTTATTAAAATTTGGAAGTGCTAAAATGGGTTGTTCTGTAACTTTTTGTTTGAACAATTGAAAACTTTTTTCTGCCCCATTAGTCCACTTAAACTCTTTTCTATCCCATCTCATTGTTTCAATCAAGAGACCACAAATACTGCTAAAATTTCTGATAAACTTTCTGTAAAAGCTAGCCAAACCATAAAAAGACCTTAATTCAGTAGCACTCCTTGGAGTAGGCCATTCAAAGATAGCCTGTACCTTCTTTGAGTCCATTTTTAGACCTTCTACTGAAACTACAAATCCCAAATACACTAACTTTTTCTTCACGAAACTGCACTTCTTCAAATTAATCAACAATTTCTCATCTCTTAAGTTCTCAAACACCATACGAATATGCATTATATGCTCTTCCAATGTCTTAATAAAGATCAAAATATCATCTAGGTACACAATGATAAACTTACCCAAAAATTCTTTCAGAACCTCATTCATGAGCCGCATGAAAGTGCTCGGTGCATTGGTTAGCCCAAAAGGCATGACTAACCACTCATATAGTCCTTCCTTTGTCTTGAAGGTAGTCTTTCATTCATCTTCTTCTCTGATCTGAATCTCGTGATATCCACTCTTCAGATCTATCTTTGAGAAATATATAGCTCCACTCAAACAATCCATAATATCATCCATTCATAGCAATGGAAACCTATACTTGATTGCAATCTTTTTTATTGCTCTAGAATCTGTATACATCCTCCATTCTCCATTCTTCTTTGGTGCTAATACTGCTGGTACAACACATGGACTCAGACTCTCCTGAATCAATCTCTTTTGTAACAACTCATGTACTTGTCTATTCAACTCTTCACTTTCTGCTGGTGTCATTCTGTGTGCTACCTTATTTGGCAAACTAGCTCTTGGAATCAAATCCATCTGATGACTGATCTTCCTTAACGGTGGTAATCCATCAGGTACATTATCAAATACAATATCTTGAAACTCATTCAATAAATCTACAACCTCTATAGGTACATCCTCTACTTCCTCTTTACCAGCTTTTGGAATTAAAGCAAAACACACATGCTCATGCCTCATACCATCTAGAAATTTTCTTTCATCAACAAAAGTTATTCTTGCGTTACCACATACCTTTTCTTCAATCTCCTTCAATGGCTTTAGCTTATGTCACACTCCATCCTTTGTCAAGGAATAGGTATTTGCATGACCATCATGTACAGTACATCTATCAAACTACCACGACCTACCCAACATGTGACATGCATCTATAGGTATGATATCACATAGTACCTCATCATGGTACTTGCCAATCTTAAACTTTACTAGGCACTGTTCACTGACCATGACCTTGTGGTCATCCTGCACCCAGGCAATCTGATATAAATGTGGGTGTTTCTCTCTCTTGAGCTTCAACTGTGTCACCATCTCTTCTGACACCAAATTGTTAGTGCTTCCACTATCAATAATCACATCATAACATTTATCCTCACACTTGCATCTAGTGCGAAACAGACTCCTCCTTTGTTCAGGTTCATTCTCACCACTCAGCAGGACTCTTTTATTAATCAGTGTTTCTCCTCTTTTGGCATCTTCATAATTTGATGATTTGGCATCTTCATCTATATGTGCAACTCTGGTCTGGCCTTCATTCCTCCTATCTATCCTTTCTTAGTGTTGAGGATATTCAAATGCCCTATGACCTTTTCCACAGTGAAAACATGTTCCACGGAAGCCTCCTCTTCCTGAACCTTGTCATCTTCCTCTTCCTCTTTGATCTCTATTGTTCTGATCTTGGAAATGATTGGAATTGTTTTCTCTTTGATTTTGACTACTACTGGCCTCATCCTTCTTTTTTGGATCTTCATTCAGCCTCCATATGACCGTCCACCAGATCATCCACCGTGTCTTCCGTTTTGTCTGCTCTCGAACTTCTTGTTCAATTTTTTCTCTATTTTTAGGGCAAACTGGTATGCCTCTTCAATACTATTCACTCCAACCAGATTCAACTCTTCTTGAATGCTCAGCCTCAACCCATTAAGGTAACAGGCAACTTTCTCCTTATCTGCTTCTGCATGGCCTATTCTGATGAGGATTCAATAGAACTCCTCTGTATACTCCTAAACAGATCTTCCTGACTGCTTCAAACTTTGCATCTTCTTCAGTAGGTCAAGCTCATAATTAACAAGAATGAACTGCCACTTCAATTTATCCACCATTCGATCTCATCTTGTGATTTTATCTTTCCCTCTTCTATTTCGCTCTAATTGAATCTCTTGCCACCAGATCTTCGCATGACCTTTCAGTCTGGCCTTCATGAATTTGACCCTATCAGGATCCTCAATATCTTCATACTCAAAATATTCTTCACATTCATTGATCTAGTCAATCAACTCCTCTAGGTTAAGATTTCCTAAAAATGCAGGAACCTCAATCTTAGGTCTTTTTCTGATCTTGGAAATGGCCCGAAAAAGTCTTTCTTCCTCCTAGTTCACAACTTCGACTTCTCCTTCTTGATCTTCTTCTTCGGTTTCATCCTCACTTTCATCTCTGACATTAAGATTCATTCCTCTGTGAATCTCCTCTTGCAATGCTCGCACTTGTCTCTGGAGTGCTCTAACCTCAGGTGTTACAACACTAGCTCTTCCACCACGTTCCCTTCGTGGAGTCATTTTTATGATTCTCACTGAAACCCTAACCACGGTCCTGATGCAAATTGTCTCATAGTCGGTGATCTGTTTACATAGAAATTCTAACCCACAGTCCTGGTGCAAACTGCCTCACAATTGGCAATTTGTTTACACACTTAAAAAAACCTAGCTCTGATACCACTTGATGAAGGGTGCTCCCCTTAATACCACAAACACATAACAGAAATAGAGAAACAACAATATGCAAGAAAAGAAAATTGGCTTCTTATTATCTCCACAAATGTGGAATTACAAACTTTCAGAATTACAATATGCAAGCCACATGGGCATTCCCTTACAATATTCTGTAGGAAAAAGTCTCGAATCAATACCCAGATGTACTACCCAGAACTACCCTAGACAACACTATGGGCCTTCTTTATATAGGCATTTTCCACCGCTCGAGAAGGTTCTAAAAATTTAGCCCTTAGGGCTAACCAAACTTAGAATTATTTTAATTTTCAATTTATTACATTAAAGTCAGCTCAAAATAAATTTTGAAACCCGAAAAAAATTTTTGAAGGAAAATTATTTTCCGCCATTTCAGGTGACTGGACTTTCAGAGACCATAAGTCATCACTAGTTGACCTGACTGACTATTATAACCCCATTTCAGAAAGGTCACGAAGCACTCTACAGGCTTGACTTGCGCAAGCACCTCTCACCCAAGTTTTCAACCTCATCTGAGGCCTCTAAAGCCTTCAAAACTAAGTTCAAAGTTTTTGCACCTTGTTGCCAATACCAAAAATCTTCAATATCTTCAAAACTAGACTTGATCTAGCCATGAAACTTTACTGGCAGACTGATATGATTGAGATGAACCTCCACATGTAAAATTAGAACATTCCAAGATCGTATGACCAACTTACTAAAAATAGCAAGTTTCTATAAATAGCAGCTCTGCACAAGATAGTCCTTATCGAATACAAAAATAAAAATATTTTTGGGTGATGCAAGATTGCTCTTACACCTAGGATGCTCCTGCATCACTTTCCCTTCCACCTCATTCTCCTCCATGTCAATGTGAGAAGAACATCATCCCTATTCTTCCTCTCACATTCCAACTACATCCCCCTTTCTCTCAACTCCTTCAACCAAGTCAATCCTAGCCCTAGGATCTTCCACCTTTCATTCTCCACTGTAGGATTGTGACACCTAGGCCTAAATTCTCCAAAACTCTATAAAAGGAGCCTTATTTGCCCTTTGTGAGCTAATAGGTAATTTTTAATCAAGCATTCAAGGAATCAAGCATCCGAGCATTTTAAGAGCAATCAAGCATCCATATTATCATCATTCCATCTTGCATTCCATCTATTAGTTGCATAACCAAGCTTTGAGCTATTTTGCATTCATCATCAAATCTCCACACTTTGGTGGCATCTTGGGAAAAGGCTTCATTTGGAAATCTGAGAGCTCAACATCATCAAGAAATCAAGGCTGGGAGAGAAATGGAGACAAGCTACATGGTAGGTGAAGGTAAAATGTTATTTTAGCTTCATTTTGATTGTATTTTTCATTGTAGTTTGCTTATTAATTTGATTTATTAATCTTAAAATAGTTAATTTATCATTTAGAATAGTATTCAACTAATTTTGCATACATTTTTTTATGGCGCCCACTGTGGGGCAACCCACATTTTTAACTTTCTATTTTTAGTTTTTTGTGTGTAGGTTTTTCTACAGGTCTTTTCTGCACATTTGTACCTGATTCCTGCGCATTCATCCATTTCTGCTGCGCATCCATTCTGACATTTTACACACTATTTTTTTTTAAATTTTCCTGTGCATTTACCTTAAGTTTCTATGCTTTTAACAGTTTTTGTTGCATATTAGTTCTTTCTACACATTTGTACCATCTCTCTGCACATACATTTCATTTTGTTGTGCATACATACATTCTGCGCATAAATCCGTACTTGCTACGCATTTATATCACTATTCTGCACATTTGTTGGTTACTGTGGTAAAATTTAGTTTTCTATTAGATTTGTTTTTAGCTAACATTTTGACAAAAAAATTTCGTTCTGGTAGTCTTTAGGCTATTTTTGTAGGACGTTAGTTTGAAGACCTCATTGCTAAATTTCTAACAAGTTTGTTTGCAAGATTCTTAATGGGTATTGCAAAATAAACTATAACCTTGTTTGGGCTTAAAATACGACATGTTTTTGCTTTGTGTGTCTTCTTTAGCATAGCTTAAGTGTTTGTTGTGTCTTTCTTAATAGTTATTTTTAATCCAAAAATTATAACAATGTATCATCTCCCCTCACCATTTGTGGATCTTGGGTGTAAGAGAAACTGTTATAATTTTTAGAGGGTGGTCTTTGGTGGCAAAAGAGGTACTCACCCCAAGGAATGACCCAACTGGTAATAGGCTAAAGCCAAGCCCTTCCAAACTGGTATATAAAAAATGCTAGTATGATTAGTCTCACATTAGATAGGTGTGAATTTTTTGTGGCAACCAAAATCTCCTCCAGTACCCCAATGGTGCGTTAAAGTCCTACTTAGTAGAGGTGAAAGCCTTGCTTTGAAAGGATTGGGAGAGCCCCCTTAATTGGGAAAATGACTTGACCACAACCACCTGAATGAATGTCCTTACTAAAAACTTTTGTATAGTGGACAAAAACCTTCTATTTGCTGGCTCAAGGGGTTAGCCAAGCTCGTGAAGACACCCCACATTACTCACGGTTCATAGTAGAGATAGAAGTTCTTTGGGAAGTAATGACCCATTAAATTTAGAACTTAGTGTGCCTAAGAAGTGAGTGCACTGTAAGGAGGAGCCCGTGCCTCCAAGTTCCTAGGTTGTTCGCTATGGATTTGCATGGCTAGATTTTATTATCCTAGTGGGGATTCAGCAGATATTGTCCTTGCCAACCTTAGGATTGTAAGCATGTTTGTGCATTCATACTAGAACAATTAGATTAAAATCATTTATGTCTTGCATGTGTGTGTTTATGCATTTTACATTTGCCAAAAACCAGAACATCAAAAAATCAAAAATATCAGAAAATCAAAACAAAGTTCAAAATCTTGCAGTTCCAATCCATTAGAAACAAAATCTTGTGCATTTATCCAATTTTCCTGCACATTTGTTACACTGTTCTGCACATCTGTTGATTTTCCCATGCATCAGTTCAAAATTGTTGCGTATTTGTTTCATTTTGCTGTGCATTCATCAAACTATCCTACGCATTTGTCGCTGCGCATATACAACAGCGAGCATTTCCACAAGCTTTGAAAATTTCACAATCACTTTTTTAGATACCTATTTTCGTCCTTACTAACACCCTAGAAAAACATTCGAGCTACATAGACTTTTGATTTTTAGTTTGACCATTTTCATCAATTTTCATCATCCTTCCTTCACCAAAAGTCATCAAATCATTTCTTCTAATCCTCTGAAATTCCAAATTTAGTGTCGAACATTACCTTATCTCTCAGATTTTTATCTTTGTGAGTTTATCATATTAGGATCTATCATCCTCAATCAAACTTACTTAGGTTACTATCTCTTGATTTTTCTTTGTCATATCATAGTGAAATCTATACTTCCTATTGACTGAGATTTTAATCAAGTTGGCTCATCACTTTTCAACACTTTTTACTATCTTTTCTATCAACCACTCTTTCCATATCTTTTCATCAAAAAATATTTCATCCCCCAAATCAATTTTCACATTTTTATGGTTCAAACTCATTCTCAGAAACTAAAACAAACCGTTGATTCAGAATCCCTAGACAAAATGGAAGGAAACAAAAGCAATGAAGAAAATCCTTGGTATAGAATTCCTAAGAAAACTTCACTTTTTACATCCGAAGAGGAGCCCACAGATCAAGAACTTAGGGATGCTACACAAGATCCTAGATTTTATCATGTCATGGAAAGACTCTTAGACCTAGATAGAGAGATGTATTTCCTCATGCTTGCTCAACAAGGACCCAAAATACCAAGTGATTTTGATATTTCTCATCTTAGAGAACCAACTATTGTAAACAATCAAGAAATTCCTAGTAGTTCTCAAGATACTCATGGAGCAAAAGAAATCAAGCATCAATCTGATGCTTCTCAAAATGATCAACAAAACAATGCTTCCCAAAACACTCAAGGAAACACATTATCTTTGGATCCCATTCTACAACAAATCTAGATGCTTCAACAACAAATCCATGACATCCAAACTGGATCATCAACTAAGAAGTATTCCTTGGATGGTATATGTCCTTATCCTTTTGATAAGAATTTAGCAATGATTTCATTCCCTCCTCATTTTGAGATACCAAAATTTGACAAATACAAAGGGAATTCGGATCCACAAGACCACATTCGTGAGTTTTGTGATGCTTGTATCGAAGTCGCTCACAATGACACTTATCTTATGTGACTATTTCCATGAAGTTTAGGAGGACAAGCCATGGAATGGTTCTCCAAACTACCCCCAGGCATCAAATCTTTCAATGAGCTTCTTGACAAATTTGTGACTCATTATTCCTATAACATCAAACATGAAGTCACTATGCTTGATCTTTGCAATGCACATCAAAAGAATGGAGAACCCTCCCTTACTTTTTTGCAAAGATGGCGTCAATTGTTTGCCAAATATCCATGAATGATTCCTGAACAAGAAAAGATGGATATCTTTGTGCACAACCTTACACCAGAAATGAGTTATAGGTTATAATTGCAATGTCCACCAAACTTCAATAAGCTCATAGAAAATGGTATTAAGATTGAGGAAGCCATGGTCAGAAAAGGTGAGATAGAACTTTATTCCAAGGACAATGATGGGTCCTCAAATTCTAATTCCAACAACTACAACAATGACAAATCTAAATTCTGGAATAAAAACAAAAACATTGTCAATGATGGGATTGTTGATAATCGTAATGTCAAACCAACTCAATGACATGGCCTACTTTGGAGAGAGTGTTAATCCTTTCAGTCATAAAAATATAAAAATAATCAACAAATCTAATGGTGAAAACCACTCAGTGGCAATATTAGATCCAAATATAGTAAAAAGAAAAGATGCATCTGATGGTGAAAACCTCTTTGAGGCACCTAATGATGCAAGGATTGACACTCTTCCCAATTATCTGTATCGAGAGCAATCTACCATTGTTATAGAACCAATAGTACCTCTTAACATTGGAACAGAAGAATCTCTGCACATCCTCAAAGTAGTAGTATCATTGACAGAATTAGAGAAAGAAGCTTTTGCAAAAATTTTCAAAGAGAGACAAATCAACTTTGCTTGGTCCTATGTTGATATGCCTGGGCTGGACCCTAATCTCATTATGCATCATTTATCTATCAGACCAGGTGTAAAACTAGTTAAGCAGAAGCTCCGCAAGATGCACCTGCACATTGAACTAATGGTTAAAGCAGAATTGAAGAAGCTCCTAGATGTTGGATTCATTTGTGCTATTGATTATGCTGAGTGGATTTCAATTATTGTCCCCGTCTCAAAACTAGACAACTCTATCAGGATTTGTATTGATTTTTGAGATCTTAATAAAGCTTGTCCAAAACATTACTTTCCTCTGCCAAATATTGACATTATTGTTGATCTGATAGCTGGGCATGAGATGTTATCATTAATGGATGGTTTTTCTGGCTATAACCAAATCAAGATTGCACTGGAAGACCAGGAGAAGACTACTTTTACTTATTTGTCGGGTACATACTACTAGAATGTGATGCCATTTGGCCTCAAAAATGCTGGAGCAACTTACCAAAGAGCTATGACCATAATCTTTCATGACATGATGCATACTATTATGGAAGATTATGTTGATGACATTTTAGCAAAATCCAAAGATAGAGCTTGTCATTTGAGAGTGTTAGATAGAATATTCACCTAGATGGAAAAGTATCGGATTCAACTCAATCCAAAGAAATGTGCGTTCGGAGTCACATCCGTTAAACTGTTAGGGTACATTGTCTCAGCCAAAGGAATTGAAGTAGATCCAGAGAAAGTTAAAGCAATAATGGAGATGGCTTCTCCCACTAACATCAGTCAGTTAAGATCTTTGCAGGGACGTCTCCAATCCATCTAAAGATTTGTTTCTTAGCTAGCAGATCGAAGTCATCCTTTTCAACATTTGTTGCATAAAAATATATTATTCCAATGGGATGATAAGTGTGAGGAATATTTCAATAAAATCAAGCAATATCTAGCGAATCCTCCAACTTTGATGTCACCAATTCGGGGCAAGCCACTCTTGCTCTACATTTTAGCTATGGCAGTTTCACTAGGTGCTCTTCTAGCTCAGCAAGATCATGAAGGGAAAGAAAAATTCATCTACTATATCAGTCGCACCCTAGTGGGCTATGAGCTAAACTATTCTCCTATAGAAAGAGCATGTCTAGTTGTTGTTTTTGCTTCATAGAAGTGGTGACATTACATGTTGTCACATTCAATCAAGCTCATTGCAAAGATTGATCCTTTAAAGTATCTATTAAGCAACACAGCATTGACAAGAAAATTGGCTAAGTGGGTCATGCTACTTAGTGAATTTAATATTGAATATGTGGATAGGAAGGCTATCAAAGGCCAAGTGATAGTAGATCAGCTAGCAAATGCTCCATTAATGGATGACCAACCTATACACACAGAGTTTCCTGATGCACACATCTTGGCTTTATCTACATAAACATGGCAACTATACTTTGATGCATCATGTACTCAATAGGGTTCAGGAGCTGGTATTCTCTTTGCCACACCGCAAGGATACACAATTCCAAAATCTTACAAGCTACTCTTTCCTTGCACCAATAATGTAGCAAAATATGAAGCTTTGTTGATTGGGTTAAAGATGGCTTTACAATGGAAAGTAACTGAAATGAATGTCTATGAGGATTCTCAGTTGATTATAAATCAGGTTAATGATGATTATCAGACTAAAGATGATAAGTTATTACCATATAAATGTATGGTTGATGACTTCAAACAATATTTCTCAGTCATCACTTTTGAGCAGATTCCTTGGCATGATAACAAGGCTACTGATGCAATGGCAACGATTGCTTCTTTGTTTGATACAGAGGATACTAAGGTCCATTTTGAGTTCTTGGTGTAATCCCTGACTTGTCCCGCATATGATGATCCTAATATGAGTATTATATGTCATCTAATTGGACACGATTCCCCAATCTATGGAAAAAATTATTCTTATCTAAAAAATGACATCCTACCCCCTTACCTATCCTGAAATCAAAAACAAACTTTTCTCCGCCAAGCCTCCCACTATGTCCTAATATCTGACACCCTTTATCGGTGAGGTCTTGATGGTACTCTCCTACGATGTCTCGAGCATGATGAAGCTCAAATTGCCTTGCGAGATGTACATGAGGGTATTTGTGGGACACATTTGAGTGGTCCCTCTTTGGCTAAGAAACTCATGTGTATGGGTTATTATTGGCCTACCATGGAAACATATTCCTTTCATTTTGCTAGGGCATGCAAGAAATGTCAGATACATGGAAACCTTACTCATGCTTTAGCACAAGAGTTACATCCTTTTACAACTACTTTTCCATTCAGTCGATGGGGACTCAACCTTGTGGGTGCTATCAACCCTCCATCTTCCAACGGCCACAAATGGATTATCACTGCAACCAAGTATTTTACTAAATGGATTGAGGTTGTTCCATTGATTACCACCACAGGGAAACAAGTATCCATGTTCATCCTAAATTATATCATTTGCAGATATGGTATACCTATGTATCTCATTACTGATCATGGGAAACAATTTCAAAATTGGGACATGGATGAACTATGTGCCAAATTCTATATCACCCATAACTATTCCACCATATACTATCCCCAAGGAAATGGCCAAGCTTAGGCATCAAACAAAATAATTGTTAAAATCCTACAAAAGATTGTCAATGATGTTGGTTGTGACTGGCATATCCAACTAAATCCAGCCTTATGGGCTTATTGCACCTCCATCTATACTCCTACTGGAGCCACCCCATATTCCCTTGTCTATGGATCTGAAGCAGTCCTGCCCCTCAAGGTCGAGTTGCCTTCACTTTGTATCACTCTCAAAGATTTGATCCCTAATGAAGAGTATAGAGTTGCATGGCTGACTGGACTAGAACTGCTGGATGAACGCCGTGAGAGAGCTTATGATCATTTGAAAGTCTATCAGTAGCGTATGTCTTGTCAGTATAACAGCAAGGTAAAAATCAGAGACTTTCAGCTGGGTGACCTAGTCCTTCAAGAAAATCCAAAGAATCAACAACATTGTGAGAAGAAGGGCAAGTTTGAACCCAATTGGTTAGGTCCTTTTGTAATTACAACAGTTTATGGTTTCGGGGCTTATCAATTGTCCACACCTTAGGGAGATCTTTTGGATGAACCTCTTAACAACATACACCTCAAGAAGTTCTATCCTTGAAATCCCAATGCAAGGGCTATGTATATATTCTGTAAATAAATAAATTTAAAAAAAAAAAAAATCAAAAGAAAATTGCAATAAAAGCATGTGGTGAAAAACTGGAAACAAGCACCATGTGTATCAAGTTAGCTCCTTTATCTATTAGGATTATTCTAGTGTGTCCGTTCATTGTATATATCCACAATAAAATAGCTAGTCAGTCCCCGTTCCTGTCATGTATATATCATAATAAAATGGCTAGTTCATACACCATCCATTGTATCTACCCATAATAAAACCCCATCATAGCTTGATCATTTGTCATGGTCTTCATCATCATCTTGTTGCATCCTTCTTCATCCATAATAAGTTAGTCCATCACCTAGCTGGGGGCATGTCCTTGACCTAGTTTGGGAAGTGGATCTATGATAGTCATGACTCTTAGAGGATAGAATGGAGTATTTTTATCAGACAAATAGACATCATCAAATGTTCTTCCACAATGGTATCTTCATGATGAATCACAATCTGTAATCTATCCTTCGAAACATGGCCGCTTATCTATCATTCTTGATTATACATCATCAATTGAACTGATCACTGTATCTTACACTATCTTTTGGCAAAAGAAAATGTATATTCATGACATGCATGTTAGAAAGGTTTGTTGTAGGTTATGCACTCATATCTGGATTTCATTATTATCATGTTCCCTATGCTATTCCAGGATATCTTTGACATGAGTTTGAAACTCACATATGTCATTGATTAGAATAGCTGGGATGGGGCATGGTATTTTCTTTTGCTTTCTGTTTGTGGGATATTTTCCAATGAAATTGAAGGAACAAATAATTGGGGTGTCTGTGCATAAGTGCCTTCATCAGTTTAATAGTATTGACAACATACAAATCATGTTGCTCTACAAATGCTATTTATGGTGATACGCCAACACATACCTCAACTCCAAATATTTGTTCCCCGATGGAGGGGGGAATATTCCTTGTTTGTTATGCAAACAAAACTCAAGTCATCTTGGTTCAATTATACCTAGATGCTTGTCAAGTTTGCAATATTAAACTCCATGTAAGAAGTGCTCAGGTCATCCTGGTTTAATTGTACCATGATGCTTGCATTTTCTTGCAACATAACGAGCTCAATGATGAAAATCAAATTCTAGTTATTATGAAGTTCTAAGATGTTACGTGAAGTTGTGGAGATATACTCATTTCATATTTAATTTTGCATTTCATTTAAACAATTCACAACTTGCATATCAGTGCTCCTTTTATAGGGATTTGTAGGTTATCTTTCTTATTAGGTTATATGTTCTTCTAGTCCATTCTTCTTATGTTAGATACATTGTTATTTAAGTTGAGGAATTTCGACAACAAAAACATTGAGTTTTCAACACACATCTTACAAACATTTAATCCATTCATTTAGGTCATGCATTATTTTCATTAGGTGTGTTCATTTGTATATTGTCCATCTATATTGCATGCATATTTCATGTGCGCAAATTCCATAACATTTCATTATCTTTTTATTATGATGTAAGTTGTTATATTTTAGTCATTTTAAGAACATCATCATTTTTTATTCATTATATGCATTTTACATCATCATTTATTATCCATTACATGTATTATATCATCATGCATTTATTATCATTCATTTATTGTTCATTCATTATCCATTATATACATTGTTCTTTACATCATTGTATTGGTAACCACATAGCATTGTATAAAGTAAACTCATTTAAGAAATGCATTTATATCAACATCATATGTTCGATCATTAAAACATTAAGCATTAAATAGAATATAAATCATTCTGCATTCTAGGACATACATTCTATGCATATTAATGTAAATCATCACATCCTACATATGTCAGTACGCACATGTATATAAAATCATCAAAGCAAAATCTTGATAAGCACTGCATCATCATATATAGAGAGTCCATCATATAAAGTCCATAAAAGCAAATAAACTGTCCAAATGTCCAATGATATAAAGAAACATAACAATGTCCAAAAATGTCCATCAAGTCAAAAATATAATGATACAATGATACAAAAGTGTATACAATGATCTCCAAAATCTATGATCCATTGCCTCCAGACTCTATCTGTCACTGTCTGCGAGATGCAATGAGACCCCATGCTACTGAACCGCCTGATCCTGAGGCTCTACCCTAATCTCCTGAACCTGTGGGTGCTCTCAGAGGGTGTGATGATACACCTCCACTACCAGTTGGTGCCTATCTATCATATAATGTTGTCCTAATAGCCACTGAGCTCTCTCTATAGCTCCCAATCCACTGATCCCTCGGAACCACCTGTCTATAGGCCTCTTGCTAGTAGAATATCTCCTTCCTGGCATGTACCATGACTCTCAAACTATCTCCATGAGGACCCAAATCCTTTGTCCACTGTAGCTCATCTAATAACATTTGTGACTCCCCAAGTCTCTCTATGGTCACATCTCGCTCATGTCTCAGCACTCCCATCTGGCTCTCCAATCTCTCTATCTGCCTCTCTAGACCAGGAACACGGTCTTCCTACACCTGTGTCATTGCTATTTGGACTAGCAATGAGTCAATATCAGGATCCTCCTCCTCTGCAGCATCTCTCTGTAAACAGGGATCCTATCCCCCAATGTCCATCCTTGCTGGCTCCTAAGCATCAACATCCACCATTGGTACATCCTGCTCATCCTGTACATCATCGTGGATCTGTCCACCCTATACAACTCTTCCCTAGGCTAATAAAATATCTACCTCATCTTGTCCCTACCCTACCTATATCGACACCTATACCTTTACAGCCGGTCCCTATACTGGGGTAGCTGGTATCTATACCTAAACAACTAGTACCTATAGTGGAGCTCTTGCTGCTAGCTATGCTAGAGGTTGTCTACGTCCTTGTCTAGCCAGGGGTGGCATCAAACCCCTCTGCCTCACACCGTCGCCTCTCATTTGAGGTCCAGCTCTATCACCTCTCCCTCATCCTCTCCTATCTTTCCCTCGGCGTCTCTCTGATGGATCCCTCTCTGGTGGCCTAGCTGCCAGATCAGTCAAACGTGGTATGAGAAAATCTCTAAGGTACTGCTCCAAATCGGTAGTCATCCCTAGGTCAATGACCCCCTGTCTCATCGTCCATGCCTGGAATGGCATGTCCAAAAACTCATGTCTAGCTATATCAAAAGAAACCATAGGCCCCCAGTCACATCTCTCCTGATGTGTCCGAGAAAACTTTGTGACTCCCTGTGGCATGCCCTGGATCCTACCAAACTGATGTAGAACCTAGCTGACCAGCTATCTCTCAATAATGTAGGGTGTCCACCCTATCAACCATCATAACTCAAAGCAAAAACCTAGTTGTCGCTCATCATCCCAGGGCTCACACCTTAGGTAAGGTCTCCATGTCATTGTGTCTAGTGTATCAAAAGTATACCGCCAAAACTCTAAGTGTCCCAGTTTTGCCTGAGACAAAACTGATGAGTATAAATGTATATATGGTTGTCCTCCGTGGCGGAATCTAATAGCTACCGGCCGTGTCACTGCAATATGTTCCCATGCCCATACATGGAGTAATGTGATGCCTGTTGATAATGATGCACCCCTATGGTACACCACCTGATGAAGATCATGGTACAAATGGGATAAAAGGAAGACACCCCAAGCAAATCGGATCCCATCATCCATCATCCACTACAATGTGCGGCCCCATCCAACTGCAAATCCATGTGACCTACGATTAGGGCATGAGAATCCCCCAATCACTCCTGCTAGAACCACTGGTAGAGGCTCATATAAGTCCACCATATCCTCCCACCTAATCTCTCCCTCCTCAATCTTATCATCACCAAACACAGCGAGCTACACTCTATCAATCTGTCATGCCGATCATAGTGTAGTAGCTCACCTGTGATAGGAAGTTGGAGGATGCGATATACATCCTCTAAGGTAACTATCATCTCTCCTGTTGGGAGATGAAAGGTACTCATCTCTGAGTGCCATCTCTCTGCTAACGCAATCATCATACTAAGATTCACTTGAATCTCAGGCGTGTAAATCACATGGTACAAACCGGATGCTCCAATCAAGAGTCTATCAGTCTCTGACAGCGTCAGTCTCAGGTTCTATGTGACGGGATATCTCTCCCGTGACATCAGAATATTAGTAATATCCTCCTATTCAAGTCAAACAAAATCAAGCTATCAGATTTCAATAAACTGATCTAAACATCTATCTATCCTATTATATCAACTATAGACATATTTTATCACGTGTTTCAACATATGATTTTATCAATTATCTAACATCAAGACTGGTTAACTAGCGACCATGCTACGATGTTGCCTATCTTGACCAAATCAATCAAATTAAATCGCTGACAGATCAAATTGGCATATTGACATCAAGTTTGACCTAATTAACTATCTAATTTGACCAAATTCTACCATCCAAAACAAATGCACAGCATGCCCTAACATTTGTGCAGATTTATTCAACATTTGCGTAGTTTTACTGGACAAATGCACAAAATTTACATATGCGCAGATTTAATTCATGCTTGCGCAGCCTAAATATTATTTCTTCATAAATGAGCAATTCTACAATACATATGCACAGAATTATTAGTTTGTTGCGCAAACATGGCAAAATGTTGCGCATATGTGTGCCGCAATTGTGCATTTGTTTTCTGCACTTGAAAAATAAAATTTTCCAACTTTTCTTAACATTCCATCTAACCTACACATGCTATCAATTCTAATCTAACATGCCAAAAATTACAAAATCACAAAGAGGATCGAATCACCTACCGGCTCTCCTGAATCTGGTGGTCATTGGAAGTGTCTGGCCCTCTCAAAGTGGTGATTTGACAGTGGGAACGACATCTTGGCAACTCTACTCTTCTCTCTCTCATGCTCTGATCTCCGATTGACAAGTGTGCACAATGGGCCTATTGTGGACCCCTTTGCCTTATTTATAGCCTATGGACCCGATGTGCTTGGTGTGTGGACCCTATCTCCCATTTTTCTTACGTTTCACCCCATTTTCACCCGTATTTTCTTCCCAATCTTTCGTGAGATTGATTATCCAACTCGACAAAACTAAAAAATAAAAATAAAAAAAAATTATAAAATTCAAATAATCAATTTTGTCAATCAATCTCTCGAGGGGGCATGCATAGGTCATTTGAGACATTGTCTGGGGTAGGGGCAAAATGCTTGAAATTTTCTTTGAAATAATGTGACATGCACATTATTTCAAAGAGGGGCAAAATGTATACACTTAAAAATAGCTTCATAAATTAATTAAATATTTATTATTTAATTAATAATTATTTTCTCTATTTATTAAATAGATTATTCAATTTATTTAGTAAATTTACTATAGTCTATTCCTCTATCCTAAGTCTTCTAATTAGTCTTATTAAAGTGATTTAATTAAATACACAATCACCTAGATATGACTAAGTCCCCTAGTCCACCTCATCTACCTAGTCACTTGACACATCACTTTGGCTAAAATAAATAATTATTATTAATTATTTATTGATAATTATCCTCACCCACACATGTCCTATTCCTAAGGGCTATGTGACCTCATAGGACTTGGTCTCATGACCACATGTCCTCTCTTAAACTAAGTCAAGAGACAATCCCTATTCCTAAGGGGCTTCTCAAGCCACCTTTAAGGGTCAAAGGTGACTCATGGGACACTTGTACAAAGAGTCCTCATGAGGAAAAGGTCTCTCCCTCTTTCTCTCTTTGGTCTTTGTGAGACACTTGACATGTGTCTTTCCCTTCCACCTTATTCTCCTCCATGTCAATGTGAGAGGAACACCATCCCTATTCTTCCTGTCACATTCCAACTACATCCCCCTTTCTCTCAACTCCTTCAACCAAGTCAATCCTAGCCCTAGGATCTTCCACCTTTCATTCTCCACCGTAGGATTGTGCCACCTAGGCCTAGATCCTCCAAAACTCTATAAAAGGAGCCTTATTTCCCCTTTGAGAGCTAATAGGTAATTTGTAATCAGACATTCAAGCATTCAAGAAATCAAGCATCCAAGCATTCTAAGAGAAATCAAGCATCCATATTATCATCATTCCATCTTGCATTCCATCCATTAGTTGCATAACCAAGCTTTGAGCTATTTTGCATTCATCATCAAATCTCCACACTTTGGTGGCATCTTGGGAAAAAGCTTCATTTGGAAATCTGAGAGCTCAACATCCTCAAGAAATCAAGGCTCGGAGAGCAATGGAGACAAGCTACATGGTAGGTGAAGGTAAAATGCTATTTTAGCTTCATTTTGATTGTATTCTTCATTGTAGTTTTCTTATTAGTTTGATTTATTAATCTTAAAATAGTTAATTTATCATTCAGAAAAGCATTCACCTAATTTTGCATACATTTGGATTTTGTTAAAATGTCATCAACATAATCTTCCATAATGGTATGCATCATGTCATGAAAGATTGTGGTCATAGCTCTTTGGTAAGTTTCTCTAGCATTTTTGAGGCCAAATGGCATCACATTCTAGCAGTATGTACCCCACAGACAAGTAAAAGCAGTCTTCTCCTGGTCTTCTAGCGCAATCTTGATCTGATTATAGCCATAAAAACCATCCATTAATGATAACATCTCATGCCTAGCTGTCAGATCAACAATAATGTCAATATTTGGTAGAGGAAAGTCATATTTTGGACAAGCTTTATTAAGATCTTGAAAATCAATACAAATCAAGATAGACTTGTCTGATTTTGAGACGGGAATGATATTTGAAATCCACTCAACATAATCAATAGCCCAAATGAATCCAACATCTAAGAGCTTCTTCAATTCTGCTTTAACCATTAGTGCAATGTGTGGATGCATCTTACGGAGCTTCTACTTAACTGGTTTTACACCTAGTCTAATTGATAAATGATGCATAATGAAATTAGGGTCTAGCCCATGCATATCATCATAGGACCAAGCAAAGTTGATTTGTCTCTCTTTGAAAATTTTTGCAAAAGCTTCTTTCTCTGATTCTGTCAAGGATGCTGCTACTTCTAGGATGCATGAAGACTCTTCTATTCCAATGTTAAGAGGTATTGTTGGTTCTATAAGAATGGCAGATTGCTCTTGATACAGATAATTGGGAAGAGTCTCAATCCTTCCATCGTCAAGTGCCTCAAAGAGGTTTTCAACATCAGATGCATCTTTTATTTTTACTAATTTTGGATCTAATACTACCATTGAGTGGTTTTCACCATTAGATCTATTGATTATTTTTATATTTTTATGACTAAAAGGATTGGCACTCTCTCTAAAGTAGGCCATGTCATTGAGTTCTATCGAAAATCCTAACTTGTGATCTCTTGGTGGTAAATGATCCATGATGCCGAGATAGTCAATGATGGCATCATCATTATGGAAGACATCAAGTTTTGGATGATCGGGAGTGTTGGTGTTCAAAATGGACACTTATGCTCTCAGGCTACCAATATACCCTTAGGTTGATTTTAGGATTGGTTAGTTCCAAAATGTATAAGGATCTTAGGGTAACTGGACCAACTATAGGGACAAGACTGCCCTCTTCAGTTCTAGCTCTGCAAAACCAAGGTGGGTGCACCTAACTCAGTGAAAACTATATTTTACACACCAAAGACTGGGTTTAAACAACAGATTGATAGTAAGAAAGTACTAAATGCTAACCTCACATTCATTGACTCTCCATTACTATACGGTGACAAAATCACACAACCAACTACTTAAAGCTTGAAAAGGTTATTGATTTTAATATTTGGAATGCAATAACTTCAACCAGTGTATGTTAACAAGAGAGGTACTCATTTAGGCCAGTGCCTCATCCATTGGGCAAGAGTTCTTAGACACAAAGACACACAAATTTGAGAATATCTGAGAATTCATAGCCATAAATACATTTATCCTAATCTTTACTGCTTACAAGACATCCTTACATAGACAAGGGAAAACCCATATCCCATCTAGAGCATAGTTTAATCCAATCCTAGATCAGAACTCAAGGATGAAGATACATACATACAAACAATATGTAATGAGCTAGAAAACTCAAAGCTTACTAGACTTGACACAAGGAGAGATAAGAACCAGATATTTGTATTAAGTATGATGAATTCCTTCTGTGTACACAATGAATCACATGACACCCTGCTTGCAAATTATAGCTTAGACCTGCAACTTTCTTCTCTCATTAACAAACACTGAATCAAAAACTATTACAACCCTTGACTGAGAATAGGGCTCACCAAGCAAAAGTTTTTTGAACACCTAAATCCCAATGCCTTTGAATGATTATAAAAATTCCTTTTATCTCAAGGATTGCAACAAGCATTGATGATCATTCAAAGCAACAATTTCAAAACTACCTAACTCAATGAAAAGAATGAAAGCCAGACAAGACAAGCTCCAAGCGCAAGGCTAGTAAGATAAAAAATAATCATCAAATTATGCAACAGATCCAACCATGTACCAGCCCAAGGACACAAAAATTCACACTGGAACAACCACCAGGACCTTCCTCATAAAATCTCACCCATAACCAAGCTGGAATGATAAAAAATGGTCCTGTAATACGGCTTCATTCGGTGCACTGTCTCCAAACCCTGCAGAAACAGTTTGAATTTGAAAAAACAACAGATACAAGCTCCGGTTTAAAACGTGACCGTAGATCCCTTTATTTCCTAGCAGATTAGGTGGCTTATGTTAATCTTTACAACAATCACGAAACCCTAAAAAGTCCATGTCCACGCCAGCAGTCAACACCAATGAAAAATGTGCACGTTAGCTCCCTTTGACAAATAGGACCCACCCTCGCCAACGCTTGAGAAAAAGAAAAATCAACGGCTGGTGCTACACTGCTGACTTATCCATCGTGCAACTTACCCCTGTGGTGTAATGAGAGCCAAGAGATCACGCAACACTTTAACCTCTTTACAAACCAGCGGCCCCACTGACAAATGCACCTCAGCACACCTGGACCAATGAGAAACTGGCACGACAGCATGACAAGGCAATGGACCCACATTGACTCTTCTTCATGGAATGCATCAGACGACCATCGTTAAAGCATTATGTTAAAATGCCACGCATCTTCCCTTAGTGGTATAGTGACGATCGTTGATTCTGCTCACTCGTTAGCAAGTCAACAAGGAAAGAAGACAGGGCCCGCCAGGACAGATGGCACACGGTCATGAATTTGCATGTCAGAGACCTTTGACACCAAACAGTCTTGCGAACAAGCAACAACCACAAGTTTAAAGGCTTGAAGACTTAGGAAAAATTTTGGCGGGGGAACTAGGACTTAGGAAATATTAAAGGGACCCTGCCTGACATGGAAAAGCCTAACTGCGAACAACATAAAAGTGGTATTTTAATTAACACATGCAGTAAAAGGTTTTAAGTGGCCTAATAAAGTAACATGAAAATAAAATTAAAATAGGGCGCACTAGGGTTTTTCAAACAAACAGCCAGATTTATGAAATTTTGCCTAGGGTTTAGCCAAGAAACGGAAGAAAAAGGACTGCAGAGGCACAAAAATAGGATGAAACCATGGAAATTTTTACTTGTGCTAATAGTGGCTCATGCTTGGGGATGTGTATCTCCTACAGATACAATGAGCAAGCTAGAATCTCCTGGAAGAGCAAACCAAACCAAAATTCTGACCCAAAAAACAAAAACAGACAACTGTACAGGGGAAAACCTAAACTACTGCTCATGGAAAAGATACTTCAGGAGAAGTAAAACTTTAGGAATTGTCCATGAATAGGCAATTCCAAAGCATCACCAATTAAATCCTTCAGGACATAAGAATATATCCCCCATTTTCTTTCAATAAGATAAGGTCCTAACCAAATAGGGTCAAATTTTCCATGCTTCCCCTTATCTTCCAATCTTGCATTCCACATCAGGACAAGGTCATCAACTTCAAAAATCCTTTGAGTAGCCCTCCTATCAAACAAGTTCTTATATTGTCTCTGCAATGTTTCATTTCTTTCATGTGCATCTCTCCTTACCTCTTCCAATTGGATCAACTCATCCATCCTTACTCTCATCTCATCATTCAAATCTTCATCATATGCCTGGATGAACTTATACATATGCAATAGATTATTTTGAGGCAATCTAGCACTTATTTCATACACCAAATCAAATGGAGCACAACCTATGGCCTTCTTTATAGTTACCCTATCAGCCCATAATGCCCACCATAACTTTGAGTCCTAGGCCTTCTTATTCTTGTCCAACACTCTCTCGAGAAGTTTAATCAGACTTTTGTTACTAGACTCAGCCTGGCCATTTCCTTGTGGATGATATGGGGAAGAAAATGAAATGTGTATCCCATATTGCTGACAAAAATCACTAAATTCCTATGATCTAAAACACATTGCATTATCAACCACAATTACCTCTGGGCAACCAAACCTGGTAAGGATGTTATGCATCATAAAATCTGCTACCACCCTGCTAGTAGCCTTTCTAGTAGGGATAGCTTCAACCCACTTGGTAAAATAGTCTGTTACCACTAGTATGTAAGAATGTCCACCATTAGACTTGTTTGGAATTTCTCCAATAAAATCTATACCCCACTTCTGGAAAGGAGCCTGAACTGCAACAGGTCAGAGTGGCAAATTTCCATTAAACTTCAACTTTCCAGCAAATCTCTAACATGCATCACATTTTCTTACAAACTGATGTGTATCCTTAAAGATTGTAGGCCACCAAAATCTAGACCTAAGGATCTTGTGAGCTGTGGTCTTTGCCATATAGTGTCCTCCACACACACCTTGGTGCATTTCCTTCAACAGAGATTCAGACCTCTCATGGTCTATGCACTTTAGTAATACTCCTTCATTGCTTCTCCACCACAACTTACCATGTATAATGGCATACCTTGCTGATTGCAACTTGATAGTTCTCCTTCTATTTTCATCCATCTCAGGGGGAAGGACCAATTTATGCAAGTAACCAATAACATCTTTGTACCAGTCACAATAATCCATATCACAAATATATGGCCTTTGTTCTTCTTCTAACACATTTCCATGATTTGCAACTAAATTGCTTTGTGCCATTAATTTTGCAAGACCTAAGCCTCTTACCAACTTTGTAATTTGGATATCAATATTAAATTCTTAGATCTTATTGATCCATCTACATCTTTTCCCTGAAACTTCTTGTTGCACCAATATATCCTTAACTGCAGCACTAGGAACATAAGCAACCACCTTGGCTCCTACAAGATAACATCTAAAAGTCTTGACTGCTTTAACTAAGGCATAAGCCTGTTTCTTAGTAATATCACATTTTAATTCTACTACTTGTAGGGATTTACTAAAAAATGATATGGGTTGTTCATATCCATCTGAATTCTTCTACAATAAAACTATTGCAACTGTATGACAAGAAGCAAAAGAAAATATCTACATGGGCTTACCATAATCAGGTGTCCTCAAAATAGGAGCATCCTTGATGGCCTTTTTGATATTTTTAAAAGATTCATCTGCTTCTTCATTCCATTCAATCTTTGCTTCTTTTTTCAACATTCTAGAGATAGGGATATTGATTTCTGCAAAATTTGTAACAAATCTCCTTAGAAAGTTTACCTGCCCAAAGAAGGATTGTATTGCTTTAACATTTCTAGGTGGTGAAAGCTTGTCTATAGCCATAACCCTTTCAGGGTCAATTCTCACTCCATCCTTGGACACAATATGTCCTAAGAGCTTGCCTTCCACAACACCAAAGGAACACTTCTTTGGATTCAAAGAAATCTCATACTCCAAGGCCCTAATAAAAATCTTCTCAAGATGCTCACAATGCTGACTTTCCTTATCTGAATATGCTGTGAGGTCATCCTAATATACCACTAGAAATTTGTTTATGAAGTCTGCAAAGGCCACATCCATAGCTCTCTAAAAAGTAGTTCCTGCATATGTTAGACCAAAAGGCATTCTAACATAAACATATGTTCCCCAAGGGGTAGTGAATGCAGTCTTGAACTATTCTGACTCCTTGACCATGACCTGATTATATCCAGAGAAACCATCCATCATGGACATTAACTCTGATCCAGTAACTTTCTGCAGCATATTCTCCATATTAGGAAAACCATAATTGTCCATCAAAGAATTGACATTCAAGTTCCTAAAATCAACACTTAACCTAATGTCACCATTCTTTTTTCTGACTGGAACCAAGTTTGACACCCAAGTAGAATGTCTGACAGGCTTGATGATGCTAGCATCCATCATCCTTTTGGGTTCATCTTGCATTTTTGGTGCCAAGGTAGGATTCACAGGCCTTAATTTTTTCCTAAAAGGTTTAGTACCTTCCTTCAATGGTATTTCATGCTGGAATAGATCCTCTCTATAGGCTTTCAAATCATCATAAGACCATGCAAAGACATGTCTAAATTTTTTGAGAAGATCAATCAAATTGTTCCTAGTTCTTTGGGACAAACATTTACCTATGTAAACATTTTTTGGCACTTGACTTGTTCCTAAATTTATTTCCTCCAAGTCATTTATCTTATCAACAAATTTAGGAAAACAAGTCCTTTCTTTATCATCAAATGCCCTCTCAAGAGAGACCAATCCCCTTGGGATCCTATTTGACCTTAATTGCAAAACTTCCTTCCCAAGAACATTCTCTTTTCCATTTTTGATGTCAACATAAGTGCTGAAATCCATCTCCTAACCATCAAAATGAGAATCACACTGCAAAAACCTTAGTATATCTTGATCATCAGAAAATACCTACCAATTCTCAACATTGTCTGGGATAGAAGGCCTAAACTTATACTCAATCTTGGATATCCCTGCAAAGGTAATATCCTCTAGCCTTAGTGCTATGTTTTCCAATAAGTCAGCCATCCTGTTTTGGCTTCTATCCACCCAATCAATACCAAAGGCACTGAAACTTTCAATTTCATCCCAAACAACATTTCTATATTGTTTCAGCCTTTGATTCTTAGATGCATACTTTGATCTAATCTGAGAAATTATTAACTCAGAGTCACCAATCACCCTAAGATATTTGATTCCATGTTTTGATGCTTGTCTCAAACTAATTAGTAGGGCCTCATATTCAGCAACATTATTTGTGTAAAGGAACAAGAGAGTGAAAGAAAACTTGAAAGTCTTACCACTTGGGGATATCAATAGCACTCCTGCTCTGGCACCTTCCTTTGAACTTGCTCCATCAAAATACAGGGTCCATAAGACATTACCTTATGCCATGTTATTTTCATCATCAGCCAGAAAGACAGGCTCGACCTTTTCCTACACCTCTCTCTCCTAAACTTGGAAAGAGCCAATATTAGTGTCAACAAAACAATTCATATCATCATTTTCATCCTCCTCAATCATATGTGGGGTTCTAGTTTCCCTTGAAACTTTCACACTTTCCCCTTCAATGCTAAAAGTAGCAAAAGACAAGTCACATTGAATACTTCCTCCCATAGAAGCACTCCATTTTCTAGATAATAGCATTCCATACTGAGGAGGAATGTCAACTACAAGAACACTCATAGTTAGTTGTTTGTCAGGAAATGCTACTAATTTATAAGGCAAAGCTTTAATGGTACCAATAACTAGCACTTCTCTTGAGTCCATAGCTTGGCATCTCTCATGAGGTGTATCAACCTTTAGTCCCAATGACTTCATGATCTCTGCAGGAATGACAGTATTTGATGCTCCAGAATCAATCATGCAATTCTTAAATAAATTGCCATTTATCATAAGGGACAATAAAAAAGAATCAACTGTCCCTGATGCAGCATTTACAACATTTGCATTCAAAAATATCTGAGGGATCTTAGAGACAATTTCTTCATTTTTACTGTCAGGTGTGTCATCTAAAGAAGCCACATGCTTGTCACCTCTGTTCATTTCTTGGACCTTTATAGAAGAGGCACCATTTACCCAATCCAAAGCTTTCACCTTATGCTCTTCTATCCTCATCATTTCTAACAATGGAACCTTGACAGTTATTTGTGAAAGCAATTTAGTCATATCAATGGGAACACATGTATGGTTGCCCATGTCTTCCTTAATCTCAATGCCATCTTCATCTTCCACTTTGATAGTCAAGTCAGATTTACCTTTGTGTAGAAACTCATCTTCCTTTTGAGGTATAGGAACAACTATCTCTGGTGTCTTTGCTTTACCTTGAGGTATTGCAGCAGGTCCCATCTTCCTTTTTACTTTAACCTTACTGACAACACCAGCATCTTTCTCCTTTTCCTCATGTTGTTGTGTACTCTTTTCTAATTTTTTGATAAACATGCTACCAGGTTTACTAGCTATGCTTCCAACTGTCCTATTTCTCAAATTATAATTGCTCCTGGCTTGAGTGACCATGTCTACAATAATTTGAGCAATTTCCTCATCAGAGGGTCTCCTTAAGGAAACATGTTCCTCACACTTTACTACACCACATCCAACATCATCAAATTCTTCTTCCTCATCATCAGTAGAGTCAACCTCATCCCATGCATATGAAGAAGTCATTGCACAACCACTCTGATCATATTGCTTATCCTGTTCTTGATTCTCAGATAAATTCAGAGCAATAACACAATGTTCTGGACTATGAGGAGATTGACAAGCAGTACACCATGGGATATCATCATTCATGTTAACTGAAATTCTTTGCAAAGGATCAAGAATCCTATCATTAGACCTATCCCTTTTAACTAGAAAAATGGGCTTGCCATCCTTCCACTGAGTGTTGTATGGGTAATTCTGCATTCTTGGTTGCCTACTAAAATTACTTGAAACAGGCCGGTCATATGTTGCAACCCTATTGTTTCTTTTTTCATCAGGATTTAGATCTTCTAAAGCACTTAGAATCTGCTTCAAATTATCCTCCTCCTTTGGCTTAAAATTAGCAGACCTTCCCATCTCTTTCTTATTTTGCACTTGAGGCCTATAATCATCTCTTCTCCCTAATTTTCCTGATATTCTTCTATTACTTTCTATGTTGATAGCCAACTTGTAAGCCTCCCCAAGATTTCTAGGGTTCTTATCCCTTCAAAGGTACCCCATCTTTGCATCAAAAGCATTTAAGTATGTCACAAGACACACTCTCATCTAATCTGATAACTTGTAGGAGCCTATGCATAGCCTTTTGGAACCTTATATTAAATTCAAGGACCTCTTCATTCTGATTTTTCTTTATGTTATTGAATTCATTCAAAATAAAGCCCTCATTTGTTTTATCTCCACAATGCTCCTTGAAACAATTCTTAAATTCATTCCAAGATCCTATACTAGCATGGGGCAATCCTCTAAACCAATCCCTAGCATCCTCGGTCAGAGATTTTACAAATAACTTCATTACAACATCATCAGGCTCAACATTATAATCATCTATTACATCCATAAAAATTTTAGATGTTCCTCACATGTGATGACATTGTTCCCAGCAAACTTTGGGAGCTTCTTTCTAATTTCATCAGGAATTACATTAGGATAACTAGGAATACCAAAAAAGATAAGTTGTTTGTACCTTTCATGAATAGGAACTCCTTGAGGTGGGTCCATTCCTTGAGATGTAGATGTCCTTGTGTTTGAACCAGCAAGAATTTTAGCAGCACCCAGAATGCCATTTGTTTGAGTTGCAAGGTTACCATGATTTCCACCTTGTCCCAAAAAGGAAGAAGCAACATTTGAAGGTCCTGAGGTATGCTTGAGAAAATCAATCTTCTTCCTTATTTCTATAGCAGTGGCCTCCAATTCTACCTTCTCTAATTCTTTATCTAATATTTCTTTTTCCTTTCTAGCCTTCTCAAGGTCTGCATCTAATCTCAACCCTTGATCTAATGGGTTTTCCACATGAACTTGTTCATTGATTTGAACTCCAACAACTTTCTGTTTGCCCTTATCTCTAGGCCTAGTTATATCATGTGTTCTTTGCACAATAGGTTGTTCCTCTGCTCTTTCAGGCTCTGGGAAAAAATTAATTGCCTCCAAATCTAACAACTGCCTCTTTAGTTGATCAGCCGTTATCATGGCTTGTCTTACTCTGTCTTCTTTATCCTTTTCTCTTTGCTATCTGATAGCAACTTGTTCTTGGACTCTTTTTTCCAACTCATAGAGATCTTCAAAGATTTCTTCTGATTCCAAGAGAGTAGTCTTAGATTCATCATCTTCCACTTGAAATTCATCCTCATACTGGCTCAATCCCAAATCAACAGCCTCTTCATATTCTAAAATATTTTATTCTTGACTAGGCTTGGTTTGCGTTTCTTGTCTTATATCCTTTTTACTTTTCCAAGTATGGGAAACATTTCTTTTCTTCTTTCCTCCCCTTATCTGACTAGGCCTATAAGTGCTTGGAATACCTTCTTCCATTCTATCTTCAGGATGCTCATTTCTCTGAGACCTAGTACCTTTGTAACACATTTTATAAATAGTCTACTGACTAGCACTGCTACAGAGATGTTTGAGTCGCCACCCAAGAATATTGGGAATCTTACAATACAACTTCCTCACTAACAAATATCCAAATGAGATTGACAAGACAAGGGACAAGAATAACCTTGTTTCTTCCAATGATGACCTACTGGTTATTTTAGACTTGTGTAACATTTCTCTAGCAGAGTCGCCATCTTGTTGGTGTTTAAAATGGACGCTTATGCTCTTAGGCTGCCAATATACCCTCAGGTTGATTTTAGGATTGGTTAGTTCCAAAATGTATAAGGATCTTAGGGTAACTGGACCAACTATAGGGACAAGACTGCCCTCTTCACTTCTAGCTCTGCAAAACCAAGGCGGGTGCACCTAACCCAGTGAAAACTATACTTTACACACCAAAGACTGGGTTTAAACAACAGATTGATAGTAAGAAAGTACTAAATGCTAACCTCACATTCATTGACTCTCCATTACTATACGGTGACAAAATCACACAACCAACTACTTAAAGCTTGAAAAGGTTATTGATTTTAATATTTGGAATGTAATAACTTCAACCAGTGTATGTTAACAAGAGAGGTACTCATTTAGGCCAGTGCCTCATCTATTGGGCAAGAGTTCTTAGACACAAAGACACACAAATTTGAGAATATCTGAGAATTCATAGCCATAAATACATTTATCCTAATCTTTATTGCTTACAAGACATCCTTACATAAACAAGGGCAAACCCATATCCCATCTAGAGCATAGTTTAATCCAATCCTAGATCAGAACTCAAGGATGAAGATACATACATACAAACAATATGTAATGAGCTAGAAAACTCAAAGCTTACTAGACTTGACACAAAGGAGAGATAAGAACCAGATATTTGTATTAAGTATGATGAATTCCTTCTGTGTACACAATGAATCACATGACACCTTGCTTGCAAATTATAGCTTAGACCTGCAACTTTCTTCTCTCATTAACAAACACTGAATCAAAAACTATTACAACCCTTGACTGAGAATAGGGCTCACCAAGCAAAAGTCTTTTGAACACCTAAATCCCAATGCCTTTGAATGATCATAAAAATTCATTTTATCTCAAGGATTGCAACAAGCATTGATGATCATTCAAAGCAACAATTTCAAAACTACCTAACTCAACAAAAAGAATGAAAGCCAGACAAGACAGGCTCCAAGCGCAAGGCTAGTAAGATAAAAAATAATCATCAAATTCTACAACAGATCCAACCCTGTACTAGCCCCAAGGACACAAAAATTCACACTGGAACAACCACCAGGACCTTCCTCATAAAATCTCATCCTTAACCAAGCTGGAAAGATAAAAAATGGTCCTATAATACGGCTTCATTCGGCGCACTGTCTCCAAACCCTGCAAAAACAATTTGAATTTGAAAAAATAATGGATACAAGCTCCGGTTTGAAACGTGACCATAGATCCCTTTATTTCCCGGTAGATCGGGTAGCTTATGTTAATCTTTACAACAATCATGAAACCCTGAAAAGTCCATGTCCACGCCAGCAGTCAACACCAATGAAAAATGCGCACGTCAGCTCCCTTTGACAAATAGGACCCACCCTCGCCAGCGCCTGAGAAAAAGAAAAATCAACGGCTAGCGCTACACCGCTAACTTATCCATCGTGCAACTTACCCCTGCGGTGTAACGACAACCAAGAGATCACGCGACACTTTAACCTCTTTACAAACCAGCGGCCCCACTGACAAATCCACCTCAGCACACCTGGACCAACGAGAAACTGGCACGACAGCATGACAAGGCAATGGACCCACATTGACCCTTCTTTAGGGAATGCATCGAACAACCATCATTAAAGCGTTATGTTAAAACCCCGCTCATCTTCCCTCAACGGTATAGCGACGATCATTGATTCTGCTCACTCATTAGCAAGTCAACAAGGAAGGAAGATAGGGCCCGCTGGGACAGATGGCATACGGTCGTGAATTTGCATGTTAGAGACCTCTGACACCAAACAGTCTTGCAAACAAGTGACAGCCACAAGTTTAAAGGCCTGAAGACTTAGGAAAAATTTTGGTGGGGGAACTAGGACTTAGGAAATATTAAAGGGACCCTGCCCGACATGGAAAAACCTAACCGTAAACAACATAAAAGTGGTCTTTTAATTAACACATGTGGTAAAAGGTTTAAGGTGGCTTGATAAAGTAACATAAAAATAGAATTAAAACATGGTGCACTAGGGTTTTTCAAAGAAATGGCCAAATTTATGAAATTTTGCCTAGGGTTTAGCCAGGAAATAGAAGAAAAAGGACTGCAGAGGCACAAAAATAGGATGAAACCATGGAAATTTTTACTTGTGCTAACAGGGAGAATCCCAATCGATAAGCTCGGGATGTAAAAGGGGCATTGGATCATTCGGGTCAGTTTCAAAGGCAAAGATGGTATTGATGGAAAATTTTTCAAAGTTTATGATGGTATCAGCGAGGTCTATTTCCATACTCTCATCCGATTCATCTATCGCAAGATAAAGCTCACTTTCCTCACAATCGACAAAAGTAGTATCACGTGGGACTAATCCTAGTGATTCAGTCTTTGAACTCTCTCCCTCATGGTAATCATTACTATAGTGATGGACAACATCAACTCCTATCTCTTCAATACAATTAGATAATGAATCCCATTCATAATCATTTGAGTCAGAATCATCATTATCCCCAAGTCTATCAATGATTCTTTGTGCTATCCTTTGTTTCTCTGGATCTACATACATACCATGCTTTCTAAATTATAAGGTAGGAGCTTTAGATATCTCATGAAAAGGTGTGATCTTTGATTTTCCTTTTGGTTCTTTTGGTCCTTCTCCTTTGTATCCTAATCCTATAGTGTCTCTTTGATAGTTTGGATTTTGCAAAATTGGTTTGATAACACCTTCTCTTTGTAACCCTATAGGTCCAGCACCTTGGTATCCCATCTTTTGTAGCAAAGTATACCCTTTACCATAAACATCAGGTGATATATATTCATGTTTGATATCTTCTTCATTCTTTTGTGACTTAAGCAAATGATTAGCATTACGCTCAACTGCCTCTTTGGATATTGTGCCCCCACTTATAAATGTGTCATAAACAAGTGTTGAAGGGGGTTCTGATTTTTGTTTAGTGATCAAAGATCTACCATATGATCTAGGAGATAAAGGTGTTAAGATAATAAGTAGAAAATGAAAATATTAACAAACAGAAGAGAATACAATAACATAGAATTTAACGTGGTTCACCCAATCCCTAGGCTACGTCCACCAACAGCGAGTCCAATATCTTTATTATTATCTAGTGATTACAATCTGAATCTTGCAACTCAATACCACCACATGAAGCTACAATAATCCCTCATACAATCAATCTCAAACCCTAAGCCCTTTTTCAAGTATTTTTGACATAACAAAATTAGGTCAAAAATACTCTGACTAATAGAAAAAATAGATGGCCAACCCTTGACCCCACCTGGGGCACTGCCCTAGGACCCCGTAGAAAAGTCTGATTAGGCTCCACATACATAAAAATCTCCCACTTGGAGACTAATCGACCAAAACCTGTAGCTCCCATTGGAATAATGAAACCACCCTAGACTCTGCTGTTCTTTTATTCTGTTCAGTCTAGAAGACCAACCGAAGCTAAAGAGGAATTTAGCTTCTCCCTTATCACTGCTTTTGTAAACATATCTGTTGGATTATCATCTGTATGTATCTTCTCCAACCTTAACTGTCCATCATCCAAAATTGACCGAATGAAATGATATCGTAATTATATGTGCTTTGTTTTTGAGTGCAAAGCATAATTCTTTGCAAGATGAATGGCACTCTGACTATCTGAATACAAATAATTATCTGCTTGTGGATGTCCCAATTCTCCCATGAAGAATTGAAGCCATATCATCTCCTTGGTTGCCTCTGTAGCAGCAACATACTCTACCTCTGTAGTGGATAAAGCATTCACCTTTTGTAACTGAGAAATCCAACTCAATGTTGTCCCACCAACAGTAAATACATAACCTGTAGTACTCCGTCTACTATCAATATCTCCTGCCAAATCTGAGTCAACATAGCCATGAATAGTAGTAGAAGCTCCCCCAAAGTGTAAACACTTATTGGATGTACCTCTCAAATATCTAAGAATCCATTTGACTGCATTCCAATGCTCAATCCTAGGGTGACTCATATACCAGCTAACGACTCCCACTGCATGTGCAATATCTGGCCTAGTACATACCATAGCATACATTAAGCTCCCTATAGCTGAAGCATAAGGTATCTTGGACATTTTTACCTCTTCTTCTGGTGTCTTGGGACACATTTCTTTGGTCAATTTCAAATGACCAGGCAAAGGTGTAGTGACAACTTTGGCATCCTTCATGTAGAATCTTTGCAACACCTTTTCAACATAATCAGCCTGAGATAGAGTTAATTTTCTGTTCTTCCTATCTCTGCAAATTTTCATGCCAAGGATTTGTTTTGCTGCCCCCAAATCCTTCATAGCAAAATATTTTGCTAACTGTTGTTTCAACCCCTTAATATGATCCATGTTAGAACCAGCTACAAGCATATCATCAACATATAAACATAGAATAATGTAGTTGTCATTATTTAACCTCTTGAAATAAACAAAATGGTTAGAATTACATCAAGTGTATCCATTCTCGTTCATAAAAGTATCAAATTTAATATATCATTACCGAGGTGCTTGCTTCAAGCCATATAAACTTTTCTACAATTTACACACTAAACTCTCCTTACCCTTGACCTCAAATCCTTGTGGCTGAACCATATATATTTCTTCATTCAAATCACCATGAAGGAAGGCTATTTTAACATCAAGCTGCTCTAAATGCAAATCTTCAGTAGCCACAATACTTAAATCAATATGATGTTTCTGTGCAAATCCTTTTACAACTAATCTGGCTTTAAATCTTTTCTTACCTCCATCTTCTTCTTCCAACCTGTAAACCCATTTATTCTGCAAAGCCCGTTTTCCTGCAGGTAACTAACATAAATCCCAAGTCTGATTTTTCAGCAAGGAGTCCATTTCATCTATCATTGCAGACTCCCACTGAAGTTTTGTATCCACCTGCATAGCTTCATTGTAACATTCAGGTTCACCAGCATCAGTTAATAAAATAGAATACAAAGAAGGTGAAAATCTATTTGGAGGTCTACTTAGCCTTGTTGACTATCTAACATTCACTGGGGCGTGTGGTATTTGTTGTTGCTATTGTTGCGGAGCATAAGGTATTTCTGGAATATTATCATTTGGAATATCATCCAACACTACATAATCATTTTCTTTCTTCTCATGCTGTTACAATAGATCTTTGTACAACACTTTCTCATTGAATATGACATCCCTGCTTCTTACAATCTTATGATTGTCAAAATCCCAAAGCCTATAACCAAATTCATCAATGCCATATCCAACAAATACACATTTCTTAGATTTAGCTTCCAGCTTGGTTCTATTTTCAGAATCTATATGTGCAAATGCTTCACAACCGAAGGTTCTGAGAAAAGAATAACTCACCTTCTTACCTGCCCATGCTTCCTCTGGAATACCACAATCCAAGGGAGTAGAGGGGCCTCTATTTATCAAGTATACAATAGTATTTACAGCCTCTGCCCACATGTTTAGGGGGAGCCCAACATGCACCCTCATGCTCCTAGCATGTTCCATTATTGTCTTATTCATGTGTTCAGCCACTCCATTTTCCTGTGGAGTCCTTGGAACTATTTTCTATCTACGAATACTAGTAGAGGCACAATAATCTTCAAATTCTTTGCTACAATACTCACCACCATTATCAGATATAAGACATTTTAATCTTTTTTCAGTCTCATTTTCAACCAAGCTTTTCTATTTCTTAAAAGTTTCAAATACATCAGATTTCTGTCTAATGAAATATATCCATACTTTCCTAGTTGCATCATCAATGAATGTAACATAATACTGAGAGCCACCAAGGGAAGTTACCTGAGCTAGACCCCATACATCTGTATGCACAAGCTCTAATTTTTCATCTTTCTTTTCCTTCCCACTCTTTACAAAACTAACTCTCGTTTGCTTCCCATACACACAACTTTCATAGAAATCCATATTAACACATTTCAGACCTGGTAGAGCTTTCTTTGAATGAAGTAATTTCATACCTTTTTCACTCATGTGCCCAAGTCTGTTGTGCCACAACGTTGTTTCAGAATCTCCAGCTACTGTCTCTTGTTCTACCTGCTCAACTGCAGCAACTATTCCTGAACATTCATTTTTATCTGAAACAATTAAAGAAGAGGGAACAGTATGACCTGTACAAAGATATAAGGTGCCTACTTTCACACCTTTTGCTACTACTAAGGAGTCTTTTGAAACCTTCCAATTTTTATCATTAAAAGTAACTGTGCAACCTTCATCAGCAAGTTGCCCTGCTGAAATTAAATTTCTACTCAGCCTTGGAACATGTCTTACCTCTTATAGTAGCCAATGATTCCCATTTTGCAACTTAATCTTGATTTTCCCTTTTCCAACAATTTGACAGGGTTCATTATCTTCCAAATAAACTAGCCCAAAATCCCCTTGGACATAATCAACAAAATAACCTCTATGGGGTGTAGCATGAAATGAAGCCCCCGAATCTAACACCCATGAATCATCAACATTTTATAAAGACAAGAGCAAAGCATCCTCTTCAGATTTGTTACTTACCACATTTGCCTCCTTGTTTCCATCATGTTTTTCTCCTTGATCTTTCTTCTGAGACCAACAATCTTTCTTCTTATGTCCTGGTTTTCCATAGTACCAGCAGTCGCTAGGTCCTCTTGACTGAGACCTCTTTCCCTTTGACTTCCCTCATGATTTTCCATTATTTTTAGAGTTGTTTCCTCTATCTCTTGTTCTACCTCTGCTTTATGTGTTCAATACACTACCTGATGTAGATGCCCCTGAGCTTTTCCTACAAATTTTTTCACTCAATATAACACCAATAACATCATCAAACTTTAGGGTATTAGAACCAGAAACAGAATTACTAACAGCCATTACCAAGCCATTCCAACTTTCTAGCAAGGAGCACAAAATCAAGAGAGCCCTAACCTCTTCATCAAAAGTAATTTTAACTGAGGCTAATTGACTTGTAACTGTATTAAACTCATTCAAATGATCAGCGACTAATCCACCTTCTACCATTTTCATATTAAATAAATGCTTCATAAGAAATACCTTGTTTGAAGCTGAAGGCTTTTCATACAACTTCGCTAGGGTGTCCATCAGATCTTTAGCTTTTGTTGCTCCAATAATATTGAATGCCACCGATTGTGCCAAGCATAGACAAATACTCCCCAGTGCCTTCCTATCCAAAATATCCCAATCATCCTAAGACATTGTTGCCTCTTTCTTGGCTATTCCCTCTAATGGCCACCATAGATCCTTCTAATAGAGATAGTCCTCCATTTGCATCTTCCATAACTAGAAGTTCTACCCATTAAACTTGTCAACCTTCAGCCTACCCTAGTCAGCCTTTTCTCCCACTTAATCGAGAGACTCTCCCACTAACTTGTGAGACCTGCTTCAGAGAATAGATGAAAGAACGAACAAAATAACCTCACTCTGATACCACTTGTTAAGATAATAAGCAGAAAATGCAAATATTAACAAATAGAAGAGAACACAATAATAGAATTTAACATGGTTCACCCAATCCCTGGGCTGCGTCCACCAACAGTGAGTCCAATATCTTTTTTATTATCCAGCGATTACGATCTGAATCCTGCAACTCAATACCACCACATGAAGCTACAATAATCTCTCATACAATCAATCTCAAATCATAAGCCCTTTTTCAAGTATTTTTGACATAACGAAATTAGGGCAAAAATACTCCGACTAATAGAAAAAATAGATGGCCGACCCTTGACCCCACCTAGGGCGCTGCCCCAGGACCCTGTAGAAAAGTCTGATTAGGCTCCACATACATAACAAAAGGTAACTCTATGATGCAAAGAGCTTGACCTAAAGTGTACTCTCCCATACTTCTTTCTTTTATGTATATTTTGATCCCATTTGATTTAGAAGTTGATGCTATATTACTAGGATCACTGAGTGTAGTTGTAGAAGATCCAATATGATTATAAGGTACCAAAGAATCAGATGTCTTCACACTATTACAATATTGGAAAGGATTAGTATCTCCTTTGATAGTGATCTCATGACCATTATGAGGGAATTTCAAGCACTGATGATAAGTTGATGACACAACTTGCATGGAATGAATCCATGGTCTTCCCAAGAGAATGTTATAAGCAAGATCCATGTCAAGAACTTGACAAGGTACATCTTTGATTATAGGACCTACTCTGATAGGAAGAACAATAGATCCCTTCGATGACCTCTCTTCTTCATCATAAGCTTTTATTGTGATTTTCTTCTTTGGATCTACAACATTTTCAGAAAATCCCAATGCAAGGACTAGTTTCAATGTGCATATATTCAAGCCAGCTCCTCCATCTATTAGTACTCTCTTGATTTTGTGACTCTGTACAAGGACTTTGATATGTAGGGGAGCATTATGAGATTGAGTAATAGTTAAATCATCATTTTTAGTGAAGGATAGGTAATGTGGGGTTGTTAAATGTCCCACCATAGCTTGAAATTGATCATGATCTAGATTTGTGGGGACTTGGGTTTCTAAGAGAGTTTTTTCAAGGATATCTTTGTGAGATGGGGATAAACACAAAATCTCTAAGATGGATATTTGGGCAGGTGTTTTCTTGAGTTGTTCCAAAAGATTGTACTGGTTGGAAATATTTGGTGTAGACTTTGGGACATAAACAAACTTGTTTTGAGAAGCATTTGGTTTAGACGGGACTCCTTGGAGAGTAACCTTGGACTGAGCACGAGTAGTAACATGGACTGGTTGACTCTCTGATTTTTCCTTTATGGTAATGACATTGACATAATACTTAGAAGGATGACATTCAGAAATGTTACCAACATATCTATAGGGTGTAGTATTATAATTAGCTTGATTGTCACCCTTAGTGTTGGAAGAACCTCCTTTTTCATGCTTAGGAAGTGGATCTTTGAAAGCCATATGTGATTCATTCGAGCTATGTCCGTCAACACCAATTTCACCACTTTCAATTAAGTCTTGAATTACATTTTTGAGCCTTTGACATTCATTGGTTGTATGTCCTTTTCCTTTGTGAAATTCGCAATAATCATTTCCATTCCACCAAGAAGGTTTTACTCTAGGTTCAAAATCTTTCATTTCAGGAAGCGTAATGAGTTTCTTTGTGATTAACTTCCGTAATGCCGATTCGAGGGATTCCCCTAAAGGAGTAAAATTTCTTCGGGGTGACATAAAAGGCAATCTTGGTTTAGATGAATCTTTGTTGGTGTTTGGATTTGCTGATTGATTGTTGTAGGTAGCTTGAGTAGCATTGGCCAGACTTGTGAGATTTAGAAGGGGTTGTGTTGGTTTGACATTACGATTATCAACAATCCCATCATTGATAATATTTTTGTTTTTATTCCAGAATTTTGATTTGTCATTGTTATAGTTGTTGGGATTGGAATTTGAGGACCCAGCATTGTCCTTGGAATAAAGTTTTATCTCACCTTTTCTGACCATGGCTTACTCAATCTTGATACCATTTTCTATGAGCTTATTGAAGTTTGGTGGACATTGCAATTGTAACCTATAACTCATTTATGGTGTAAGGTTATGCACAAAGATATCCATCTTTTCTTGTTCAGGAATCGTTCATGGATATTTGGCAAACAATTGATGCCATCTTTGCAAAAAAGTAAGGAAGGGTTCTCCATTCTTTTGATGTGCATTGCAAAGATCAAGCATAGTGACTTCATGTTTGATGTTATATGAATAATGAGTCACAAATTTGTCAAGAAGCTCATTGGAAGATTTGATTCCTGGGGGTGGTTTGGAGAGCCATTCCATGGCTTGTCCTCCTAAAATTCATGGAAATAGTCGCATAAGATAAGTGTCATTATGAGTGACTTCAATACAAGTAGCACAAAACTCATGAATGTGGTCTCGTGGATCTGAATTCCCTTTGTATTTGTCAAATTTTGGTACCTCAAAATGAGGAGGGAATGGAATCATTGCTAATTTCTTATCAAAAGGATAAGGACATATATCATCCAAGGAATACTTCTTAGTTGATGATCCAGTTTGGATGTCACAGATTTGTTGTTGAAGCATCTGGATTTGTTGTAGAATGGGATCTAAAGATAACGTGTTTCCTTGAGTGTTTTGGGAAACATTTTGTTGTTGAGTATCCTGAGAAGCATTGGTTTGCTAATTATTTTGAGAGGCATTGTTTTGTTGGTTGTTTTGAGAGGCATTGGATTGCTGATTGGTTTCCTTTGCTCCATGAGTATCTTGAGAACCACTAGGGATTTCTTGATTGTTTGTATTAGGTGGTTCTCTAAGATGGGAAACATCAAAATCAGTTGGTAGTTTGGCTCCTTGTTGAGCAAGCATGAGGAAATACATCTCTCTATCCATGTCTAGGAGTCTTTCCATGACATTATAAAATCTAGGATCTTGTGTAGCATCCCTAAGTTCTTGATCTGTGGGTTCCTCTTCGGATGTAAAAAATGAAGTTTTTTTAGGAATTCCAGACTAAGGATTTTCTTCATTGCTTTTATTTCCTTCCATCTTGTCTAGATATTCTGAATCAATGGTTTGCTTAAGTTTCTGAGATTGAGTTTGAACCATAAAAATGTGAAAATTGATTTGTGGGATGAAAGATTTTTGATGAAAAGATATGAAAAGAGTGGTTGATAGAAAAGATAGTGAAAAGTGATGAGCCAACTTGATTAAAATCTCAGTCAATAGGAAGTATAGATTTCACTATGATATGACAAAGAAAAATCAAGAGATAGTAACCTAAGTAAGTTTTATTGAGGATGATAGATCCTAATAGGATAAACTCACAAAGATCAAAATCTGATAGATAAGGTAATGTTTCAATACTAAATTTGAAATTTTAGAGGATTAGAAGAAATGATTTGATGACTTTTGGTGAAGGAAGGATGATGAAAATTGATGAAAATGGTCAAACTAAAGATCAGAGGTCTATGTAGCTCAAATGTTTTTCCAGAATCTTACTAAGGATGAAAATGGGTATCTGAAAAAGTGATTGTGAAATTTTCAAAGCTTGTGGAAATGCTCGTTGTTGTATATGCGCAGCAACAAATGCGCAAGACAGTTTGATTAATGCGCAGCCAAATGAAACAAATGCATAGTTAGTTTGAACTGATGCGTGGGAAAATTAACATATGCGCAAAACAATATAACTAATGTGTAGGAAAAGTTTATGAATGCGCAGGTTTCTATTTTTGATGGATTGGAACTGCAAGATTTGGAATTTTTTTTTTGTTTTTGATTTTTTGATGTTTTTGGTTTTGGCAAATGTAAAATGCATAAACACACACACGCAAGATAGAAATGATTTTAATCTAATTGTTCTAGTATGAATGCACAAACACACTTACAAATCCTAAGGTTGGCAAGGACAGTATCTGCTGAATCCCCACTAGGATAATAAAATCTAGCCACGCAAATCCACAACAGACAGCCTAGGAACTTGGAGGCACGGGCTCCTCCTTACAGTGCACTCACTTCTCAGGCACACCAAGTTTCGAATTCAATGGGTCATTACTTTCTAAAGAATTGCTATCTCTACTATGAACTGTGAGTAATGTGGGGTGCCTTCACGGGCTTGGGTGACCCCTTGAGCCAGCAAATAGAAGGTTTTTGGCCACTATACAAAAGTATTTAATAAGGACATTTATTCAGGTGGTTGTGATCAAGTTATTTTTCCAATTAAGGGGGCTCTCCCAATACTTTCAAAGCAAGGCTTTCACCTCTACTAAGTAGGACTTTAACGCACCACTGAGGTATTGGAGGAGTTTTTGGTTGCCACAACGAATTCACACCTATCTAATGTGAGACTAATCACACTAGCATTTTTTATATACCGGTTTGGAAGGGCTTGGCTTTAGCTTGTTAGTAGTTGGGTTGTTCCTTGGGGTGAGTACCTCGTTTCCCACCAAAGACTGCCCTCTAAAAATTATAACAGTTTCTCTTACACCCAAGATCCACGAATGGCGAGGGGAGAGGATACGTTGTTATAATTTTTGGATTACAGATAACTATTAAGAAAGACACAACAGACACTTAAGCTATGCTAAAGAAGACACACAAAGAAAAAACATGTCACATTTTAAGCCCAAACAAGGTTATAGTTTATTTTGCAATACCTCTTAAGAATCTTGCAAACAAACTTGTTAGAAATTTAGCAATGGGGTCTTCAAACTAACGTCCTGCAAAAATAACCTAAAGACTACCAGAATGAGCAGAAACTTGTCAAAATGTTAGCTAAAATCAAATCTAACAGAAAACTAAATTTTACTATAGTAACTAAAAAATGTGCAGAACAGTGAAATAAATGTGCAACAAGTATGGATTTATGCGCATAATGGATGAATGCACAACAAAATGAAATATATGCGCAGTGAGATGGCGTAAATGCACAGAAATAACTAATGTGTAGCAGAAAATGTTAAAAGCGCATAAATTAAGGTAAATGCGTAGGAAATTAAAAAAATAGTGTGCAGAAAATGCCAGAATGGATACACAATAGAAATTGATGAATGCACAGGAATCAGGTACAAATGCGCAGAAATGACCTGTAGAAAAACCTGCACACGGAAAACTAAAAATAGAATGTTAAAAACATAGGTTTCCCCACGGTGGGCGCCAAAAATGTATGCAAAATTAGGTGAATACTATTCTAAATGATAAATTAACTACTTTAAGATTAATAAATCAAACTAATAAGCAAACTACAATGAAGAATACAATCAAAATGAAGCTAAAATAGCATTTTACTTTCACCTACCATGTAGCTTGTCTCCATTGCTCTCCTAGCCTTGATTTCTTGAGGATGTTGAGCTCTCAGATTTCCAAATGAAGCCTTTTCCCAAGATGCCACCAAAGTGTGGAGATTTGATGATGAATGCAAAATAGCTCAAAGCTTGGTTATGCAACTAATGGATGGAATGCAAAATAGAATTATGATAATATGGATGCTTGATTGCTCTTAGAATGCTTGAATGCTTGAATGCTTGATTGCAAATTACCTATTAGCTCACAAAGGGGAAATGAGGCTCTTTTTATAGAGTTTTGAAGGATCTAAGCCTAGGTGGCACAATCCTACGGTGGAAAATGAAGGTGGAAGATCCTAGGGCTAGCATTGACTTGGTTGAAGGAGTTGAGAGAAAGAGGGATGTAGTTGGCATGCGAGAGGAAGAATAGAGATGATGTTCCTCTCACGTTAACATGGAGGAGAACAAGGTGGAAGGGAAAAACACATGTCAAGTGTCTCACAAAGACCAAAAAGAGGAAGAGGGAAGGACATTTTCCTCATGAGGACTCTTGGTACAAGTGTCCTATGAGTCACCTTTGACCCTTAGAGGTGGCTTGAGAAGCCCCTTAGGAATAGGGCATGTCTCTTGACTTGGTTTAAGAGAGGACATGTGGTCATGAGACCAAGTCTTATGAGGCCACATAGCCCTTAAGAGTAGGACATGTGTGGGTGAGGATAATTACCAATAAATAATTAATAATAATTATTTATTTTAGCCAAAGTGATGTGTCAGGTGACTAGGTAGGTGAGGTGAACTAGGGGACTTAGTCATATTTAGGTGATTGTATATTTAATTATATCACTTTAATAAGACTAATTAGAAAACTTAGGATAGAGGAATAGACTATAGTGAATTTACTAAATAAATTGAATAATCTATTTAATAAATAGAGGAAATAATTATTAATTAAATAATAAATATTTAATTAATTTATCCAGTCAATATCAATTAAATAATAAATATTTAATTAATTAATGAAGCCATTTTTAGGTGTATACAATATGTTATCAGTCTTTTAGTGAAAGTACATAGCTTTTGTTAATTATACTCTACAGTATAATTAGCATTATACTTTGCAGTTCAAGTGACTCTTCCTTATATCATCATGTAATCTATATTGTTGCTTATTAACTTTAGCAGCCCAACCTAGGTGGTTTGGTGTTAAATCTCATTTGTCATGGGAATACTTTTATTATAATCAGTAAAATTAAGCGCCCAACAGATTGTTGGATTTATATCTCTTGTTGCCTAATGGTTTAACTACATGCATATTTTGATCTTGTTTTTGATCTTATTTTGATGCTCTTGTTTAAGGATGCCTTGATCCCTTGCAATGATATGCCTATGAAATGAATGACAAGCCTTTGTTCTCCTTACATTTTGGATTACAGTTTTCTATGTCAAATTCATTGTACACAACAGACCTTATCCAAAATGCTAAAGAATATGATTTTGTATGTTCTTGGAGAGACCTTAAGCGTGAAGGATTCCAACATTTCCTCTTAGATTCATGTAAGTGCACATGAAGAGAATGCACTGGTAAATATCATTTGGGTTTTGTATAGTTGATATGCAAAAATGACATGTCATAGTGCTATGACTGGATGTGCTATTTTTTTTAGCGAAATTATAGGATAGATTGTCTATAAGGTAAATCACTGCTCACAACTATTAGATCAATATAGATTTGAACAGTTCTTTTAGTTTCCTTTTGAGTGCTTCTTTCCACTTCCATTATATCTACAAGTCATAATTACAACCTTCAGGTTTCCATTATGTACATACCGCATCATTATAGAATGTTGATGTGACCCTACTATACATCTCAATTTATAATGAGAAATGTCAAGGAGTCTACAATTTTGGTCAGACTTGGTAGTTGTACTCAAGTCTTAGATACAAGATTTTTTTTATACTTCTACTTATAAATTTTAGCACCCCATCCCGGGAATACTTTTATTATAACCAGTAAAATTAAATGCCCAACAAATTGTTGGATTTATAGTTCTTGCTACCTAATGGTTTAACTGCATGTATATTTTGATCTTGTTTTGATGCTTTTGTTTATGGATGCCTTTCTCCTCTTCTTTTTTGTGAATATAGTGCGAATAATGCTTATTTATAAAGTTTTGTCTAAGATTCTTATTCATAAAATTAAAAATAAATGTTACTTTTGTTTATAACACCATATTTTCTTTAGCAATGACACAATTTGCAAACTAGTTTGAATTTGACTTAATGCTTATTCTTACAATTGAGCTTAGGAAATTATTACAAAATTACCAAGCTATAAACTTGAATGTTGAACATATTTTGTAGTAGCTTTAGGCAAGGTTCCTGTAAGTAGAAGGCATCATCTCTTTTAATAATGGTTGTGGGACAAATAGTGAAAAACAGAGGTATTGACCCCCCCAAAAAATCTGCAGCAGCTAAGCTCTAGCCAAAATGTACCAAAGACAAAAAAAAGTCAATTTTTTTTTTTAGATTTGCAAAAATGCAGTGATTTCGTTGCAATTTTTTTGTGGTTTTCAACTTCAAAATGTGTAGATCATGAAGAACAAATGCTAAAAATTTCGCGAAAATTTGTTATGTTTTCTATTTTTTGAAATTTAGTCAATGGTACACTTTGTAGATGGCTTAGCCACATCCCAAAAATTCTAACTGCCTTATACAATGATACATATTTGTAGACCTGATACTTTTATACACTTCTTTTTATTATGTAAAGCTTCATTTATACTTTCAAATCAAACACCTATCGGCGTATCCCTTGCACCTCCTTTGGGTGCAAGTGCTAGTTTGTAATGCACTATCAAAGACCTCATAGAATGTGCATTCTCTTGTTTCATAACTTGTATTTTTGTTTCAATTAGTTACCACCAAGTTCAAGCCAATCAAATCACTAAAATAATTTTTTCATAAATCTTAAGTTCAAAAAATTTGCACTTTTCCAAAAGTTTGTTAATGGTTGCCCCCTCCGCTATAATAGAAACTACTAATAATTTTTAGAATTATAATTTTTTTAAAGGGAGCAAAGCTCTCCAAACAATTTTAGAACAAATTAAGGTACAAGAAGAAATATTACACATTTCCTTTGGGGAAATCTTGAAATGTTGACCTTCTCCATTCTAATATTAATCCCGTTTGTTTCCGCCCTTTAAAATACATATACATCTTCAACCTCAAACCCTCAAATATGCCATGAAAACCAACACCATAATTCTGTAAAAGAATTTGCAGGTTTAAGCACAGACGAGATCATGGGGTCCAACTGGGCACAGAAAACAATTTCCCTTCCTCCCAAGAAAAGAGGCTGCCATCTCGTTACCTCTCAAGTGAGTCTCTTCTCCTTCACTGTCTATTTCTCCTTTCTCAGAGTCATGGGATTTTTATTATTGTGATGGACAATTGCATACTTTGAAAGCCAGAAACAAATAAATAAAGACTGTATACATAACATAAATTATGTGTAAATTTTATAAAATGAAATACTCAATTGGTAATTTATCTTGTCAAAGAAATTGATATTCCTGTCAAAATCCTAAATTGGATTTGCATTTGTTCGACTGTGAAATCCTGACAGATTATTAATCACATTATAATATGAATACCCAATAATATAAAAATTACCAGTATAGAGCTCCAGGCTATTACAGTAGTTTTACGGTAACATATGGCAATTTGAGAACATTAATTTTCAGGGCAATCGAATGCAGTTCATCAACAACCAATTTGCTTAATAATAAGGCCACGCGTAACTCATTTTTCACGAGGGGCTGCATTATGTGGAGTACAATCATTAAATATAGCTCACTCGATTGACTTTACATTAAGCATGCAGTTGATTTCTTCAGGGGTTGGTTTAAACTCCTACTCATGAAAGATGGGTTGCACAATTGGCTGACCTAAAACATGTAATTAGTTCTCCCAAAATATGATATCAGGTTGAAGTAAGATTGTATTCTGCTTTTCAACATTATGATAAATTAATTTGTGCATGTTATTGTTTTCCACGATGCAAACAACTTCCCAATCCACAGCAAGGAGGCAAATAAGAGCCATGTATATTCCAAAGCAAGTCGAGATCCAAGTTCTGACTGCAGTGCTTCGACACGAGCTTCACTGTCTCGTATATACTGTCTTAGGCACGGATTAGTATTTTAAACGAAATATTAGTTAGTTGTGCTCTTCTTAATTTCGTTGCCATGCCTTTCATATTAGTCCGTAGATATGCTTGATACATTTTCTTGATTTTTTGCATTATTTTTCCCTTTGATCATCTATTTGACCCCTGTTAACATGACTCTCTTAATTCACAATTTTCGTTATTTGAATATGCTATGAATTATATATATCTGTGTGTGTGTTGGTTTTTAATATTTATGTAGGTATTTCTTTTAATAGTCTATATATTTTCAATAATTTTAATTTAATATATTTAAAATATCTGGATTAGATTTATACTAGTTGAAGTTAATCACACTCTCTTTTGTTCTATTTTATTTTTGCTAAACTTAATTCGAATTTTATAAGTCGAACATGAACATGGAAGGGGATGTCCATTGGCCATCCCCAAGGCAAGTGGGGACGGCTGAGACGTCTTTGAAAATCATGGGGACAGCCAGATCTCTGATGGCAAGTCAACTTTTTATAGTGTTTAAAAAGTAACTTATATAGCTGTTAACTGTTATAAAACTGTTTAAAAATTCCCTCATTACAATAAAAAAATAGTGCTAACTGCTAACTGTTATATAACTTATATCATTAGCTATGAATCTGAATCATCATATATATTTATTGCTTTAACATTGCTGTCTATGATTACTTTTATTCCTGTTAAACTACTGTCATGATATATTTATTAATGCTGTTCTGCTGCTAATGTCTTAATTTTTATGTCATATTGTTCAATGTTATTTAATCTTATAGATATTTGTCATTTGACTCTCTCTCTCTCTCTACATATATTGCCATCCTCTACCTTCCTGCAAAATTGGCCTCAGGATGCCATGCCCGAACTGCATCCCCAGCCATCCCGCTGTCCCCATCTCCAAAACGCTGTGGAACATAGTATTTAGAATTTTAGCCTTTTCAAAGTTATACAGTCAGCCTTGTTACTGCACCAGATAGCAAGTCACATCCATTTCATTCCATATGGTGGTGTGCACATCATTAATTATCCTCATTACATGCACATGCCACATATACAAATTACAAACTATACTGGCACTCTAGCAGTGAAATCAAATTACCTCCAGATAAAAATTACGTGGACCCAGCTCTTGGAAAATCAAATTAAAATGAGCAAAAGACCTCAAACTGATTAATTTCTTCATTTGGCTTTGGGTTAGGTCTCAATGCTTCTTGAGTTAGAGACCTGAAGAAATCATAGGGATAGTGCGCAATATGGCCTGAATGCCATGGCAACATGGAAGGACAAAGGGAGTGTTGTAACTGTTAAAACATGATAATATGATTTAGTTTTGAACAGAATGTGCTACATTAGTGATCCTTAATTTGCTATTCTATGAACAAGCACTATTCACCAAACATATATTTTCCAAAATTACAGTACTTTTATCATCCAACATTCTTAACTTTCTGTGTGAAGAAAGACAACAGAAAATTACGTCAAAGTAGAATCTGAGAGCTCTGAAACTTCTGACTGTAGATAAAACAGATACAGAATGACATTGAAATGAAATACAAAAAGAAACATGTTCCATTCAAAAGACACAAATATTTAACAGGAAAAAACTCTCTTGCTGTAGAAAACTCCAGAAGAGAACTCTTGAACTACTTTTAACCATCTGGAACACTACGAGAATATTTACTTGCTTTAAACAATTATAATGTGCTTCCTCATTCACAAAAATGCTACAGAAGTCTCCTTTGTTTCTATCTTATCTTCTCTTAAAATTGACCTCTGTGCAACAATTTAAGATCAGGGGTACATAGGGAAATGTCCCTGCCCCTTTCCCATGTCTCCTCATCCCTCTTGCATTTTTGGAACACAGGAACATCCCAGAAAGTCCCCTGGATGCCCCCCATTCTCCCCAAAATGAGTTCACATCACCATCGCTTTTTTTCACAATTTGAAAAAGATCAATTGCAAACACACAAAAAAGAAAAACCAGAAAAAGTGGGTCATGTCTTTGATAGGTTTGAAGCATACTGTTGAAAATTTGTGACCAATCTAACCTTTCTTCTCAAAGATGATATCTTTATACTAGAGATTCTAGAAAATGATGAAATAGTCTCTAGGCATTATTATTACTTCTGTCTTTTCTTTCAGTGTCCTGCAATCTATCCAGTTCTAGTTTTATCATTTGATAGGTAGCAGGTAGGCTGAATTCCATGATGTGTAATTGAGATAAGATATGATTCAACAGCAACATAACTATTCAGCTCCTTTGGTTGCTGGAAAGTACATCTCTACTTAAGATTAAGTGTTTCTTTACCTTCTACTTTCCTCACAATGGTTCTAGTGTCAACGGTCATTTATGGACGTAGAGGACTGAGAGGGTTAAATCAAACTGTTGATTTTTTTGTGAACAAGAAGACATCCCTCTCCAAAGTCATTATGTTTGCCCTTAAGGTATGTGCAAAACTGAAAGGAATTGCCATGGAAAGGCTAATGATTGAGTCAAGGGCCTAGAGTAAATAAAGGCATATGAAGGCCAAGGGTTCCATTAAAAGAAAGGAAAAGAATACGGTTATTTTTATAGTAAGCATACTTTCAGGGGAAGGCTTCCTTGTCTTTAAGTATGGAAAGAGTTATTGTAGTAAATTTTGTCATCTGGCTGGATGAGCTCTTATTACATTGAAGATTGCTTGCTATTTATGATTAGAAGTGGCTGACTTAAAGGATCTGGCTGTTGCATTTATTTGGGGTCTCAGGGCAGATTTTAATTGTTTTTATGGTGGAAAGTTTATTTAAAAATGATATGATTTTTTTTTATTTCCAAAACTTTTAGTATGGATCTTCATTCAAGTTTCGTGAGGCAGAATTGTAATTGATCTGTTTTGATTGCTTCCAAGAAAGTTTCTATGGTTGTGTATGGACATAGGGAAGTGTCACAGTCACAATCTCTCCTTGGGAGGTGGGGTATTGGAGGAGTACGAATCCCAGCGTTTACCTCTAGAGTGGCTGGATCATAGCCTTTAGACTGCTTGTGACCCTATAAAGACAAATAGGCAAACAAGACAAAAGGCTAAACCTATGTTTCTTTGAGTTTCCATCATGACAATTTTTCTGATATTTTGGGAATGGCAGCTAGACAGGGCAGCGGACAGAAAATTGGATATATATTTAACTATTAGTACAAGAAAAAAATAAAAAACATATTTGTAGCTTTTCATTTGCATAAAAACATCATGTTTCTTGACAAGGCAAATGCATGTTTTTTAATTTTTTCCAATCATAGGCTTTAGACTGCTTGTGACTCCATAAAGACAAATAGGCAAACAAGCAAAAGGTTAAACCTATGTTTCTTTGAGTTTCCATCATGACAGTTTTCCTCATGTTTTAGGAATGGCAGGTAGACAGGGCAGGGACAGCAAATTGGATATATATTTAACTATTAGTACAAAAAAATAAAAAACATATTTACAGCTTTTCATTTGCATGAAAACATCATGTTTCTTGACAAAGCAAATGCATTTTTTAAAATTTTGTCCAGGAACAATGAACCTATAATATTATTAATATTTTAGAAATATCTCACCTTGGTACTTGTAGGGAGGTATAATTACAATCATACAAGGTTACTATTTGTAAATGTTGGCTGGTTTATACTGTAATTGAGTGCTCCCTTTTTAGTTCCCTCAATCTGTGCATCAGATGGTGCCTGCAAGGATTGGACTGGGGACCGTACATACCTTGGGCCAGTGTGTTACTGCTGCACAGGCCCAAACGCCACAGTTAAATATCATTAAACATTCTAAAGAGCTGCATCATAATTAAAAAATAAGTAGCATTGTTGAGATTGAAAAGTGAACAATGAACATCAAACATGTAAAATGAAAATAAATTTGGACAAAAATGAATGTGAAATTGTGGGGAACTCCTCTCTGACAGCTTAGGGACATGATCAACACGCTGGGGATGTTTCTAGGACGACCCTCAAATGTCTTGGGGGACAGACATCTGTGAACTTCATAAAAAAAAGGGATGTACCTTGGATGGTTTCCTGAGGGACCAAAACTTCCCAGTGCTGGCTGGGAAAGAAAATAATTCAGGTCATGCCAAGTTAACGTTTAACCTTGACCCCAATCTCCAAAACATCAGTGGGTGACCCATTCCTTCAGGCCAGGTATGTAATACTTGTTCTTTTATTCACTCTGGTCTTTACTTGTCAAAACAGAGCTGCGTGTATGCATAGAATGTAATAATCCTCTCAAACTTAAATCTAGATGCTTTATTTTTGCTTCAAGAATCATCTCTATGGGCTGTGATCAAGGTGGATCGCATGTCTATGTTGAACTCCCAGATGCTGAGAGAGAGGGGGGAGGGGGGGAGGAAGGGGTGAATTAGCATAAACCAAAGTCCCCCATGAATAATCAATTCATCACACAGAGCATTAAGAAAGTAAAGAACTAAACCAACAATATAGGAACAACAAGATTTTATATGTGGAAAACCCAAACCCAAATTGGGAAAAACCACGGTGAGCACTTGCCCACAAAGATAATTCATTGATGTATATATTCTGATTACAAAGAAAGGTTCTCACTGCTCTAGATCTACAGCTAGAGGCTCACTGCCAATACAACAATGAATACAAATAGGAGCGCATTGCTCCAGACTTGCATATAGAGGCTCATTGCCAAAGTAGCAAGATACAACAACAAACTTGTGCACCCAAGACCCACTGTCTCAGGGGCAAGGTACATTCAATTCTTTAAAGAGAGATTCTCTTGATAATGCAATTGATTTGCACAACTCTATCACATTGTTTCTGCCTTCTCTTCTCTTTTGTTCTTTTGAAACTCTGCTTGTAGATTTTCACTTGCTTGCTGACCACAACACACTCCTGCTTCCCCTCAACATACCTTCAACATACCATCAACATACCTTCAACCTTGATTTCCGGAGCGGAAACCTTCTGGAAAGCACAATTGTAGCAATGTTAACTACAACTGTAAAATTGTATTTCTCTGTCATTGAACCACAAACATCCAGACCACATAGATATTCGGATATAAGAATATAACACTGAAGCACTTATAAACACCATCTTCTCATGATCACATGATAAATATGTCTTTGACTGCACCGTAGCAATGTTCTCAATACATACTGTGGAGAAGGAAAAACACACCAACCTAGAGATCAGTTAAAGTCTCAAGGGATGAACTTTCCCTTGCGCCACCTCACTTCAACTAACGTGCAGAGTTGGGGGGTTTGGGTATTTGATGTGATTAATCTAGAGTGTGTTTAAGTGCAAGTAAGTTTAATTAAGTGCCAAATGTAGATAAATGTAAATAATTGAGGTAAATCAATAGATTAAAATATTTAGACTATAGAAGTGGAAAAACCTAAGATGAAGACACATTGACCTCCGCAAGCTCATTGCCCTGGAGGCTAGTGCAAGTCGTAGATGACAGTGCGGGTATAGGATGACAATGTGGCGCACTAACGTCCCTTACGGACAAAGTGCAAAGGATGTGTCCATAAAGCAAATAAACACATAAACACTAGCTAATATGCTAAGCAAAAAGGAAAGAAATAACAAAACGACAAAAATGTTATTATAAGATAAAAGTGACAACGAAAGGAGGGGAATAGAAAGAGAGCACTAGATTCGGAGTTTGACGAAGTAACTTGATTGAACTTGTTCCTCCAAGAAACCTGCACACGCAGAAACAACGAAAAATGTTGGGGTGGCTGTTTGGAGACTTGCCTCAGTCAGATCCTTGCTTTGGTGTTTCAATCTCCACAACAGCTGAATAGACACAAACGGTAATAGATAACTGATAGTAAAAGATATATGATAATAAAATATCAAGAGAAAGATCAAGATAATGTTGATATGCTTAAAAGACACAAATGAGTGATGTAGAGAGACTTCCCTCAAAGAGATGGAACCCCAGTGATGTTGATGAGACTAATGCAATGCGAGGGTGTGTTAGTACCTAAATCTGCAGATTATCAAATACTCATATAATCCCAATGGACATAATCTAGCCAAATGCAAACACTAAGGTATTAAGGTTAGAAAACCTTCTTCACTTCGAGTATGGATACTCAGGCAGGTATACCTATATCAATTCACTGTTTAACTGAGCTCTGAATTGTGAACTAGCTCCTTCACTGCTCTGTCCTTGCTTCCGAACTCAACTTAATAAGATGAGAGAACTCTAAGTATGGCCCATATTATCCTGATACACAATATAATGATAGAAATCATGAAAGCAGCAACATGAAACAATGGTTTAAGGATATTCATCCTTCTTCTTTTTAGAGTTAAACTCAAGGAAGGTTAACCTCATTCAGTGCTTCTACAAAGCATTACAAAACACATCCATGAACTTGTCATAGAATGATTCAGATTATGATTGTACCCGTAAAGTAAAATGAAACAATTATTTATATTTTGGGTGGCAAATAAATGTAAATGGATCTAGAACCAGTGCCTTATCCACTTGGGCATCAGAGTCAAACTCTACCTCCACATATATCTATCAAAACAAATATACTGAAACTCAAATGACATGCCTAACATACCATCCTTTTAATTTCTACAACTGTCATCAAATTTATACATGGATTATTAATTCCCAGAGACCTCCCCTAAGATTTTACTCTTTCCTTGAAAGAAACTTAAGCTTAACCCCTATATTCACCTTGTGAATAATGTATTCAAAATGCCTTGCAATCTAAATACATAAGAAAACTAAAACACTCCATACATAAAGACAATAAAATGGTAGTAACAGAGCTCCAATATTTTGTATTAATGGTCAAAATGTGTTGATACAGTATCTTCTCATTTAAAGAAAATAAGGTTTTGTATTAAGAACCTTTCTTACAGAGTATTTTTTCCACCCCCTGAAATGAGTAGAGACTTGCTATATATATCTTAGCCATCTTGGAATCCTCGAAAGGATGCAACAAGCTTGGGATGGCTAGAAAAGATCCTACACTAGAGACAAGATTACAAACTGACAAAAAGATTGCAACAACATATTACAAATATCTTTCCTCAACAATTTCGCGGGTGGCATCTTTGTCTAAGGATATTTCAAAGCAGTTGCTAAATTTGTTGCATGAATGATGACCGCCATTCCGGCTAACCTGCATCATCCTTTGTTTGAAACTTGCTCTCCCCAATTTCTGGATCAGGTGCCATCTGCAGCTCTATTCTTGCTCTTCTTCTATAAGCTGGACAACCGGCCTCTTCTTCTTCTTTATTGTTAGCTTCTCCCAAGCTGCTACATCATCATCCAATGGCCAGTTGTAAGTCTGCAATTCATGTAATAATCTAACTTGCTTATCCCACATGGAGTCAGTTATATTTTTGGCCTCTGCCACAAAGCGTGTGCAATCATTTTCAATTTTGAAAAGACTGTCAATTATGCTATTACACCTCTCAAAATCCAAAGTATTGTCACTATTTCGGAAAGCATCTTGTGTAATTGCCAACTGATCCATTGACAGTTTCCATTCTTCCAACTTGATCACATTTCCATTGTCATCACATATTGATGGCAGATATTTGCTATAATGCTTGTCAAACATAAACAACTTAGCCCTCACCTGGTTGGACTTACCTTTAAAAAACTTTGAAACAGCACTGACTAAGCCAATTTTCTCAAAAACTTCTGTCACTACCCCAGGGATCTCAGGCTTATGATCTTGTAGACTATCAAGTTTATCAAACAATAAACTTCTCCCAGACCAAACACTATGAAGTGGCTCCAAAGCAGCCAATGATTCATTTACCTTTCTATTGGTCTGGTGCAATTGGCTAACTGATTGATAAACTGTATCCATCTTCTCTATTATCTTATCCCGCTTGTATTGTACAATCTTTGACATAGTGTCCAAAGATGCCTCTATCCTTATCTTCTCCAAATCTCTAGTAGGTCTCTCAGGGACTCCTTCATCAATCTGAATAGGGACCTCAATCTGCATAGGGGGGAAAACAACTGCCTTTGAAGCTTCTTCAAGCTTAACTTTTATTTCTGCCAATTCATCCTCTAACTGCTTAATCTTCATCAATTTTAAGTCTCTATCCTTGGCCACCAGGTTTGCATTTTCAAACAATTTTGAATACCTTTCAGATAATTGAACTGTCTTTGCTTCATTCAGGTTAGCCCAATGAGTTACTGCCTTGGAAACTTCAAGGTCAGTTGTATTCTGCACAGTCCATATAATCTTATTCCCTTCCATTTTATCCTCTATATTTAACAGAGATGGCTTTTGGGTCCTAGGGGCCATAGACCACATTGCAACAGCTTGAGATTTAGAGTCATAACCACTTCCTCTTATCATATCACCAATGTGAACTTCATACGACAGGCTACCCGGTGGTTGCTTTCTTATTTGATCTATGATGAATGCAAAAGTCAGATCCCATCCTGGAGTCAATAGCATTCCACTTGACTTGACCAGTTGTCTAGCTTCATCTGCAGTTATGGGATCAAGGCTAGGATCATAAGAATTTAAGGCTCTCAATGTTTCTTCACTTGGCTCCATACCTTCAGGCAGAAGTTTCCTCACTTCTTGTTGCTTATTCCAAATAAGGAAACTCTTGAATTCATCAGTTTTAATAAACTGGTCATCACTCAAAAATTCCTCCTGATAGACCTCTCTGATATCCTTTTCTGACCACAGGGATTGTTCCTTATCTGTTTCATCAATGGCCACCTTCTTTCCTTCTCTTATTGCTTTTCTCAATTGGTGATGGTAAACCCTATCACCTGGCACTAGAGCAGATGCTCTATCAATTATTCTCTTCTGTTTTTCCTGCCTTGAAGGCTTTCCTTCCTCAAGCCTCTGTTTCTTCAAAGGTGGCTTTGGAGAATCCCCTGTTTTTGGTTGGTTTTCAACAGGCTGAACACTTTGTACATCCTCAATTTGTGGTGGGCTATTCCCTTCCGGGGACTCATCAGAAAACTCCTCTTGATCAGAAGATGAATAGTCTTTCCTTTTCTTTGGTTGACTCTGGTCAATCAACTTCTCCAACTGATTTGATAGAGTGTCATGCATCTCTATCATCTTGTCAATTCTTTCTAAATAGGGAAGGTCAGGGAAGAAACCCTCAAAAGGAAGTTGGGCTGCCATCACTTGTTTTGACAAGTCTATCAAATCAAAGTACCTGTTCCATCTCCTTTTGACCTCATCATCATCTATAATGTTTCTGACTACATCTTCTTCATCCAAACCCTCATGTTCCTTAATCACACCAATGTTTGGAATATAGAGCATCCTGACAGTTTTGATAAAGCCCTCAGGATCTACATGTCTACAAGCACCAGTAGCCATTTTGAACTGATTTAACCATGTAGTAATTTGAGGAAATGCCCTCTTTCCTACCAGGAAGTCACCTATCTTGAATTGCCTAGGTGTGAATGTACCCTTCCTGTGAGGGGCTAGAAGTTCTCTGTCTATCCACATCAACTGCCACACAAATTCCAAACAAGCAACCCTTGGAGGCACAAATTTTGGTAACAGATGTGGGGGTTGGGGGCAACCGTAGACTCTCAAAATTGTAGCATTCTCCCCCAAGTAAAAATCACCCCAATTATGATCTCCCTCCCATTTGTCCACAAACTGCACTGGTCATAGGAGCCTAAGGACCCTTGGGGATATCCTTGTAGTATTGACACCTAACATCCTTATAATAGGATAAACAATGAAATTCTGAAAGATACAAAAATTCCCTTCATTGGAAGTAGAATTCCACTTCCTCACCCATAATTGCACCGGATTATACTGGCCTTCAAAGTTGAACCTTGGCTTCAGCATGTTCAAATCAAAATTATTAATGTTGAAGAACAAAATTAAATGCATTAGCAAAGAATAATGCATGAACTTAATTGGGCTCTTACTATCCTTGACAGAAATCAAACCCTCATGCATTCAATCAATGATATACTGGATGTAATCATAGTCAGTATTAACCAAAGAATTCTGGATGTCTAGGATAATCATCAAAAGATCAGCTGGTAAAAACTCTGCATCCCCATCAATTCCCAAAACCCTACACAACCCATAACAAGTTTGCTTCATGTAATGCTGAAGGGATTTAAATTGGTAAGGGGCATTCATGTGAGTAGGGAGGGGAGCTATATACTTATCCTGTTTTGGGATATGCTTCGTCATTTGGTCCTTCACTATCCCTATATTATTGTATCTCTCCTTTTCTTTGCTCAGGTCGATTTCAGTAGAAGTGGGTGTATAGACATTAAAAGCCTTTATGAACGAACCCCTATCAAGAGTAACCAAAGCTGACTGGTCCTCTTTCCTAATAGTCTTAGAAATAGGGTCATAACGCCTAGCTAGAGCAACAATTAAATCCACATCCAGGAATACATCAGGCACTACTAATTTCCCTAACCCCAAAGCCCAACCATTACATACAGGGATATGACTATCTCTATTTTTATAAAAGAAGTTGAAGATAGTATAACCTGTGGTATTCGGTGTGATAGGATCTCTGCAAAACCCTAGAACATCTTCGAAAACGTCATCAGGAGCTCTTTTGTTCTGACTGGAACCAGGTAGCAATTTCAAAAATTCATCTGAATAATTAGGCTTGCCCTTGTCTTCACCACTTTTAGACTTTGCTTCACTGCTGGAAGATGCTGCGCTCCTCTCAGGTTGACTCATCTTTGCTACAAAATTATCTTCAATCTCTGCAAAATGGATTCACTTGGCGCTCGGAAATCGCTTCAGAACGACACAATTCTCTTCGACTGATTTTGGACACAGGAAACAATGAGCCTAGCTTATTTATCGATATGGACCAAATGTGTACAGCTACCACAATTACTGCAAATCTCCTTAATTGTTTCCACATTCAATTTCATATACCATCAGATTTCAAATTTCGAGTTAGCCGTGTTTGGATGTTGACAGATAAATTAAACAACTCGAAAACAAGGCAAAGAGGCAAATGATTAAGATTCTGCACTTTAAACCTGTTTATGTCATGCAGTCTTCCTTTGAAACTGATTGGATGGCTCATTAGTTTACTCTCCAACTTGACATTGTACTTTATCCACGCAGGCAACGGTCCGTTTTCTTTTCTTTTATTACCTTTTCCAACTGGGCCCATTTAGCGAATCAGCGACTGAAAGCCTCTCGTAATCGCTTAATGCAATGTTAACCCTTGCTCATTTTCAGAGAACTGGCGACCAAAGCCTTCGCGGGTTCTCGCAATGCAATTCTTAACTTTTCACAATCTTAGCGAATCAGCGACTGAAGTGATCACCTTCGAGCACTTGATTGCAGTTATCATTTAGAGAACTAGCAACCAAAGCCTTCTCCCATTCTCTTAATGTCCTGGCTAATTGTCAATTTTCTTGGAGATTTAGCGAACAAAGGGTTCGCGCATTCGCTTAATGAGATACTTAATCGCCTGATTATTCAGAGAATTGGCGAAGCGTTTACTCTCTGAGTCGCTGAATTTGTCTTAACCGCCCAGTTTATCTAGTGAACTCATGCCTAACCGCCACGTGTCGCCTTGTCGCATGATCGCATGATCCCCTACTCACCCTTGCGATCATGCGACCGCAACCACTTAGCCGCGCAGTTGCGATCACAAACCCTTCATAAAACTTCACATCACCGACACCTCATTCAGCTGCCACATGGCAGCCTGGCGCATGTTCGCAAGGGCGAGAAGTTGGCCCTTGCGATCATGCGACCTCTTGACACATGTCCATCCGATCACCTTCATTCTGAGACTTAGCGACTGTATGCTTCGCTCATTCGCTAGATTATACTGCCCTTTACATTTCTTTTAAGAGAACCTGTGACCACATGATTCGCCGAATCACCAGATTACTTAGCCTCTCACTAATTTATTCTGAGAACAAGCGAACACTTGAAACAACCCTTTCCGCCAAATTCATCAAGCCAAACTGTCGGAGCCGCCATACTTAGAAAACTATACACAATCGCTCATTCGCCAAGTGAAACCTGTAGGACCCAATAATACCTGAGATTTAATCACAACCGTTGATCCTGTCAATGATCTATGGTTCTCGCTAGGTCGCTAGATGTTAGCACAGAACCGCCAAGGAATACGCCAATAAGAGATAATGCATTCGCCAAGTCGCTTAAAGTTTTCTGATAACTGCCTGATACTTGGAGACTTCGCGATCAAGGATAACACTTAGCATTTTTGACACATTCGCCAGTTCGCTGAATGGTTGAGGTGTTCACCGGGAGACTTAGAGACCACGCGACTAAAACGACGCTTAGCATAAGATTGACTTGTTCGCTGAATCGCCGAATACTATATGAGACATGCTATGACCTTTTCCGATTCAGCGAACACAAAACATTAAACACGTGCACGATTTAATCAGCTTAAGTGACTTAAAAAGGTAACAATGAAATAGAAGAATAAGGGCTCGTTATGAGGACTTTTGCATGAATTCGACATTTTCAAAAACAAAACCTAGGGTTAGGGTTTTTGAAGTGGGCTATGACAATTTTTTGAAGAAATTCCGACACCTGTACCTAGGAAAACTTCACAGACCAGAGGACTAAACCAACGTTTGGACAAAAACCTCAGAAAATCAAGAATATACCCAACAGGGTGATTGAGAACGAAGGAGCCAAGAGAGACTTCCAAATTGTGAGAATGAGTGATCAAGAAGTGTTGAGAGAGAGCTCTGGATGTCATAAAGAGTGCCAAAATTGTCAAGAGAGAATGAAGAAGACCAAATGAGGGTGAAAAATGAGATTACAATGCATGCAGGGCGAATCTTGCACAGGTGGGTGGTGGAATCAGGTGTTTCAAGTGTAGGTTGGCAGTTCGTAATGCCTCAGTCATAACGTTTGTAGATTCACGAACGCTAGTGCGTTGCACGAACGTCTCTGCGACGTGCATGTGTCCTGAGCCATCCAGGCTACGTGGTCGGGATTCTAAAGCGGGTAATGACATGGCAAGACAAATGGATGTGGGTGGATGACGTGGGTCTTGAGTCTTAAGCTAAGGTGAGGGTGATGCTAAATGGCAATTTACACAAGGGTGCAAATTTAGGCCATTACACATACTTGTCTTCCATTGATCTAAAGGTTCAATACACAAACTTCTCCAAATATAGCAGACTTCTGGATCTCACATTGTTTTAGCAATCCACAAACACCTCTAGAACACAGTGTTTGACATCAATGACAATAGAGAACCAAACAAATATTTCTAACAGTGATCGGGGTGTATCGCATGTAGAAAGTTGGTCCAGCAAATGTATTCTCAGATATCAATTTTATTTTATAAAATAATATTATAATAGAAGGATTAAATAATATTATCATTGATGTTGCTGACGAATACATTGGATTTATGTGCTTTGAAGGTTGGGATTTTCTCAAAGGTTTTGTTAGGGTGTATTTGTGTCATTTCTCTTCTTGTGGTTGTTTCTATTCTTTTTCTCTTTCTTTCTTATGTGTAAGTGTTGTTTTATATGCTATTATGTTGCTAACATTTTTGTAGATTGATTTGTGCAATATTCTTCTTAAGGGTTAATGGGGAAGTACCTACATGTTTAATAGTTGAGCTTTGTTTTTAGTTTAATTGCCAAGGGATTTGTGGGAGTTTTTCTAAAAAGTATTTGAATTATAGGTGAGCTCTCTTGTTTGCCAAGTGATTGGTCACCTTATTCTTGTCCTTGCTGACCTAGTTTAAAGAAATTCTAGTAAATTATCTATAAATAGTTTTAAATTTGAGCTGCCAAGTTGAGAAAGTTCAACTAGTAGCATATATCTTGATTTTGAGATCTTGGAGAAGGGGTGCTTCCTTTGTTCCTATTATTGGAAATTTTGTGTAAGTTGAGGCTAAAAAGGACCACCAACTTGCTTCCATGATCAGACAAAACATCCCTTCCACTAACTGAGCCAGGGTTGCCATTGATCACATAGGTTTTGAAGGGACCCGAAACCCTTTACAAGCTGATTTTGATGGGATTTGGAACCCACAAACAAACGGCTTCAAAGAAAAAAGCATCAAACAATAGCAGCCCTACCAACAAAAAAGCTTCAGCAGCTTAAAAGAAAATTACATGAAATTGCTCCAGCTGCACCCACAAAAGGCCGAAGCCCCATAAGGTCACATTACATAGGGTTTTGAAAGGCTTCCTCAACCTTAGAAGGGTTTTGCCAGGCTCCCATAACTTGATACATGGGTTTTACATGGATACCATAACCATAAACTAAATCATCTGCCACAAGGTATCCAAGGGACCAACAATCAAACATAAAAGAAACATACAAGGGGTTTTGAAAGGCTCCCCCAACCTTTAGAAAGGAACACTTACTCCCGAATAAACCTACATCGCCATCACTGCACACCACCTCAATAGGATCCAGCATGAGAGAGGGCAAACCAAGGAGCAGCCACATCTTCTTAGCTACACAGAACTCCACCTCCATAGGAGTTCCATCTACCTCGATAGGAAGCTTAGCCAAGATAGAAGAACCCAACAGAGTAGAAGGAGCCCGACACAACGAAAGGAGAAGAGAGGGAACGGGCACGTCAACACCCAACCACTTAAAATGCTCACACCCAAACTCCGCTACAAGCACTGCAACCAAAACCCACCCCACTTGCACCTGAAAGAGTCGACAAAGCAAAGGACTCCCAAAATAGAGAGAGGAGGAGGAAGACAGTGAGTACAATAAAGCACGACCTCTGAAGACACTCACAATCTTCCACCACCAACAACCCTGCAAACAAGAGTCAAGCACTTGTCAAATAACAAAACAATAGGGTAGATGGGACCCAACAAAGAGAGAGGAAGGAGAAGGGAGAGAGAACATCATAGTCCATCCTCTTAAAATGCTCACTCCCAACTACACCCAACAAATCTTAAGCCAAGAACCTTCCCATGCTTGCAAAGGAGAAAAAAGCAAGGTAGGAGAGAACCAAAACAGAGAGAAGGGGAAGATGGGCATGAGCACAATAAAGCACTTCCTCTTAAGATGCTCATCCCCAGCAACCACCAACAACATTGCATCCTGGAACCACCAAACACCTGCTCCGAGAAACAAAAGCATCACAGTGGAGTAGACCCAACATAGATGAAAAAGAAAGGGCCGAAATCATCAACGCTTATCCTCTTAAGAAAGTCAGCCCTAACCAAATCCACTCCTGTACAACCAGGAATACAAAGATTCCAAACACACAAGGAAAGGTGCCTACCAAAAACGCAGACTCCTCAGAAATAAAGGCCTCCAACCAGAAAACTTCTAGAGACTGAGCAACTCCCAACAAACCTTCATACACAATTCTAGAGGGGCAAAAGATCTCATTGCACAAGCCAAAAGCCTCACCATAGCACAAAGCCAAAAGCAGAGCAAAAGAGGCAACTAAAACGTCCACAAATCCTGCTCTCCAAGAAACACGACATCTCTGACCACAATAAAGAGTGGGCCAAAACAGAAAGGAGCCTCCCTGGATGGAGACAAGCCACCAGAAAATAAAGGTAACTGATCAAAAAACCATAGAAAGCTGCTGCCCCCTAATAGAGTGAAGGCAAGAAAAGGTGCCCAAACAAGGGAGGTAAAAAACAACACTACCTCTCACCAAGCTATCCAGCACACGAGCTCCCTGGACGAACTTCTTCTCACAAACAATACACAGGGCAGTCTCAAAACCACTCATTATGAGAACAAAGCTGTTGACAGAACACACAATCACCAAAAAGGATGCACCGGTAAACCCTTCCACAAATAGGGGAGGTGCCGGTCCAAATCTACGGCAGCATAAGGAGAAACAACAGAAAAATGAGCTGCCCCAGAAGAAAAAAACCACAGAACGACCACAGCAGGACCATCCATGAGCAGCGGGTTGCAAGGAAAATTGCCCTCAGCAGCACTAAACATCATCCGCACGAGGAGGAGGTCCACAGCCAAAAACACAGCTCCCAGCAGTGAAAAAAACATGCCATCTGCCAAAATAGCACCCTCTCCACAAAAACAGAAGCCCCCATCCACCAAAGCCTGAAAGATATTAGGTGGGTTGTCTTCATCGTCCTCGGATTTGCTCTCCCCAACTGCAACTCCTGAAACCCTAGATCCTGACATGCTCTTCTCACTCTTCCCAACCCTAGGTTGCCAATAATGTTATCATTGAAATTGACTTTTTAAGTTTCCTTCACTAGTAGTATTTAATTTCTCATTGGAAATTGAAGTTCTAAATGTTCTCAGCTCCTTAGCAGGAATGAACTTGCAAATCTTTCCTATACAATAATTACACTGATAACTATATAAATTCAACCATATTATATTCCTAACATGGAATTTCTTTCTTCTAAGGTTTATATTAGCAATTTCTCTTTTCTTTTTCTTTTCAGGACAGTTTTGTTTTCTAGTTTATTTATTAGTTGTTTTGTTCCCCTATATGCCATTCTCAGAACTGGTGGGTAGTGGGAATTGAACTTGTATCTTCTCCTTGGCAAGGAGAAATTTTATCATTCAACTATAACTGCAGTTAAATTGCATGTATGACTTTAATCTTAACCCTGCTATTAGAAAATCAGACTTGAATTCTTGAAAGAGGCAAACATTATATCCCCTATGTTTGTATGTTTGCCTGAGCCCTATATTATTTGATACCTAATCAACTATGCCTACTTTGGGCTCAAGTAAACTAAGGGCATGTTTGGGTGTGTGAGATTTGTGGACTCATCATCATTTTATTGTTTATTACACACGAGGAACTGCTAATGACTTATTTTTCTTTTCTTTGCTAGAAAGCATTTTTTCGGAAAGAAAATCACACCATTATGAATGAAAATTTGATTTTGTGTGGGGAGTCGAGATTCATGTGGAAGGAGAAAGATAGATGTGCAAAGATGGGTGTGACAGTTCGCAGCAAACTGCTCTTTAGAAAGGGGAAACTATTTTAAGAAAATGGACAAACATAAATGTAGATGAAAAATTAATATTGTATAGGTTGTTGCTCTATTTCTGTCTGATTCACTGTTTAAAAATATAGAACAACAATGCTCAGATTTATGAAATTTGGAATGTGGAAGCAAAAATGTTTTCATAGTAGCTTCACTTAGAGCATACACCGGATTCCCGGAACTATTCTGTGTCATGTTTATGCATTTATGAAGCTGTTTATGTGCACATTATGACCTAATTTAGTATTTTCTAACATTTCTGTTGTATTATTAGAATGTCAGAAATCGATATATTTGCATCTGTGTTTTGCAGGTTGTTAAAGAGATTCAATCAGAGTTACAAGGATTCAAGATTGGACTTGCACATTTTTTCTGTGAGAACTAGACTCATCTATCATATAAATTCTGGGAAGGATGCCAAGAAATCATAAAATACTTTGCAACAATATATGTCATTATATTTTAATTGTTTATCCCTTTAATTACATTTCTTTATTTACAGTGCAACACACAAGTGCATCACTGACAATAAACGAGAACTATGATTCAGATGTTCAACATGATACAGAAACTTTCCTCAACAGGATCGTTCCTGAGGTCAGCCTGTCTAGAATTTTTCTAATGGCCATTCTAAAATTTGTTGACAGAAATTGCAAGCCCACCTTGCTATAATCAATTGTTTCAGGAGGCAGAAACTAATAGTAGACTTCATTCATTGTGCATTTTGTATGCAGGGAAGGTCCGCTCCATGGAGGCATGTTATGGAAGGTTGGTTTTACTTTGGATCTGAAATACTTTTACATGTTATTTGCACTGGCTCTTTTTATTTTTTGACATTGTGATTTTATTGAAATCTGACTTATTTTCCAATTCAACGTGAATGCCTAATCTACTTGCTCTAATCCCTGGAAAACAAATTGCATCGGAAAGCATTGTGCAATTCATAAATTCACTTTTTATTTTGTCCAACATGATTACAGATTCCTACACTTGGACCCTAACTATCTGAACCATAAGGAAGAGTTGGTTTCATGGGGGAATCAAAGAGTTTCATTATGGACAGTATATCTTGGAAATGAACTTGACAACTCTTATCTGATGTCCTGGAAATGAATTTGAAAACTCTTATCTGATTTAAGGGAAATGAATCTGAAACTCTTTGTGATATGCTAGAAATAATAATGCAAACTCTATCTGATATCTTTGAAATGAATGAAATTTTATTTGCCAATAATGCCCATGGAAGTGTGTATTCTGGATGTCTTGAGATGCAGCCTTTAGGCTTAAGACAGGTTTAATAAACTGATCTCATGAATAAGTGTATTAAGTAGCAGCTTCCTTTGATGTCTTCTAACTTCAAAGCAAGCCTTGAAATGGCCTCCTAGTAGTATTGAGGCCATGTTCCAAGATTTGGTGGAATCGTGGAGGTGTTAACCAAGATTTGCATGAGTCCTTGATAAACTTCTCAAGTTCATGTAGATACACATTAAAAATATTGGGAGAAAAATGGCATCTGTAATTGGCATCAGTGTAATATCCTTAAAAAATCCATGATGTGCACAGAAACAGTTGTGTGATAAAGTCTCAGGGTGGGCAAGAGAAGAAAATCAGGCAACCCAGAAGCATAAAGCCTCTGGAAGAGAAGACCTTTTGAAATTCAATGAAGCAGGAATAGAATAACAAAGATACTTATTTCACCTCATCAACAGCACAGGTTGTGAAGGCATAGTCTATTACCTTACAGTTCTTGAATCCAACTTAATCCTTGGTCCTAAAGCCACTCAAAATAGAAATATATGACAGTAGTGTAAAGCTCGGGAAAAGTGTGTCTAATTATGATTGTTCTGTAATTATTTGATTCAGAGTCTCAGACATGTCCACCATCTTTTTCAAAATGGTGTTCCTAATAAACCAAACAAACCTTGAATTTTTGTAAGTCTTAAAAAAAAAAATTAATTTGGCCGAGTCTTAGGCCCAGACTTGCCAAGACTTGGCGAGTCGGGTGAGACTCGGTGGGGGTGCCTTGCCTTGGACTCACCAAGTCTTGGCGAATCTAGTTTCTTGAATCAGACAGTACATAACTTTTTCTTTATAATCAGAGAGGCCAAGGACTGACTCTTAAAAGGTTAGTTTTCCTCATCACACCACCGGTCTCCATATCCAAGGTCATTGATGTTACCAACCTACTGTGATATAACTCTACAACAACTGCTATATGACATCATTTATGGAAAAATGGATCCATGTTAACTAAGAGAAAGATGACCTCATATTCTCTATACAGATACCTTGTTTTTGGTCTCTAAATTTTCGCTAGGATATGCTTCTGTCACAAAAGCACCTGCCTCAAAGGAATGATTTTTGATTTCCTGCATAGATTTACTTGCAGGACAACTTGGTTTTAACTTTTGTTTTATGCAGTAAATGTCACAGCTTTAAAAGAAGCTTTGGTTTTGATGAAATTTGTTGGAAATCTAGGATGTATTCCTTTCTGGGGAAAAGAAACAACATTTGGGTTCTAGAAAGGGCTTTAAATAGCTCCTTTTCTCGTTTGAAAATGCACAAAACTTGCTGCAAACTACAAACCACTGCAAATCTATTCTAGCAAAATATTTTTTTCTACTCTTAGAGCAAGATGTGTACTTCAGAGGCAAACAACAAATCTGCAGTCAATAATGGTCAAGCAACCATCATTTGGGATGATAAATACAATAATGAGGATTTACCAGAATGTCAACTTGCAGCCCAAGACAAAGAGACCAGCAGTGATTCATCTATTATTAGCCAGGGTAAGCTCCAGGTTCGTTCTACATTCACTGCTATTTTGAATCAATTCATTTCTTGTGTGGGTCAACCATTGACGGTCTCTAACATTGTTGATCTTATATCTAGAACTGGATTCCTTCACTCTACTTGGTATGCTGCTCCTTTACACCCTTCGTCACACTCAGTACTGAGACTATTTCAACTCTGTATCACTCTTTGTCGTAGGAAGTGAGATTTCTTTTTGGGCTCTGCGACAAGCCCATCACCCCCGATTATGCATTTTCATCAAGCTACAAGGCTCATCAATCCAGTGCCACCAAAAATCAGCCACCTACTAAGCCATTCCTTTCTTAAACAACCATTCACCTTGCTCTCACCAAAATTGATGACAGGTTCAATGGGCTAATGAAGGTAGTTGAGGTACATCGATTCCCAACATTTGGCAAAATCTGCAATACGTCAAAGACAATCAATGAGCTATTATCTCATTCCTTCAGCAAGGAGGTTTGGTTATTATGAAACTCTTCTATTATAGTGCCTTGAATAAAACAGAGGCCATTGAGAGAATTCCTTGCTCTAAATGGATCACAAGGGACAATGCTAGAGTCAACCAGCAGCTGTAGGCAATGTCTATCCAGAATTCTGGATGCACTTTTGCCAAATCAATTATTAATTCAAAGTTAAATGTATCATGTATAACATGTAACAATTTAATAAGTATTTTGATAAAAAGTGCATCTGGTATTCAGAGTGCTGGATAGACACTGGTGCAGCCCACCAAAAAGTAGGAAAAATATCTGCACTACTGTTGTCATCTACAATTAGGCTAATTATGCTGAGAGATGTAACTACCATGGCAGTGAGGAATGGAATGTAATGGCTTGAGTGTGGTAATTGAAACCATTAGAGCTGATATATTTTAAAAACACCAGAACTATATAAAATAAATTTTTAAGTAAATAAAATAAAATAACTTTTTAAGTAAATAAAGTAAAATAACTCTTTAAGTAAATAAAAATGTAAAATAAAGTGAAATTTAATAACTCTTTAAGTACATAAAATAAAATAAAATAAATCTACATTAAATAAAACTTTTAAACTAAGAATAAAGTAAAAAATGTAAATAAAACATAATAATTTCAAAATAGTTCTCAAGTAAAACAAGGTAACTTATAAATAGATATATTAAATTTAAGATTGATATCACTCAGTGATGTGGTCAAGGTCAGAGAATCCCCAAAGGAGATGTCCAAACCTTGCAGCTATAGATACCACAGCAGAAATACCCAAACGAGATATAGAAAAAAAAACCATTCAAAGCAGCACTATCACATATATTATTCTCAAGTTGGCTTGCAAATGCAGTTATTACATCACCATTGTCAATATACAACTGCAATATAGTTAGGTATGTTTGCTGTCTTCAATACCAAGCTTGCAAGCTAGGCATAGCTGATTATCCCTCAAAATTAGGATGATTTCTACAGACCGGATCTCAGACCCCAGCTATCACAAGCTTTCAGATCCTAACTCTTGGACCTTCTATCTGCCTTCTATCCTCTAAGTCCCCTTTTTTCCCCCTAACAAGAACCGCAAGACCAACTTAAATACAAGATCGCCAGCCACAAGTCGGCTTATCCGATCACAATCCCCCAGATAAAGAAAGTGGTTTACAAACATATAGGTCAGGACCCAAAATCATAAGAACACCTCCAATTAGATTCATCATGCTGTGCAAACATAGTACGAGGTTGGCCACATGTGAAAGAACATAAAACAAGGTGCCACGAAGCTTTGCATAATGTGAAACTCCATCACAAGCCGAATCTCGCCAAACATTAATAACTTCATCTAGAGACATCGGTATGAACTGGGAAGCTAGACATAGGATCTCCAGGATGTTGTCTAGAACACAACATAAGGATCACATAAGAAAATGAGCCAATTGGAACGATCGCAAGCCTAAACACCAAAAATTGCCCAACTGGAACAGTAAACAGACAAACTGAAATGAAATATTTTTGGGTGATGTAAGATTGCCAACGACCCAAGGATGCTCCTGCATCAGACACCCCAGGCGAATAGAAGATGTTCCATAAGGACTTATGAACATCTGATAGGATTCGAGACATAAACCCCATGTTCATTCTTAACCCACATATCTTGTTCATTAGAAGGAAAATAGCTGCTTCGACTCCGCACATAACTACCCATACTGTTGTTGATGCAAGTGTTCAACCCCAACACAGTAACATCCCTCTTAGCATTCGATGCCACTTTGTTTCTACTACTACTTCCATAACCACTGCTCCAATTCTCCAATTCTTTTAGATTGCTTTTGTCTTTGTCGCTCTTACAGTCAACCATCAATGTCTTCTTCCTTCTCTGCTGTTTGATTCTACTCACAAGATTATAATGTTCATTTGATACCACTCTTGTACTTTGTTGTAACATCATTTGGTTGTCAGTAGCCTTCAACTCTATCGGTTCAAATTCATTCATTAGATTCAACAACAACTGTAACACCTCGGAAACGTTCTCAGCCATCTGCTGCAAATCCAACACTTCCTGATCTGAAGCAGTCTGATCTTGTAAGGTGCAAGTTTTCATTACACTCAGGTTCTTAGCCTTCCTTCCTACTTCCTTAAAAGGAATCAAAGTGAACTTCCTACCATCCTTCACTATAGACACAACATTCCTTCGACAATCATGAATAGCACCAACATCATACTACCAAGGTCTCTCTAACAAGAGATGAAAAGTACTCATATTCACCACATCACATAATACCTCATCATGATATGGACCAATGTTGAACTTAACCCAACATTTCTCTTTAACTTTCACCAAATGTTCATCCTGAAACCAACTTATCCCATATGGACAAGGATGTTTAAGTCTCTTTAATCCAAGCTTCAGTACCATTTCCTCTGATACAAGGTTTTCAGTACTGCCACTGTCCATGATTACTTTGCAACATTTGTTCGCTGATTTACAAACTGTTCGGAACAATTGCCTTCTTTGAATAGGTTCAGTTTCCTTCTTACTCAGCATAACTTTCCGGAAAATCAGAGATTCTCCCATCTCAGGGGCAACCTCTCTTTCAACAGGTTCATCCTCAACTTGCTCCTCATATGCCACCAAGTTATGTTTTCCTCTACTTGAACCGACAGAACATTGGTAAGCCCTATGCCCAACATTACCACATTTGAAACAAGTAACCTTGAACTCCCTACTGCTACTACCCCTTCCATGAATCTTCTGATCAGGTTCCTCTTCAATCACAAGTTTATCTTTGCCTTTATCACCAACCAGTTTATCCTTGACCCTAGGTGTAACCTGTCTTCTTTTCAACTTATCTTCTGCCTTCAGAACATACTGATAAGTATCTTGAATTGTACTAATGTAATATCCCCCTCTAGTAAGGAAATATAAAACTATTGTTATTAATAAAATAATCAAGATTAGTAAATATCGACTATATATAATAAAAATTCTATTCTATTAGTCAATAATATTAATGTTGCAAGGAAACAACAACTATGTTAAAAGTAATCAATAATCCTTAAAGATTACCTAAATAATAATATTATTAATTACTAATAATATTGTTATTAAATAAACATTGAACATTTAAATATATACTAATTATGTTATTAATTTTAAGAATGCAAATACTGATATCACACAGCAATGAAAATGGAACCAGTGATTTGCTAAGGATCATATCAATCAAGACTTATTAATGCTGCATGGAAGGATTGATATTCTATATGCATTATCGATGATGCTCAAATCAAATATCAACGATACACAACAATTGTTAGAAAGAAATACATGGCCATCAAAAGATGGAGGATGCGCAGAAGTTATTGTGAGAATGATAAATTAGAGTTACCTTACTAATAGAGAAGAGAACACCACTAGGGAGGAAGAGATTTTAGGACCGACTATTGTTTTTAGTGACAGTTGTACCCTCATGCATGAATCAGCTTAAGTCAAGATTATTAAAAAATAATGATGTGAAGAGATACTTCAGCAAACGGGTCTGTAAGAAAGAATGGCATTTGGAACAAGAGATGAACTATATAACGCATGGAGGGATGACTTAGAACCTCACAGAAGGCCAAAGGAAATATCAAAACATTAATTGATGATATGGACCAATGCTAAATAACTAATCACAGACGCTGAGTTGGCATCTATTAGCGAGATAAATAATCGTATAACACACCATTATATGGAAAGGAGAAATTAATAAACAATACATTAAACAGTATCCATTATGAGAGGGTGCGATTAGATTTAAAGTTTGATGAATCACGTTAAGTATGGTGTGATTACAAACAGTAACCATTGACAGCGACTTACATATACATGCATTCTAATGAAATAACAAAACAATTATGAAAGGGTGCGATTTCTGACAAGAGGAGTGGATAATAATGAAGGGATGCAACCGTGGACAAAAGGGGAGTATATATGGGTTGAGGAACGGAGCCATTGAGAGGAAGAAAAAGATCATGGAATAGGAAAAAGTATATATTCTTGCTACTCCCCATAAGAAATAAGAGAAATAGATACGTGGGATATTCTTCACAAGGAAGAAACAATTAAGGAAATTAGTTATATATGACTGTTGCTAATGCATGGCAGAATATTATTAAGGATAACGAATCTTTTGATAAGAATGAAATCAGAAATATCTATATTTACTTTATATATATATATATATATATATATATATATATATATATATATTAGTATTAATATCATTTACAATAATGAATTTGTAATATAAATATCAGTTATAAAAGTGAAATCAGAAATATATACATGACATTTAAATTAAAATCATTATATATATATATATATATACGAATGATTCTGTTCTCATCTATAAAAACATATATATATATATATATATATATATAGTTAAGATTTACATATTTATGTTATGTGCATTTTTGAATACTTCTGGATTTCTTTTATAGATAAATCTGAATATATGATTAAATAATCAACATTAATGTTTTGGTACATTTATATGTCCACCCAAATTGATGATATGGAGACCATAGAGAGAATGACTCTTATATTCATTAAGAAATGGATCCCATATCTGGAAGGGACTAGAGGAAATTGTTATAGTTTCCCTAATCTTGAAATTGTTATAATCTCACATAGGCAGTATATATACTGATGCCAGTCATATGCATATGCGTAGGCTTGGATAGCATTTATTGCTTCCAATAGATTCTTATGGGCAGTGCTCTATGGGATGACGTGTCGATAGCCCGGTTGCTTAAAGTGGATCTTATATACCTCAAGCTGAGAATCGGAAATTCTGTGAAGCCTGACTTAGAGGCAGCCTTAAGAATCAAATCCCCCCTTACTAACTTAGAGTAGAGTATGAGTCATATAAATATTGTTTAATATTTTGTACTAACGTCGGTTTTGTAGGAAATTGAAAAAGGAGAATAAAGGACATTACAGTGGTATCAGAGCATGATCCTGCCAACTTGTAGGGTAAACATAAATAAATAAATAATCCTAATAAATTCTAACCATGTGTGTATTATGTGTATACTTTGTATATGCTTCGTGTTTTCATTCATTCCGTATTTTCAAGTGTATATTCCATGTGTTGTTAATTAGTGATAAATTGAGAACTTGGTTTTAGGAAAATTCAATTGACACCATCAAAATATGGTCTAAGATTATCGCTCGGGAAATGAGAGAAACTTGTCTTAAGTCATCGAATGTTCTATCAAAAGAACATTATAAGGAGAAGGATAGGTAATTGCTTGAGGACAAGCAATTTTGGGAGGGTAGGACTATAATATCCCCCTCTAGTAAGGAAATATAAAACTATTCTTATTCATAAAATAATCAAGATTAGTAAATATTGACTATATATAATAAAAATTCTATTCTATTAGTCAGTAATATTAATGTTGCAAGGAAACAACAACTATGTTAAATGTAATCAATAATCCTTAAAGATTACCTAAATAACAATATTATTAATTACTAATAATATTGTTATTAAATAAACATTGAACATTTAAATATATAATAATTATGTTATTAATTTTAATAATGCAAATACTGATATCACACAGCAATGAAAATGGAACCAGTGATTCGCTAAGGATCATATCAATCAAGACTTATTAATGCTGCATGGAAGGATCGATATTCTATATGCATTATCGATGATGCTTGAATAAAATATCAACGATACACAACAATTGTTAGAAAGAAATACATGGCCATCAAAAGATGGAGGATGCACAGAAGTTATTGTGAGAATGATAAATTAGAGTTACCTTACTAATAGAGAAGAGAACACCACTACAGAGGAAGTGATTTTAGGACTGACTATTGTCTTTAGTGACAGTTGTACCCTCATGCATGAATCAGCTTAAGTCAAGATTATTATAAAATAATGATGTGAAGAGATACTTCAGCAAATGGGTATGTAAGAAAGAATGGCATACGGAACAAGAGACGAGCTATATAACGCATGGAGGGATGACTTAGAACTTCACGGAAGGCCAAAGGAAATATTAAAACATTAATTGATGATATGGACCAATGCCAAATAACTAATCACAGACTCTGAGTTGGCATCTATTAGCGAGATAAATAATCGTATAACACACCATTTATGGAAAGGAGAAATCAATAAACAATACATTAAACAGTATCCATTATGAGAGGGTGCGATTAGATTTAAAGTTTGATGAATCATGTTAAGTATGGTGTTATTACAAACAGTAACCATTGACAACGACTTACATATACATGCATTCTAATGAAATAACAAAACAATTATGAAAGGGTGTGATCTCTGACAAGAGGAGTGGATAATAATGAAGGGATGCAACTGTGGACAAAAGGGGAGTATATATATGGGTTGAGGAACAGAGCCATTGAGAGGAAAAAAAGATCATGGAATAGGAAAAAGTATATATTCTTGTTACTCCCCATAAGAAAGAAGAGAAATAATCTTTTGATAAGAATGAAATCAGAAATATCTATATTTACTTAATTTATATATATATATTAGTATTAATATCATTTACAATAATGAATTTGTAATATAAATATCAGTTATAAAAGTGAAATCAGAAATATATACATGACATTTAAATTAAAATTATTAATTATATTATATATATATATATATACAGGAATGATTCTATTCTCATCTATAAAAACATTAATCTATATATATATATATATACAGTCAGTTAAGATTTACATATTTATGTTATGTGCATTTTTGAATACTTTTGGATTTCTTTTATAGAAAAATCTGAATATATGATTATATAATCAACATTAATGTTTTGGTAGATTTATATGTCCACCCAAATTGATGATATGGAGACCATAGAGAGAATGAATCTTATATTCATTAAGAGATGGATCCCATATCTGGAGGGGACTAGAGGAAACTGTTATAGTTTCCCTAGTCTCGAGATTGTTATAATCTCACATAGGCAGTATATATACTGATGCCAGTCATATGCATATGCGTAGGCTTGGATAGCATTTATTGCTTCTAAGAGATTCTTATGGGTAGTGCTCTATGGGATGACATGTCAATAGCCTGGTTTCTTAGAGTGGGTCTTATATCCCTCAAGCCGAGAATTGGGAATTCTGTGAAGCCTGACCTAGAGGCAGCATTAAGAATCAAATCCCCCCTTACTAACTTAGAGTAGAGTGTGAGTCATATAAATATTGTGTAATATTTTGTACTAATGTCGGTTTTGTAGGAAATTGAAAAAGGAGAATAAGAAGGGACATTAGAACTAAGCCTCAACATACTCAACTCATCTTGAATGTTAAGTCTTAGAACATTAACATACCTAGCAACCCTTTCCTTAGATGCTTCTTGGTGTTCAGATTTAATCTACATCTTGTAAAATTCTTTGGTATACTCCTTAATAGTCAAATCCTTTTGCTTCAGATTCTGTAGCTTCTTGAACAATTCCAATTCATAGTCCTCTGGTATGAACTTGGATTTGAGTCTTGAAACCATAATTTTCCACCTAGTGATCTTAGGTTCGCCATTCTCTTCCCTATATTTCTGCAACTCTTTCCACCATAAGGCAACGTGACCTTTCAAGTTAGTCTGTGCTAACCTAACCCTCTGTGGATCCTTAGTATTTTCTAGTTCAAAGTAATCCTCTAGTTCATTAATCTAATCTATCAATTCCTCAGGATGCAATGAACCAACAAAGTTAGAAATATCAAGCCTATGACTCTTACCCATTTGTGCCATAGCTCTCAATAGTCTTTCGTCCTTGGCAAGAATCTCAACTTCAACTGTTTCAAGATCTTCAGTAGCCTCTTCAAATTCATCTTCAATCTCAGGGTTTCTCCTAGCTCCAATTAAAGCATTTCGAATTTTAGTCCTCATCTCATTTCTGAATTCCTCCATCATTTGCTCTAATCTTCTAGGATTCATCCTTCTAGGCGGCATATTCACAAAGAAGCTAATCTTTAATCTCCTCAGGTTTGACAATCTGATCACAAGTATTGATTGCTCCAATTTGATCAATACCAACAATTTGCCCCATGTAACTAGGTCTATTCGGTAAATGATCCACCAACAACTAATCTTCCTTGCACAACCTTTGTAATTGTAGATCAAATTTGTTACTCTACCACACCACAACTAGGTTCACAAGTTGTGATATTCAATCCTTCCAAGCCTTGTTTGTCTCTCAGAAACCAGTCCTCCTTCTGCCACCTTGCACTAATCTTTGGTTGATGTAGACCAGATTCTTCGCTATCTTTGTGATTAACAAATTTTTATGAGTAATATTCTTGCGCTTTGATCATTGTGAGCTTTTGTTTGTTAGACTGATCAAAGCTTCTTTCTGTTAACAGACTGTTCGCAATGGCATCATCATCCTCTACTGTGAATTTGATCAAGGGAAATCAAGCGGACCGACCTGCATATAACATTTTGCTGGTTCAGAACAGAGAGAACAACATGGCTGGTGCGCTTTCGTCTGTACCAAATGGAGTCTTTTGAATTGAAGACGTCATGACGTTCATTCACGCCAAATAGGAAGAGTTGGGTGAAACGTATATTCAAGGCGAGTACCTGTCACTATGTGAAGAAGGGAGACTTCCTGATAAGTATGCAAACCTGATATCATCTGGACTTATCAATGGAGTATGCTACACGACCGCCTTCCAGGAAGACCTAATTCGACTGGTTCTCAGTTGTCTTCACGAACCGGGTTTCTGGCTCGCTAAAGGTGCATGCAATCCGATCACCAAAGATGATCTACATAGAGTGACTGGATACAACAACTGAGGGGAAGCCCTAACCCTAAGGACTATCTTGAATGTCGTCGTCAATAAACTGACAAAGTCAAGAGCTGATGGTCGTCTCATGACCGTAAACGACATTGAGGATGATGGAGTCCATTTTGCTTGTGCTATGATTGGCTACAAGGTTTATTAGTCAAGCAATCTAAATAGCATATTGGGTGGAGCAATTCACGCTGCACACCGGATAATGTACGATAATGCACAATACGACATCTGTGCGATGCTTTGAAGCCAAATATTTGAAAATATGAAGAAGCTCGGAGTTGTGAGGAAGAAATCAATGAAGTACGGGACCCTTTTGGTATGTCTTTACTTCTACTACAATTTCTTCCCGGGAGTTGGAAAGGTTATATGGAAAACCGATAGACCAGTTATGCATCAAATAAGTGAGATGGCCAATCAACTGAGAAACTAGTTAGGAAGAGTGATGACTGAACACTTTGAGGCATTTCAATTAAAAATGCATGCAAGAGAGAGGGTGTCGTCAACCATTGTTGACCTATACAAGGATGATGTATGCTTTCTGGCTACCACCAATAACTGCATCATTCAAGTAGTGGAACCAAGAGAAGTATATGCTCTTGAGCTGGGTTATGAGATCACCGCCAAGACTGCTAAGACATATGTTGATGCCCTGAATAAAGCAAATTTGGATCTCTCTGCAAACCGGTTCGGTACATTCGCAGAGATTCAAGAGAATCTGAAGAAGAGGGCACTAATAAAAAATGTCTACACCAAAAGGGCCCCCACACCAAAGAAGAAACCGGTGATAGAGCAACCCAAGGCTCGAAGGAAGAGAGCAGAATCGGTAACTAGTACCCAAGAGGAGACAGATTCAGAAGACATAGTTCCTTTAATCAAAAGGAAGAGGGGTTCAAGCAAATCGGTGAAGGAGCCTGAACCAAGACCAAAAAGACAAGATATGGATGAATTAGTAGCAGGAATAAAAGAAACAGGGAGGTTAGGACAAGTGGGCAGAAGATATGAAGTGAGTAACGACGAAGAAGAAAGATTGAAGAAGGTATAGTTTTCTGCATTCATAAGTATAATCTGCATCCCATTGAACTTCACAAGACTGTACCTAAGGATCTCCTACAAATAATTGAAGCTAGATGGAAAGCTTCAATGGAAAGAGAAAAGGAGCTGAGAATACGAGCTCTTCTAGAGGTTCAGAACCACCTCACTCTGGAAGAAGCCACCGAACAGGCTGAACTGCATCAGCAAACCTTCTTAACAAAAAGGAGGATCGGTCTCATGCTTGTTGGAGAAGCTGAAAAAGTGCATGATGAAGGAGTAGTGATGTGGACCAAACTTCTTTAGACCCAATAGCAAGCAGAAGAAGCTCGACAAAGAGAAACAGTTCAACCGGTTGCTGACACTGGTAAAGGGAAAGGAGTGCTTGGAGCTGAGGCACCGGTAATTGTAGATATCACTGATGAACAAGGCAGTGACTATCCAGCTCGTCCAACCATTCTAACCTCTCCAGGAAAAGGTAAGACACACACAATGAGTGTTAATGATATTGTTGATGAAGTAATGAACTTTGGACAAGTAGATAATGCTGCCAAATGGTATAGTCTGCTAGGAGAAGATGATAAGCAGTCAGTCATAGTAGCCATAGTAGAAACTTTTATGGACTACAATAGAACTCCAAGGGACTATAGGTCCAAGTTCCCACCGGAACTCAATTCTAGGCTTCAAACAAAATGGAGAACTGGTCTAGGCACAAACACCAGGATCAATAGGGAAACATTGTTAAAGGTCAGGCCTGGTCTTAGTGAAGAAAGAATAAAGCTTCTACTAGAGGAAGCATCAATGAACTTGGATACCAAGTATAGAGTTGCATAGTTTTTATATGGATATGAAAACGAAGTCTATGAAGAGACTTTGGATTTCTGGCAACAGTACAAATTTAGTACACTAGATTCAACAGGTTCGTAGGAACAACTTGAAAATGTACAAGCACCACTGGTTAAATTCATTTCTGGTGAAGAATCTACAACCAGTAAGGAAAAGACTCATAGAGAAGAGTTCACATTTGGTGAACAAATAAATGTTGAACAAGAACTGGAAACTGATATACCTATGGGAGAACTACATATAGATGAGGAGCAGCAACAAGAAGAAGTCCCACCAGAAGAACTCCCACAAGAAGAAAATGCTCAACAGGAAGAACAAGAGCAACTGGATGAAGAAGATCACCTTCAACAAGAACAGGATGTCCCACCAGAGGTTGAAAAACAATCGGAAGAAGCACCTGCTAAAGAAGACCTACCTAAAGAAGAGGTACAACCTGAAGATGCAGCTCAAGAAGGAAATGAAGAAAACAAAGAACAGGAGCAAGAAATTTTTTACAAACCGAGCAAGCTCAATCGGAACAGGAGCCCAAGCAAAAGGAGCAAGTAGATATTCCAAGCTCCTCTTCATCAAAGAGGAAGTTGTCATTTGTTGAGGACAAGGAAGCCAAAAGAAGCAAAGCCACTGATACAGTAGTTGACATCAACAAGATGTCTACAAGGCAGCTAAAAGAGCTGACCAAAAGGAAACAAGACATGGTCCTGACCACTTTAAAGAACATTTTGTGCAACTTCGTATCGGATGCTGATATAGATGAAGATGAACCGGTCATCGATTAGCTAGAAGTCTTGGCACAAGCCATCGGCGATGATCTCACAGATCCAGAGATTGTGGCAATAGACCACTATGAGAAGAAAAGAGTAGAGATTATCCACAAACAAGGTGAAGAAATCAAGGTAACTGTGTCAACCAACCTCAGAGTGCTTCAACAACAACTTCAAGTGGCAGGTAGTTTGATGACTCGTACTTCAAACTTTGAAGTATTTCTGCAAGATCTGACAGAGAAGTCTGCAAAGACCTCTAAAGAAATAAGAGCTTTGTCATCTCAATTTGACATCAAGAATAAATCTGCAACAAATTTTACCAGAGAAATGACAAGCCTTGCTCTAGTCCTAAGAAAGACTGCAGAAGAAGAGAATAAGAGAATCCAAGATATTATTGGATTTCAGTTATTTTTCGCCCCAATATTTGATTCCATGCAGCAAACCGCGACTTCTACAGAGGTTTTGATCAATGAACCGGATTACAAAACTGTGGAAGATATGGAGAACATCATTGTTTCTCTTAAAGCCGCCCAAAAGAACATTGAACATGTGACCGATCAATGGGCACCATTTCTTCACTCTGCCAAGACGATCTACAAGGATATCTTCACCAAGCTACAAATGTGAAATCCTAAAAATAACCCTTTGTCCTATGGAGGCAAAAAGGGGAAGAAGCAGAAGAAAGAAGAGGAAACAAAAAGGGAATGGGAAGCAGGGCAGCACTCAGACAGCGGACAGGTCAGAAAAGGAACAGGACAGATCAGCTCCAGCCACTCATCCGGAGCACACAGACAAGGGTAGTGTGCTACAGAGAAAAGAAAAGTCTACAAAACCAAAGGTACAAATTGTCACAAGTGAGTATGGTTTTGCCACCAATGACAAAGGGGAAGATTGTTAGCAATTTAAGTTGTCATTAGTGTAAATCACAAACACCATTCCCACCGGTAAATGTTCTAAAATAGTAGACGCAAGAGCAGATAGATTTTAATGAATTTCTAGTTATTTACAATGAGCAACACGCTCATATATACAACAACAGATATTTACAAAATAGCAAGTATCTAACATTAGACTGCTACAATATAGGAACAGAATAGCAAATATCTAATATTAGATTGCTATAATACAGGAAGCTATCTTGAGCATTAAAGGAAACATTTAAAATATTCTAATACCCTCCCATAGTGCTCAATCTATCAACATCACCAATAGATTCCCTGAATTTTACAAATTTATCAGAATCGAGAGACTTGGTGAAGATATCTGCGGGCTGCTCCAATGTAGGAACATACAGCAACTGGATGGATTTGTCTTCAACCAACTGACGAATGTAATGACAATGAGTTTCGACATGCTTGGCTCTTTCATGGAAGACCGAATTCTTTGCCAGTTTGAGCATGCCCTGATTATCACAGAATAGGGGAGTCGGTCCTGTCTGAGGAACATGCATATCCGCAAGCATCCGCCGAAGCCAAATTGCCTCACAAGCTGCCTTAACTGCTCCCCGATACTCTACCAAAGTCGAAGACAGAGCCACCACCTACTACTTCTTACTAGTCCATGTGACAGCACCGGATCCCAAATTAAACACATCCAGCGGTAGACTTATGATCATTAACAGAACCGGCTCAATCTAAATGTGTGTAGCCACATAGTGTAGGGTCAGGACTCCAAGTGTACAAAAGGCCATAATTAGAAGTACCGCTTACATAGCGTAGGACACGCTTTGCTGCTATCCAATGATTAGCCTTGGGAGCTGTCATAAAGCGGGATATGTAGCTTACTGCAAAACTAATGTCAGGTCTGGTGGCAGTAAGATAAACGAGACCGCCCACTAGTTGTTTAAACAAAGATTCATCCACAACAGGTGAAGCGGACTGAGCTGACAATTTGAGCCCGGGTTCCATAGGAGTGGAGGCAGGTTTACAATCCTGCATTCTGAACCTGTCCACAAGATTTCTGGCATACTTGGATTGAGAAAGGAAGATACTGTGCTCAGTCTGCCAAACCTCAACTTCGAGACAACAGTGCAAGAGTCCCAAATCTGTCATATCAAAGGTGCGACACAAATCCTGTTTGATTTTAGTGATCAAATGTTCTGAACTCCAGTAATGATCAAATCATCCACATAGACAACTATAAACAATATATAATCACCTACATGTTTGATATACAAATTTGAATCCGATGGACTCCGCTGAAAACCCTAATCGGTTAAGTATCTATCAATCTTCATGTACCAAGCCTGAGGGGCTTGTTTCAGACCATAGAGAGCTTTGACAAGTTTACAGACTTTGTGTTCCTGACCAACAACCTTAAATCCAAGGGGTTGCGTCATGTAGACCTCTTCCTGCAAGTCACCATTCAAAAAGGCACTCTTAACGTCCATTTGATGGACTTTCCAACCAAATTGAGCTGCTAAGGCAAGGACAAGCTGTACGGTACTCATTTTGGCTGTAGGAGCAAAGGTCTCCTCATAGTCAATGACTTCTTTTTTTGAGAACCCACGAGCAACAAGACGAGCTTTATACTTGTCTAAGGTTCCATCAGCTTTGTATTTCACCTTGTACACCCATTTGCAGCTAATGGGTGGCTTCTTCCCTGAAGGAAGATCAGAAAGGGCCCAAGTGTGATTTTCTGAAGACTTTGGAACTCAACTTCCATAGCCTGTTCCCACTCAGGGATACCGTTAGCCTCAGAATAAGTGTTGGAGGCCGTCTTCCCTAAGGGAATCTAAGGCAACTGGTCATTTGTAATAGACGGCTTTAGAAGCATGACAACTTCTCTGTTACAATCATCAAACTTGTCCTGATCAGCTCCAGCTATGGTAGGATGAGTTTCTGTGCCCAAAACCAGTTTATCGAGGACGCGATACTCAAATATAGTCAACATACGTTGCTTCCAGGTATTATAATTACTGCCATTAAATCGCTGACTACCCTCTAACATCAAGTTGGTCAAAGATGCCATTTGCACAAAAAAATGAACAATGTTAAATAGAATTAGGTACACACTTAAAAAAAAAAATGAAGTGCAACAAGCACAGATTTCAAAGCAAATTCCTGGCTGACCCAGAAAGATCCAACAGGTACCCAAAAGAGCTAATAAAAAACCCAGTAATAATTTGAAGTCGGATTTCAAATCCGCTGGCTCGAAAATCAAGGCACAGAAAAGAAGGTACCTAAAAAAATTGACGAAGACCCAGACAAGATCTCGAAAAACCCACCAAGAATATGTATTCAAAAAAAAATCTGATCCCGAAAATTAGGGTTTCGCAGTAAAAACGGCTTTGGTTAAAATTGCCCTACGAACAAGAGCCAAGAAAATTACAGGAAACAGCCGCACCTGGAGATTTGAAGAAAAACGTGACTGAAGAACAAAAAAACATGATCAGAAGAAAACCGCGACTGAAGAACAAAAAAATGAATAGAGAAATCGCGCTGGAACGAAGATCATAGCAGAGGTAAATCGCGAGTAGAGACAAGTCGCGAATATGAGCAGAATCACGAACAGAACGAGCAGAAAAACAAAACTGCCGATTTACCCACAAACTTTCGATCAAACCTTGCAATTTCTAATGTGAGAATAGTTCCCTTGATCTCTGAATAGTTTGGAAGAAATTTGAAGATAATTTCAAAAAGAAAATTATAAATTTCTCAAACAAACTATTCAACCTTGCTTTGATACCATAAAATAGTAGACACAAGAGCAGATAGATTTTAATGAATTGCTAGTTATTTACAATGAGCAACACGCTCATATATACAACACCAAATATTTACAAAATAACAAGTATCTAATATTAGACTACTACAATATAGGAACAGAATAGCAAATATCTAATATTAGACTGCTATAATACGGGAAGCTATCTTGAGCATTAAAGGAAACATTCAAAATATTCTAATAGGTTCACCGGTCACTCACGTTACTTCAAAGACACCGGTAGACTGAAAACAGAGTGTATGAACCGGTAGATTAAGCAAAGGGTATTCACCGGAAGACCGATCCAAATACACAGTACTGGTCTTAGATTGTATACAGGGATGCACCAGGTATAAGATTACACTGGTCTAATTGCATAAAGATCCGCTCTGGATTTTGCGGAGCAGTTTGAGTTAAAATCGGATTATACGGAACATCCACCTCTCAGAAGTGGAGTTAGCTTTTTAACAGGAGTTAGCTTTATTTCTACGGATGATTTCAAGGTAAACTCCAGATCGGAATGCAAAGCTTTTTTGCTAGTTGCATGATTTGTTGTTGAGTTTATAGCCTGACAGTTCTACGAGTTAAGAGTTTCATTAGGGTAAACTCTTGTATAAATACAGGTCATAGAACGCAAGAAAGTAAGTTGTTGATAATTGGTGAATGCACAGAGCAGAGGAGAGATACCTTTTGAGAGAAGTGCTACAGTCACAGAGGTGAAAGGCAAAAGAGATCAACAGCTAGGAAAACTGGGGAAGAGATCAACAGGTATGATCTAATCAGGCAATTAGTGTCATAGAAGATCATTTGCTTTTATAAGGTGTGAAAGCAAATTGAAATCTCTCTATCATGGTGGACCTAATCGGTTCTTTGTAAAATCCTTTAACAGGGTAACATCTTTGTTGATGTTGAAAGTCTTTTAACCAGTCAACTCTTAACAGGGCTACGAGCTTAACCGATCTTTTATAAAATCCCTTAATCAGGTAGCACCTTCACCAGTGCTTTGTAAGCTCTTAACAGGGCGTCTTCATTCTGCAGTAGTGAAGTTGTGAGCTCTATCTCACTGTGGTTTTTTCCTTCTAACCGAGGGTTTCCACGTATACATCTTGTGTTGATTTGTGTATTTCTATTTATGCTTGTGAATGATTGTTTATATTCTGCTTATCAAGGAAGGATAATTAAACAAGTTTTGAATTGTAATAGAAATAAGTATTTACTGATTCACCCCCCCTCTCAGTAACCGGTTAGTAATAACAGACTATCTGTCACCACCATGAGGTTTCATGCTTAGAAGAGGACCTCATAGCAGTTTCTCCCTCCTTATATTCCCCTATTATCCTTATCATGATTGTTTACATCAAACACATAAAAAATTATACATTATTGCATGTATTCTTGAAGTAAGCAATCACATAATAATGATATCATATTCATGCACATTACGCATAAGCCAGAAATCATAAATAGGACCATTATTTATAAGCAAGAAATCATATAGAAGACCCATTATGCTGCTTATTATAAGAACTGATACTTCATACCAATTTTTAAATTGTTTTCAAATTCTCTGTGCAGAGTGAGATTGCTGTGTGTAAGATCTGATTGGTTCGATGCTTATACAATTGCTGATGCTTATTGATGTTCTGACTTCAATGTTCATTCGATTTTTGTTGAATGATTTATTGGTTGAATGAATTCCTTTGATTTGATGATTTGAGGTACTGGTGAGTGATGATTAAGTCATTGTTGATTAGATGATAGAAAAGTCACGATATAATGAATGCTAGTTTGATATATTGGTGGATGCTGATTGAATGAATGTTAATTTGATAGATTAATGCTTGATTGCTGAATTGTAGATTTTCTTGATCCCAAGATGAAGGGATGATTGATGTGTATTTGATGATGTATTGCTTGTTATTTCTGATTGATTGTTTGCTTGATTTATTGAGGGATTAATTATTGATGGATGAAGGATTTGTTTAGATGGATTTGAGTGACGATTGATAAGCTCTTCAATACTTGGAATGAAATCTCCTTTATAATTTATTGGGGGAAGGGTCACCACCTTTTATAAGAATTGAGTCACCATTTGTCATTGTTGCTTTTGAGAAAATATATTATTCTCCAAATTGATCTCCCTTGGATGTCCTCAAATGTAATCTTATCTTCCAATGTGGGTAAGAGTCACACCTCTTCATCATGGCTGCCCTTTCCAATGGTCAAAACCTTCCACAATTACCACCATTTGGAAGAGTCACAATCCTTCCTCATTTCTACCCTTTGAAATAGTTACAACCTTTATAATTGTCACTTTTTGAAAGAGTCACAACCCTTCATAACTTTTGCCCTTTGAAGGAGCCACTTATTTTCGTCTTATTTCTTTTTTTCCTTCCATTAATTTTTACTTGACTGTCAACTTCCCTTTTCTCTTCCTTCCTCTCTCCTCTTTCAAATGAAGTTCTCTTCTCTCTTTTTATATCTCATGTTTGAGGGAGTCACAACTCTTCATTTCATGCCTTTTGACTCTTCATTAACTTAACTAAACATTAATTATGTTATATTTCAATTTTATTCTTATATATTTTTACTTTAAAATTTATTTTTTATTCTCTGATATTTTAAATTTATTATTAAATCCTATTTCAAAAAGGGGACTTTTCAAGAGGATCTTATGTTGATAGCACATGCATGATTTTGCAGGAACTGATGACATGCCAGCACACATAAAGTCTTCATTGTTTGGTTGCTCTCTTACGTAAGTAGCCATTACCCCAGAACTATTAAGCAGAGCGCATCTTTTATTTTTTGCTAGACTTCCTATGTGTCTTTTTTGTCTGAATAGTATTTTTAGAATAAATAATTGTTTCAGTTTCTCTGGGGAACTTTTAGTGAAGGTTACCTGTGCATTAAAGTAGTCTCCCTTATTTTGCAGTATACCAATAAAAGATGGGCGCCTTGACATGGGAACATGGCAGGTAAGTTTGCAAATAAATGGATAGTTTATGGTTTATGGTCTCATATGGTAAATCTTAAACTGCTTTTTTGAACTTATATGCAGGGAATTTGGCTTTGTGAGCATAGAGATCATGCTAGTTCTCGCACTATTGTAGTTACAATGAATGGAATGCCTGCATGAATAATCAATTCATAACTTATGGTTGAATCTGGCATAAATCACATCTTTATCAGGAAACTTATAATGATCGTTAAATGTAAATTTAATATGTTAAATGTGGAATTAGTATAGCTCTATCACTGTATTGCATGGGGAACAATTACTTTGTTTGTAAGAAGTCAAAGCTTCGAAGTGTAATATGATTGTTTGTCTGGGTGTCGTGTATAAACATTTGTTGGATTTATTTTCCTTCACTACAATCGAAGGAGCAATCATAAATAGGTTGTGGCACACCATTGCATCTAGGTCTATTAAATATGTGATTGGCTATAACAATATAACAATTGGGTTCTCTACCTCCTAGCTTGATTTTCTTGTTTTCTGTGTTACATGAGGTTGAATTCCCAGCCCTCACACTGCCATCCCTGCCTGCAATGGCATTTCAGTTATCGGGGGATGGCAAGTGGTGTCCCTTGGCTGTCCCCAAAAAGCTTCAAATTTCTGAAATGTTTGGAAATGCTTTGCAGGAACAGGAAATGCTGCAGGGATGTCTGACATCCGTTGACTGTCTTGGGGATGTCCAGACATCCCTGATGGCAAGGCAACTTTAATAATTTTTTTTAAAAGCAAATTCTTCACAAGATTAAAATACTGATAGCTTTTTTTTTTTCAGGAATCTGAAGAATTTATATAACTGTTCTATAACTATTTTAAAATTCCTTCATTATGCTAGAAACTAGTGGTAATTGCTATATAACTTATATTATTAGCTACAAAATCTGAATTGTGATATATTTATTGCTGTTAGTCTACTGTTGCTGCTGTGATCCCCTCTTCATGATTAATTTTTTTGCTGCTATACTGCTGTGCCCCCACTGTCTCATAATGTGGACAACAGACTAGTGTCCACCCACCATGCGTAAAACATGCTCTCCAGACTGCTGTCCTCAAATCGTATGCTCTTCCATCACGCTGTTCGCATCCTATTACATGGCTTACATTTGGGCAAACTATTTGAAATTGATAGTAACTTTCAATGTGTTTAGACCAACTATGAAAGGTAACATGAATATTGTTCCAAAACAAGAAGCTATCCCTTGCTACCATTCTTTCATGTCTCAAGATACCGTTAGTTTCAAGGGTGGTCCTGCTCGCAAATTCGAAGCTCCCTGATCTTCAGGTTACCTAGATTTACATACCTTACTCTCTGAGTTTTGAACCCCGAGCTCTTTGGAATACAAAGCCTTTACCAGTTGGCCTACTTCCGTTCCCTTTTGAGATCGCCCATCCTTTGGAGAAAAGACAGAATTTTGATAGAGATTTTAATTGGGTTGTTAGGTACATCCATCCTTTTGTCCTTTTTTTTTTCCATACCATGAATTTTCTTTTCCTATTGTAATAGTTTAGAAATAAGCAGAAAATTTGTTCAAATATTATGAAGCATCCTCTTAGTTTAGAAACCAGATTTTGCATGACTAATTCTGATTGATTTTTTAATCGATTTTCTTTATTTGATTTCTTTGAAATTCAGGCTAATTTTATGCAGCTGAATAATTTAGGCTTTCTTTATGTGTGGGTCTTTAGCTATTTAGACCCTGAAACCTTATTGATTCCAATTGATAAAGTGAACAACTAGGGTGTTGAGTCGGATGTGTCCATGGTGAATTACATTTTATGACTTTTGATTAATCTATAGTCTTCTGGAACCATTACTCTAATATCCCTTTATTTTTGAAGTACAAACCCCGGGCCACAATTCTAAAAGTTTGTAGGAAAGAAACACTACCAATATCAAACTGCAAGAACCCTGCTGGTTCTAACTGTGACAAACACCAAATTGCTTTACTTTTCAGATGTTTGACATTTTGTCAAGCACTTTGCATGCAAGCTCTATCTTGCTGTCTTTTATTTTCAGATTGTTTTTGCTTGCTTGGAATGGTTTCAAATGAAGTTTAAATGCTTGCAAATGATTTCTAAGATATCTATGCAAAAAGTTAAAATGCAAATGCAATCTTTTTTGACTTTTGAATGCAAACATATGATTTCTACATGTAAAATGTGCACCTATCTAGGCAAAAAATTAAAATGCAAATGCAATCCTTTTTGACTTTTGAATGCAAACATATGATTTCTACATGTAAAATGTGCACATGCAACCAAAGAGCATTTTCACAAACACTTGGCATGGAACATGGATATGAACAATTCATTAAATACTTGCCATGCAATTTATCATTTCTTATAAATGGCCAATTACAATGCTGTTATAAACATGATTTTCCAAACATATATGCAACCAATAAAATCTGAAATAAATGTATGATTAAAATTTGAAATATATTGCAACTTAGGAAAACTTGGCACCACGTATGGCCTTTGAAGAGATGAATTTCTCAAACTAAATTTGCAAACCTTTTGAATGTTGAAGATTGATAAAATTTGAAATCAAAATACCTTGAAACCCTAGTCATTATGAGCTAGAAAACTCACACCAAGGTGCTAGGTCTCACATGGCCAATGGGAAGAGTATGGAAGCCTCCCATTCAACATTTCCAACAACCAAATTGCAATTAATCACATCCATTGATCAGCTATGGATATTTCCTGTAAATTCTCTAAATTTCAAATAACACTTATGCACACGTAGAACTCCTTTATGAAGCTCTCACAAGCAATAATATTATTAGTTGGTCTTTCACAGTCTCAAAATTGCAAACACATTGAAGAATTGTTGCCCTCTAATGTAGATGAATTGCAAAAACCCTTGTTTCTCCCAATTCCCAAGAACAAACTTCAAGCCAAGTCAAAAACAATAATCACATAATGAAATATTTTTCTTGAAGAGGCTTTATATACTTTTTCCCACTTTGTTCGATTTCCTTCATGTGCACTTTAAATCATTTAAAATGATATAAACTCTTTTCTTTTCAACTTCATTGAATGCTTTAATAAATGGCCCCTCAAAAGTAATGTTTTTAATAATCATTTAAATCATACTTTATAATTTCTTTTTGACTTTATAAAGTCCATCAATAAATGAGCATCAAATACTAAAATCATTAATTGCATTTTAAGTCACTTAAATGAAGGGTTATGGCCCCATTGAATATAAAGTGCACATAAAATTTTATATTAATGCCTTTAAAGATTAATTATTAATAAAGTATTACTTTGTTAATAATTAAAATAACATAACTCCATAAATACTAATTATTTCTTGATTCCTTCCGAATAAGGGAGTCAACCACTACATCCTTTGTCCTATGGCTGCCTAACTAAAAATAGAAAGGGCCATCTCGATCAACCTCTGACTTACCTAAATAGTAAGTATATGAAACTTAGTCGAAATGAAGTTCATTTGGGGCCAAACGAAGACCAAATTGGAAAATACAGAATTCAGGAGAAGATAAGAACCTCCATTAACCAAGCCTCTGCTTCATAAGACCCTCTATTCACAATAATTAGCCTATGGGGGACGTAATAATAGGCTAATCTCTCAAACTCCAATTCTCATGAAAATAGGGACATTACAGTCCACCCTCCTTGAAATTGCTTGTCCCCTAAGCAATCATGATTGCATAGAAACTCCACAACATCGAAGGTCCAAATGAAAAGTGTGAAATGTTCCATAGTGCAACAACATTGCTGAAGCACCATAATAACCACGACTGCACAAAAGTGAACAACAAATCAACTGTTACATCCTTGCGCCATTGAACTATGCATTTGAAACCATAATGTACATGAGGATCATAAATGAAATTGAAAATAATCTACACCATGTACAGATTGCAATACTCCCAAGTGAACCTAGACTAGAACCTCGATGCACCAAAGGATCCAACTGCACATTGAAGAGTGACAAACCAAATATACCTGGATCCCATATCCAGAAGAGAAGCCTGCCAAGAAGAACAAACTCAGATTTCTGTTGCGCTAATCTACTCATGTCACCATGCTGTAGATGGTGAAGCAACCCAATGGGACCTATCCAACTTGCAGTGCTACTCCTGTCACTACCTTGGTCCTAGTAAAGATGAGTCTCACATCCATCCATCACAAGGAGGTAAGGATATAGGGAAACATTCAATAGATCAAATCTCCCTCTACACTCTACCAATCCCCCATGGGTGTGACATCCAACTGTACTACAAAGATAAGAACTCCCAAGGGTGTCTGTATCACAACCCCGATATCCAACCTCCGCTAAATGGCCATGGATGTATTGACTCTGCAAGTAGTCTACAACCAACTTGTAGTTACTAACTCCATCAACTAAAGCTAGCGCATACCCATCCCATAAAGGATGGTATAATCCTGGAGCTAATCCACAATGATGCATAACCAACTCCTCTACATGTGGGTCAAAAGAAAAATGATGAGCACTCCTCACTGTATAGCTACAGTAAAAGGCTTCGATCTCGGTCAATGGATCATCACTAACAACTCAAGAATCAAGAGATGACTCCAACCTCTAACCTCGAACAACTGATTGAGCAGGGTCTCTAGTAACCCTCTCTACAAACCCAACCACAAAATCTCTGTGAGGAAGCATTGTAGCCAAAGTATCTACAATCACTCTCACCAATTGCCGAATCTCGCGAGAACCTTAGATGAGAGTACCCTCAGTGACTCCAAATGGTCACTCCTGAACTCTAGACTCTCAAGTAGGTACTCAATAAATATATATATGCTATAGGTATCGAGTGGACTGTTGTGTAGATCTAAGTTGTTTGAAGTGTTTAAAAGTTGAATTGGTACATTTGGACCCGAGGAAAACTAATTCACCCCCCTCTCAGTTATTCTAAAATCATTCTAACATATAACTCTTGACTTGGTTAGCTCTATTGCATTAGAAAATATAAATGGAATACACCGAGGAGTACAACATGATGAAGATCAAAACTATTCCAATAGTACTCATATGGCTGCTCTACCCAAATTTTGTGTTTTTCATATTAGTTTTTACTGTTATTTCATATAGTATAGAGTCAAAATGTCATGTTACTAAGAAGGATAGGTAATTTACAATTTTGTACAGATTTTTGAAACTACTACTCCAACTTGTACATATTTTGTACATTGCTCCAACACCTTTTTTGTTTGGCATCAATTTGAGTCGTATGATAAAATAAGCATACACATAACAAGACTACATATTGCTAATGATAATCAACATGATTAATAATAACAAAATTATAAACATATATATGTGCATATATATGGTACTTATATATATGCACATATACATATATATAGCTATGTAAGCAGTTCTTATTAATCATGTTGATTATGATTAGCAATATATAGTTCTTATTAAGAAAGCAATTTTCTTTTGCAAAGTCCAAGTCTAAGCTTGACCATAGTAGAGAAAACAACCAATAGAGGAAAAAGTACAGAGAACATACCACAACACAACATCAAAACCGTTTCAGCCAGGAAACCCACATCCGCTCCAACACAACACAACAACACAACCATTCTAGCTAGGAAACCCACAACCGCTCCAACACAATGCAACAAAACAACACAACCGTTCCAGAAGGAACAAATCGACAACACAATAGACCACAGAGCCCTAAACCAACACAAATAAAAACTCCCAGTCGGAGCAACTAAAAAGTATCCTAGGGTTGGCTTGGGATAATCCCTACATGCTAACCTAGAACAATAAAATGGGCAAAATAATTGGAAAGGTAAAGATTGCAAAAACAATCTTATGATTACATACTCATGATCAATTTCATAGTCATCAATGCGATCACTGAACTTCTACAAATGTATTTCAACTGATTCATTATGTGAACCACTGAACTCCGGCTCCTCACATCCTATTCTAGCTAGTACAACATTTGGGAAACTATGCACATGATTGAAATCAACATGCATACATCTCTCTATGCTAAAACTATTTTTAAAAATACATGGCTAGAGCTGATTACAATTTATGGTTGCACATGGAACCATGTTGGGGAATAAGAATTGAGACATCTTAACATTCATGCTCTTACGAATACTCTTTTATAACAAGAGAACTTAAACATTTATGAGACATGACTTACAATAATGTGTATCACGTGGGGACATGTGCCGCCCATCTTTTCTCCATATTAATTCAACTATTCTTCCATTGTGATTGTTCTTCAACACATACCTTCCATGCATTGTTCATACCAAGTGGTGTTACACATAGAGACAACACCTATTGTGTGTAGTGCATTTCCACCTCGATATATGCTTTGACTAACCAAAAATAAAATTGTTAGTCATGGTTTCGTTGGGTTATTCTCCATAGTCTTTTTATGGGCATTACACTACAAACATATCTAATGAACCCTTATGTGAATGCCATGAACAATGTACTCAAGGACATTAGCAAATTGAGTGAATCAAATAGGCTATGGACAATACAAGGAATGCTAGACCTTTATCTGCAAACACCACATCTCACATGCATTGCTTCAATCCTCTAAAACAAATTACCAAACATGTCAAAAGAAAAATGCCTCCTACTTCATTCTTCTAGAGAAGATGTAGGAATTGCAAGAAAGAACTATTGTAACTAATGTTTATGACACAAGAGTGGATTATGGAATCAGTGAGACAGTTTGAAGATAGAGAAAGGGTTGAGGGTAAAGGAAGTGATGAAGAGTGACAATTTTTGTTCAAATGCCAAATATAGAACATTTTTCATATCCCTAGTTTTCATATCTCATTTCTTCGAGGCATTTTGAATTTTGATATATTTTTTCTAACAGTGTTGTGCCCTTCATTGACCAGAGGAGAATTTTCTTCCACATACTGTGTTCGTGGATGTCCATCATCACTGCTTCATACTCTCTTCAAAAAGCTCCCATTTATGCACAAAGAGGGAAAGTACTTGCAAAACCCTTAAATTATTCATTGTGCCTTCTCCCTATGTTCCTACATTATATTTCCAAATATAGCCTCATTCCAAGCGGAATCAAAAGGTAATAAAATTCCCATCTAGTATTATGTACCCTCTCATTCCGCTTTCATCTTCACATTATGCCCTTCTTCCCAACGGGAATGTGGGGTAAACTCGACAATAGCAGAAACCATAACAGAGAAAGTAACAAATGGAGGAGAAAGAAATTTCTTTTGCAAAGTCTAGATCTAAGCTCGACCATAGCATAAACCATAGAAAAGAAAGCAACCAATAGAAGAAAAACACAAAGAACATACCACAACACAACACAACTGTTCCAACCAGGAAACCCACATCCGCTCCAACACAACACAACAACACAACCATTCCAACTAGGAAACACATAGCCGCTTGAACACAACACAACAACACAACTGTTCCAACTAGGAAACCCACAACCGCTCCAACACAACACAACAACACAACCGTTCCATCCAAGAAACCCACAACCACTGCAATACAACACAACAAAACAACAAAATCGTTCCAGAAGGAGATCAAATGCTCGACAACACAACAACCCATAGCTCGACAAAACAACATCCCATGGAGCCCTAAACCCATAGCTCAACATCACAAAAGCCCATGTTCGACAACACAACAGCCCACATTTTTAATTTGTTTGCACACAGACCCAAAAATGTTAATTTTGTTTGCACACGGACCCAAAATGGTTTCAAAACGGGGATTGAAAAAATGAGAATTTGGCCCTCAAATTCCAATTCCACCTTTTCAAGTGGAAGATGTATTTGCTGATTTTGGGTCAAAATGAGCATATACATCTCCCTCTTCCAATTTCGTTTTGCACCCCCAAATTGAGGATTTGACAAATTTGGAGTTATGCTATTCCAATTCTAGGTCAATTCCCGTAACCAAACGGGTCCTTAATGTTTCTAGAAGACAAATTTTAGCCCTTGGTCTTGAGTTAATGTCCACCATTCCTTGTAAGTCATCCCTATAAAAGGAAGTGCTTTTCTCTTTTGTAAAGTTTTTAGTTAGTAGTTTGGGAGCATAGAGTAGTTGGTAGCTAGTATATGTTAGAATGCAAAAATGCAGTAGGGATTGTTGAAATAAATTGTTGTTATCAACATTTAAAGTTAATGGAAGTGAAGCATTGAAGTTATGGTGTCTTTCTTGGGTTCTTCTGATGTATGCATGGTTTTTATTCTTCAATATAAGTTTCACTTCAATGATTTTGATGGCGAAATGTGAAGATATTTGATAGATTTCCGGTTCATACCATTTGTATCTTGCTGATGTAAGTTACAACATATGGTTAGTCTAAACCCAATTACAAACATTAGTTCAATTGTGAATGCATGTTTGAGTTGTGCCAGTGTTGGGTACTTAAATGTATGTTTATGATTTGAAAATCTTTTTTTTCTTTAAAAATTGCACTATTTATGAGCCGCTTTCAGTAGTCTGGTTAAGAAGAAATCAATTTATGGGATTTGTCTATCTATAGCATCATCCATTGTTGTCACCCTTCTTAGGATTCTTAGATATCTTTCTAAACCCTTTCCCTTTTGCAATTTATTTTTGAGAAGTTTAGTAGAATAGTTAAGTGTTGTAGAGGCTTTGGAGAATCTGAAGTCCTTTCATTAAGAAGGCCTATAGGATAAATCCTATAGATAGATAGATAGATAGATAGAGAGAGAGAGAGAGAGAGAGAGAGAGAGAGAGAGAGAGAGAGAGAGAGAGAGACTCCCCTCGTGATTACTAGCATATCACATCATCAATTGAGTCTATCCAAGCGAAAGTCAAGACTTGACATAGATAGCCTTGGGGTCATCTCACTTGATCAAGATCATTAACATTTGAGATTTTATTTTAACAAGAGAGGATATAATACTTTATATATTATATTTTGTGTTGGTGGCATGCAAACACCCTCATCAACATCTAGTAAAGTGAAATCTCAAGTATTTGAGAGTTACTACTATCTAGGCCTTATCTTTTGAAGGTTCCAACTCTACAAAAATATATTGATGTAAATTTGGTGGTTGATATAGATAGAAAGAGGAGTACGATAGGTTATGTTTTTATTGTTGGTGTAAAGGTGGCATAAAAGCACAAAGACAATCTAAATATTGAAATGGTAATTGATATGTTTGAAAAAAAATTCATGTCACTTTGAGTTGATAGTATGTTTGGACAAATAGGAAGCAGTAAGATTGGGTGTTTTTGTTGATCCAAAAGAAAATCATCTTTCAAAGAGGATGGTAGAAAATAAGTTAGCAATAAAACTTTGGGTTTTGGCAATCAAAATGTGTAAAGAGCATACAGGGAAATCACACGCTACAAGACAATTTGTTGTCTCTTTTGAATCTCGTACGGTTGTTGAAGATAATGTGAAGGGATCAATTTAACCAATTAGTTTGTGAAATTTTTTTGTAGGTCTTCCTTGTTGGAATTGTTTCTATTTGAGATGTTGACATTCATGTTTTGTCATTGATGTCAACATATGTTTCCATTGGTTTCATTAGGAATATCAGACAAACTACTTATGAAAGGAATAAGACATCTGACAGGGAGGTGCATATAGTGTATGACATTCCAAGGTACACAAGCTTAAATTTATGAAGCAAGAGGTGTGTAGAACTTATGTCTAAGGTCACAGATCATTATCTAGTTTTTTGCATGAGTTATGGTTGATTTGGTGGAGACTGGTTATAGTGCAGTAATAAAGGATTATGACAAAGATGGTCTCTAAGTTTTCAGTATAACTTGGATGTGAGCATGGATTGTAGTATGTGTTGGTTCCTAGAACGGATTTTACACTCCATGAGACACCAATATACCTAAGATTGATTTTGGGAATGGTCAGTTCCAAATATGGAGAAATTTGTAGGTAACTAAACCAACTATAGGGACAAGACTTCCCTCTTCACTTCTGGCTCTGCAAAACCAAGGCGGGTGCACTGAATCCAGTGACATATAACACTTTTACCACTTTAAACTGGATTCAACAAAGCAGATAATAGCAAGAAAGTACTAAATGATAACCAGTCATTCATTGACTCTCCATTGCTATGAAATAACTGAGGCCACAATACATAAAACTGAAAGGGTAGAAAGGATTTTAATTTGAGTTCTTGCAGAATGTAAACAACTATGCCAAACTTGCATCACTATAGGAGATACTAATTTCTGATCAGTGCCTTGTCCATTAGGCAATATATCTAAGACATACAAAATACAAGAACAAAGATTTCGAGCCATAAACACAATAAACTAGATTCATACACTGCTTATAAAACATCCTTCATGTTGAACCAAATGAATCTATGCTTTATTCAGAGACTTTTAACCTGATCCTGGATCAAGGCTGAGAAATAAACATATACACAAGTAAACCTTGTGTAAGGAGTTAGAAAACCCAAGACCCAAGAAGCGCAACAAAAGGAGAGATCTAAAAACTAAAAATTGTATTAAGTATGAGAACTCAAGTCCCTGTATTACAAACTATTCCAAAATACAACACTTAGACAATATGCAAGAGAATTTGAAAGGTTTTCCCCTTCTAATGATACAACTAGCAAAACATATTACAATCTGGACTGAGGATACACACTTAGCTTTTCAGCTTCTTGTGTCAAGAAATTATAGCCAGCCCCTTCTAAATGACCATAAAAATCCTTTTATAGAGACAAGGATACAATAAGCAAAAGATTATTTAGGTCAAAAACCCTAAACCTAACTAGCAATCCCAAGGCCTAGAGGAGAAAGAAATATGATCTGATTGTACCTCTGCAAGACATTCCTGGGAATAATCAGCTACTTCCTCTGAAAAAGATCAAATCAATAATGAATACCTTGGAAGAAGCAACCAATCTGATCTATTCATGAAACCAAAGTAAAATATCTGCAAAGAAACCAAGTTTCAAGAAATCTGATCTTCCCCCTTTGCCGGATTTGCATATCAGTCAAGTCTACAATGAAAAAACTTCACCAAACTTTGATCCTAAAAATAACAGTCATTAATGCTTCTACCAATTTGGTCAAAATTGATTTTAACCACCGCCATTGTATTCCCGGTCTTTTGGCATTTTCAAAAACATATAATACTTATATATTCTGATAAAAAATGAGCCTCCAAACATTATTTATGTGAGCAGCCTGCACCATTTAAATTTTTGATTTATTCATATAGTGCAAACTATATAAATTCATTTTTAATCTTTGCTGCAGACTTTTGAATTTCAAGGTGGGCCCCATGTGCCACGTGACACCACATAAATGGGTCGACCGACCATCTCATCACCCTGTCAGACCTCTGCAATTATCTATGACAAATGTCGCTCCGTGATTGGCTCCTCTCGTTGATTGGGCATTCACCTCAGACATCCTTGCCACCTGGCTGGTTGACACATGTCAACATGTCATTACTTCACAGAGATAACTCTCGTGCATCTCCATCTTTCCGGAATAGGGCCATCCATCGATTTGGCACACATCTCGAGGCATCCACTTGTCGGCCCATTTGATTGCTTCATCACTATTCCTTGCCACATGTCACATTTCAGTTCGTTGGACGATCCATTTGGCACTAGTCTGCAATCACTTCGCCACGTCACTACCTTGACAGGTGTCACCCTGTCGCTATTTCACAGCGATAACCTTCGGGCACCTTCATCTTTGCGGATCAGCGATGATCATTGGATTTGGCATGCATCCCAATGCATCATATTATGTACCTGCATGCTTCACCAAAATATACCTTACCTCGCGTGTGGGGCCTGCTTGCCAAGTCACCATCCACTTCATCACCAACCGAGCACCTCGACAAGGTGGCACTAAAGTCTTCGATTTTAATAATATTTCATTCAAAATTTATCCCTTATCGCGCACCCAACCGGGCCCACCAAATCTGAATGGCCCGCTCCATGAGGCCTCCTTTCTTCTCTTTACTTCATTATACATTATGACATCTCTATATTTAAAACTTTTATTACCATCTGGGTGAATGAATGTGGGACTAAGCTCTATAGACAATCCATGTTCTGGCCACCCAGCTCCTCTAAGCCTGCACGTGCCCAATATTTTCTTCATTCCCTTGGTGTGCTACAGGGCACGTCTCAACTGGCAACTCCCCTTGTATTTAGTGTTCAAGATTTAGTCACAAAAATATCACAAAGCCAAAATGTAAAATCTGCACAACATATTGCTGTGGAAGATGACTCTCATGGGCACATATGTTTGAAATGATTAAATGCCAACTCCATTGACACATCCATTCTATCTGCAAATGCACTAACACAAGGCTAGTGTGCAACACAACGAGATTGTACGCAGCCCAGCATGGTGTATGCAAAACCCCTTATTACCCTTAGTGCATACGCAACACCGCTCATTTCCTCAATGCACTGAACATCACTCACGTGGTGCACCCAAAACACAAATGGAGAGTGCGCATCTGACTTTAGATTTTCAAATTTCATGAGGATGCTAAAATGATCAGTGAATCCATCATTCATAAACAATGTGCATTTCAAATATATTATGATTTAGAAATAATGTGCAGCTCCCTCTATTCAATCCACACACATTTTGGTGTGTATGGCAGCAACAACTCTCCCATAAAAACTCACGCCTCTTTGAAGAGCTTGCAAACAACATACAAAATGGGGGAGGGGCATATATTTGAAATGAAGCTTCTCACAATGTCCCACGCAAGCTTGCATTTTGTTGATTGGCAGCCAAGTTCTTATGTGTGTTGCCATCCATTTTATTTCATTGACATTGCCAACAAAAACCTCCATTTATTTATCTCTAGTTCCTTACGCTAGTGTTTTATCAAACCATGCTTATAGCTCCCTTTCACATTCACACTGCCATTTCAAAATGACCGGTAGCCTCCACACTTTCTCCATCAACTTTGATGCTGGCTTTTACTTTGGTTTGATCAGTAGGCAATGGAGCCCGGTATCTTGTGGCAATTGAATCTGGCTCCATCGTTGAGAGAGTAATTGTGATTATTAAAACATGCCTTGTTGTCTCCAAGGGAAAACAACCTCTCTTCAAACTTAACCTTACTTTTCTTCTCATTTTCATTACTTATCTTGGATTTATAATCAAATTGCTGTGTAGCGTTCAAAACCATAACTTTCAAATGCTTTGGACAATGACTTTGCTTTCCATTTTATTTCTTCTTCTGAGAAACCAAAACTACTGACTTTGGATATCCTATCTTTGTCATCATTAAAGGTTGCTTTAAAATAATGAGGCAGGCCGAGCCCTAAGTGGGTCCGGCCTAAATTTTTTGAACTCAAACAACCGGCTTTGTAAATGATCTAGAACAACTGGCGCTTGTAACGAGATCCGATCCAGATAATCGGAAACTCTTAAAAAACTTCAATTCTTATTACTTCGCTAGTCACCAATTCTTAATAAAACACCTCCAATCGCGCTATTAAAACGCTGATGAAAATTAATCCCTGGAAGCTGAAAGTTGGTGAGTACAAACTTTGTACTATAGAAAAACATCTTGTCAAAGGGATTCGCCAAAAAATGAACAGGGAAGGAGATTTTAAAATTTGAAAACACTTGTTCAGAATTGCCGGCAAATCGCAAACTAAACACATTGCCAACTGCCTCAGAAGGAGATGATTTAAAAATATCAAACGCTGAGCTGAGGGCACACCACTAAATCTAGAAGAAGCCTCATATACAAGGAACACAACAAAAAAACCCTCAATTGAAAATGATTATCTGAAAAAAAGCTACGAATTTATGAAAATAGTTACTTTGCACATTTATTCTATCCGCACTTTTTATCATTATTGAACACCATTTTACTTGACCTTGCAATCCGATCAAATAGAACTCTCATGATTTGAAACCCTGGATGAAGATTCTCTCTCATATGTAGAAAATAAGGCTACAATCAAATTCCCAAAGTGATCAATCGATTATCAATGATTAATCTTCAAAGTTAGCCACTTAGAACATCTTGAACTGAAAACAATCAAATTCGTAAAAATTGCATCCGGAACTGACTGGGTAAAGTGATCAATCGAATTGGCAGAGACTGGAAAATTATCAGGGAGAGTCACTTCCATGTCTACAGTATAGAACATCATTCAATTATGTTTGACCTTGAACCTGGCACAAATGGCAAGACCCCAAAGTAAGCCACTCAGGAAACTGAACAGTGCACTCCTGGAGAAACTTAGCAATCTGCAAACGGAATGGCTTTGGCAAACATGTCAAATGGGCACATGGGGGGCTGAAAATTGGTATGGACATTCTTTCTCATGCCTAAAACATGATGCAACAACCCACATGTCATAAATATCAACCAGGTGTCAGATGCAAACCTTCAAAGTAGGCCTTTCAGTCAAAATTGGACAGGATGTAAAGTGCAGATTTGTGCGATGCCCCACAAATGGGTACCCTCAAAACTTGTCCGAATTGATTTGGAAGTTTCAATCAACTGCATATGCCAAATGAAATGCGAGGAACACATGTCCTAAATGCCATCCTATGATAATCAACATGCCCTATCTTTATATGCACTCAAACTTAGGTCTTTTTAAGCTGTTCTTTGAAGCACTAAACATTGCCTTAAGAAAACTTTCTGACTATGGGCTCAAAACTATCTGATATTTTGAGGGTAACAACAATGGCTCTAGTTGGGGATGCGTGCCCCTTGTGGGCATGTAGAGAATTCATGAATCTTTGGTACAACAAACCACACAAAAATGAAAATTGACTTCTTGGTCTCTCTCAAAAATAGGGAACCCTACTGAAAGAAACACACCACACAACTGAAAGAAAGAAACTGTACAATATATACATTACTTGCAAAGGCTCAAAGCCTCAAAACTGGAACCACTTCTTACCTTTGTTATAAATATGATTCTCATCCATATATGAGACCGATCGCTTAAATTTTTTTTGACAAACATGCTTCCAACATATATGAATGAATTTGAGCTGAAAGGTAATCATGTACTTGCCATAACCCAAACTCTTCTGGTCACAACGAACCTCATGTTCATATTCCAAAAAATACATAAAATCTTTTTTCTCTTCTTGTTGTTGACTGAAAATATCAGGTCTATCCAGTAATGCATCAAAAAATAAGCTATAATGACCATCATGCATTACTAAAAACTCACTCGGCTGAGAAAGAACCAGAGCTTCAGAATTCTCCTTGTGAGATACCTCAGCCATTGAATAACTTGGTTCATTAGTTTGTGAAAAAGCAATGTGGTCAATTACAAAATTGGTTTGCAAACTAAGGGGAAACATCTTCTTACAAAATGACTGAAAACCAACATTTTCCTCACAACTTTTATCAATGTTTCGCACACATAAATCTATATGATCAAACAATGTTTCTTCTAAAACTTGTAGGGCTGAGAAGTCACATTTAGATTTATCACTTTCCTCAATACTCTGATTTACACAATAATCTCTGACACTAAGCTCATCAAAATCTGAATCTATACCAGCAAATGAATCTTCATACTCATCATACATGGCATTCTTATATTCCTCACACTCATATGCGTCATGTTCTTGCAAAGTATCCAATCGAATCATAGGAAAAGAATGGACATTATATGCATTATGATTCATACCCTCACTAACCTCATCACTGTCAAAACACATCTTTCGGGCATGAAAGTGTAGAGTAAAAAACAAGAGAATATCTCTAAAAATCAGTTTCTAAGAGGTCAGAGATTTCTTCATTGCTTAGTTGATTTTGGATTGCATGTTCATTCTCTTTAGCTTCATGCTTGATGCTGCAAATTTCCTCCTTTTTTAAAATGGGGGCTGCAAACTCTTGGCTCAAATCATCTTGTGCAAAGCCGTCACTGCAACAACTTTCATCTGCATCATATCTATCTTTTTGTTGTTTGCACAAATCTTTCTTATACTGGGATAATAAAATTGTTCTCTTATGCTGATAAAAGGAGAGGTCTACAAACTTAATAGAAACATTGTTCACCATAGACTCTTCTTCTTCATCTTCATATTCACTGAATTCACTATCAGCATCATAATATTTATTTGCACAAGGCTGCTCACAAGAAGACCTTACTATCATATCTTGATAATCTAATTTTTGATCACTCGAAGAACATACTTCTGTATTCGGCACAAAATCAAAACCAATGTAAAATTTGGAACCATTAGACATGTTGTCCTAAATTTTCAGCTCTGTATATGGAAAGCAATCAACACCTTCATTGCATGTTTGAACATCAAGAGGGAAACTCTGAAGTTCAACCGTATGCATATCAGACAAGTTTTCAAGAAAATCATTTTGAACTGCAACTTGTGGCCTTAAAATAAATTCATTCCGGGAGGCATCATCATGCTGGATTGGAAAAGTAAAAGATTCATTTTCTGATTGGTAACTAATATGTCCTTGCTGGCTTGTTTCAACTCCTAAAAATAGGGCACTAACACTCTTTACATCCAAATCTTGGAAGAAAGAAGACACCTCCGACTAAAGAAAACAATCTGATATGAAATTTGAAACATCATTCATACTTTCATTAAATGTTTTAAATTGTTGTTCAAACAAATCAGTAGGCAGCCTATTGCACATGTCCTCTTTTTGGCATACGTCTCCTTGGCATACTTCATTGTTGTAGGGCAGATTGTCAGCATTATTAACTTTTTTGTGATAAGATACTAATTCCATATTATTAGCAATATCAAAATCCTTAGTATCTAAATCAAATGAGTTGACTTCCATTTCTGGTTCAAGGGAAAATTGAGCTACCATGGTTTCATATTCAAGCTCATAAAAGCCTTTATCCATCTTTGGATCAATAACTTCACATGGTGAGTCAAAAGATGAAAACATACAAACTAAAAAATCAGTTTCATCACCACTGTCATCTGAAACACAAGGATTCATTATTGCTCCAGTCATATTAACCTTTTTACAATCATCTCCAGCATACGATAACTGCTCATTCTCTTCACAAGGCTTTCCATAAACCATTACCTTGTCTTCAAGAAGATTTGGATCACTTTGACTCCTTGAATCTTCTTCCTCACTATCAACATCACTGAAATCTGATAGACTTTCATCACTTGGGGCTTTATCATCATCTGATGAAAGATTTTCCCCCTCTTTATTTTCAATACTTGACTGCAAACAATAAGTCTCTGCAGCCTCACAACTAGAAGAACCAATTTTAAATCTACTTGGTATATAACCCTTGTAAATATCTATCTTTGTATCAAGAAAATATTGCAATTCTTCACTAACCATGTTAACTTCTATATTAGGGGCAGTCATTGTTTGCTGCAGATTTTCTTCATTCACATTTTGTTCAGAAGCATAACTTGAAACATGATCAGTAAGATCGGCAAAGATGGAGACACTTTGACATTGAGTTTCATTTGCTGATTTACACCCATTTTATTCGATCGAAACTTTATGACAATGAACTCCAGCAGATAAAAACCCTTTGGCAATTTTATATCTCAAATTATTTTCAATGTCCATCATTGTCATAAAAGCCTGATGTAAATTATTTGGCTCTTTATTTCTTAACAGGAAGCTCATCTTTCTATCGAAAGCACCCAAATAAATTATTAAACATACTTTATTATTGGGTCTGTAACTCATTGGAATATCACTTAATGTTTTGACAAATCGGATGTTGAAAGATGGAACCAACTCATCTTCTTCCATCTGAATCTCCATCAATTTGTTTAGTAGAATGCTCACATCAATTCTCTCAGCAAAATGTTCCATGAAAGCTGAATTGAAGTCCTCCCATGAAGAAATATAATTTGCTGGCAAGGAATAAAACTAGACCCTTGCAACATCTTTCAATGTCTGAACCAACAACTTCATGATGACATCTTCATGATGACATCTTCATGACAAATTTTGAAGTCTCCCATCAGATCAACAAACCCTTGCAAATGCTCACATGTTGAATCTGATCGTTTCCCTTTAAACTCTTGCAAATGCTTCCTAATCTTAGTAGGAATCTCATTTGGGAAACCATGTATGCCATCAAAACACAATGGCGCATACCTATGTTCAGAAAGACTTCTACTTGAATCCATTATGGACTGCACTTCCTCTAGATGAGATTTTTAGATTTTTATTAAAAATAACTTATGAAACCATAAAACTTCTCACACATACATATTTCTCCAAAGATACAACCTAGATTTTTTAATAAATTCGGAGGAATATGCAGATCCACAATTCTAAAATCCTTTTTATATGGTGACCTTTTCACCCAATAAGGATTATACAAATACAAAACATCTAATGAGAAATACCTGGTATATTTTTTGATGCTGCAATTTTTTCTTTGGCTAGAAACAATGGAAAATTTTAGAGCTCACTTCATGGCTCTATCAAGTTCTTTTTTGTAGATTCACCACCTCCTTGAAGAGGAAAAGTACTTTATTTCTGTTTCTGTATAATCCTTCCAGCCAACATGAAACTTCACCAGAATTTCAAATACTGTTTATCAAAGTTGGATACATCATATCCTTCATTCTGAACTTGCACTGATCAAACCGAGGATCTCCGAGTCCACTCACAACTTGGTGAGATGATATTAAAACTTTTTAAATCTGACTCTTATACACTTTGATGGAAACCACTGAATAAATAAATAAGTCGGCCAAGAGTCTAGCTCTACTCATACCCGCATTATTTATAACTGATTTATAACACTAGAGATATCAACTGATTGAAATCAGCAGGCCAGGAGTCTAGCTCAACTTGGAACCTGTATTATTTACTCATGACTATAATCTCCCCAGTAGAGTCACCATTTTGTTGGTGACTCGGATGGGCTGAATCAATCTGGGTAGTAAGATATTGAAGGTTTGTAATATAACCAGAGATTCTCAAGTGATTTAATTCTTTGTTATATTCTCTTCCCCAGTAGAGTCACCATTTTGTTGGTTCCTAAAACAAATTTTACACTCTATGAGACACCAATATACCTAAGACTGATTTTGGGAATAATCAGTTCTAAATATGGGGAAATCTGTAGGTAATTAGACCAACTATAGGGACAAGACTTCCCTCTTCACTTTTGGCTCTACAAAACCAAGGCGGGTGCATTGAATCCAGTGACATATAACACTTTTACCACTTTAAACTAGATTCAACAAAGCAGATAATAGCAAGAAAGTACTAAATGATAACCAGTCATTCATTGACTCTCCATTGCTATGAAATAACTGAGGCCAAAATACATAAAAATTAAAGGGTAGAAAGAATTTTAATTTGAGTTCTTGCAGAATGTAAACAACCATGCCAAACTTGCATCACTATAGGAGATACTAATTTTTGATCAGTGCCTTGTCCATTGGGAAATATATCTAAGACAGATATAGAATACAAGAACAAAGATTCTGAGCCATAAACATAATAAACTAGATTCATACACTGCTTATAAAACATCCTTCATGTTGAACCAAATGAATCTATGCTTTATTCAGAGACTTTTAACCTGATCCTGGATCAAGGCTGAGAAATAAACATATACACAAGTAAACCCCGTGTAAGGAGTCAGAAACCAAAGACCCAAGAAGCACAAAAAAATGAGAGATCTGAAAACTGAAAACTGCATTAAGTATGAGAACTCAAGTTCCTGTATTACAAACTATTCCAGAATACAACACTTAGACAATATGCAAGAGAATTTGAAAGGTTTTCCCCTTCTAATGATACAACTAGCAAAACATATTAAAATCTGGACTGAGGATACACACTTAGCTTTTCAGCTTCTTGTGTCAAGAAATTCGAGCCAACCCCTTCTAAATGACCATAAAAATCCTTTTATAAAGACAAGGATACAATAAGCAAAAGATCATTTAGGTCAAAAACTCTAAACCTAACTAGCAATCCCAAAGCCTAGAGGAGAAAGAAATCTGATCTGATTGTACCTCTGCAAGACATTCCTGGGAATAATCAGCTACTTCCTCTGAAAAAGATCAAATCAATAATGAATACCTTGGAAGAAGCAACCAATCTGATCTATTCATGAAACCAAAGTAAAATATCTACAAAGCAACCAAGTTTCAAGAAATCCGATCTTCCCCCTTTGCCGGGTTAGCATATTAGTGAAGTCTACAATGAAAAAACTTCAGCAAACTCTGATCCTGGAAATAATAGTCATTACTACTTCTACCAATTTGGTCAAAACTGATTTTAACCACTGCCATTATATTCCTGGTCTTCTGGCATTTCTGAAAACATATAATACTTATATATTCTAATAAAAAATGAGCCTCCAAACATTATTTTCGTGAGCAACCTGTATCATTTAAATTTTTGATTTATTCATATAGTGCAGACTATATAAATTCATTTTTAATCTTTGTTGCAGACTTTTGAATTTCAAGGTGGGCCCCATGTGTCATGTGGCACCACATGAATGGGTCGACCGACCATCTCATCACCCTGTCAGACCTCTGCAATTATCTATGACACATGTCGCTCTATGATTGGTTCCTCTCGCTGATCGGGCATCCACCTCAGACATCCTTGCCACCTGGCTAGTTGACACATGTCAACATGTCACTGCTTCGCAGAGATAACTCTCGTGCATCTCCATCTTTCTGGAATAGTGCCATCCGTCGATTTGGCACACATCTCGAGGCATCCACTTGTCGGCCCATTTGACTGCTTCATCACTATTCCTCACCACATGTCACATTTCAGTTCGCTGCACGATCCATTTGGCACTAGTCTGCAATCACTTTCCCATGTCACTACATTGACAGGTGTCACCCTGTCACTATTTCACAACGATAACCTCTGGGCACCTTCACCTTTGCGAATGAATGATGATCATTGGATTTGGTACACATCCCAATGCATCAGATCATGTACCTACTCACTTCACCAAAATATACCTTACCTTGCATTTGGGGCCCGCTTGCCAAGTCACCATTCACTTCATTCACCAACCGAGCACCTCGATCCTCCTGCGTGTGAGAGAGCCCTCCAACTGGGCATCCATTCTTAGACACCATGAATGTATGTGTTTTGGTATTTAAATATCATCTTGTGCATCCACATCGTTAATGTGGGACTAAAGTCTTTGGTTTTAATAATATTTCATTCAAAATTTATCCCTTATCATGCGCCCAACCGGGCCCACCAAATCTGAATGGCCCGCTCCATGAGGCCTCCTTTCTTCTCTTTACTTCATTATACATTATGACATCTCTATATTTAAAACTTTTATTACCATCTGGGTGAATGAATGTGGGACTAAGCTCTATAGAAAATCCATGTTCTGGCCACCCAGCTCCTCCAAGTCTGCATGCACCCAATATTTTCTTCATTCCCTTAGTGTGCTACAGGACACATCCCAACTGGCAGCTTCCCTTGTATTTAGTGTTCAAGATTTAGTCACAAAAATATCACAAAGCCAAAATGTAAAATCTACACGACATATTGCTGTGGAAGATGACTCTCATGGGCACATATGTTTGAAATGATTAAATGCCAACTCCATTGACACATCCATTCTATCTGCAAATGCACTAACACAAGGCTAGCGTGAAGCACAATGAGATTGTACGCAACCCAACATGGTGTACGTAAAAACCCTTCTTACCCTTAGTGCATATGCAACACCCCTCATTTCCTCAATGCACTGAACATCACTCACGTGGTGCACCCAAAACACAAATGGAGAGTGTGCAACTGACTTTAGATTTTCAAATTTCATGAGGATGCTAAAAATGATCAGTGAATCCATCATTCCAGACAATGTGCATTTCTAATATATTATGATTTAGAAATAATGTGCAGGTCTCTCTATTCAATCCATATAGATTTTGGTGTGTATGGCAGCAACAACTCTCCCCATAAAAACTCACGCCTCTTTGAAGAGTCTGCAGACATCATACAAAATGGGGGAGGGGCATATATTTGAAATGAAGCTTCTCACAAGATGTCCCACACAAGCCTCCATTTTGTTGATTGGCAGCCAAGTTCTTATGTGTGTTGCCATCCATTTTATTTCATTGGCATTGCCAACAAAAACTTCCATTTATTTATCTCTAGTTCCTTACGCTAGTGTTTTATCAAACCATGCTTATAGCTCCCTTTCACGTTCACACTGCCATTTCAAAATGACCGATAGCCTCCACACTTTCTCCATCAACTTTGATGCTGGCTTTTACTTTGGTTTGATCAGTACGCAATGGAGCCCAGTATCCTGTGGCAATCGAATCTGGCTCCATTGTTGAGAGAGTAATTGTGATTATTAAAACATGCCTTGTTGTCTCCAAGGGAAAGCAACCTCTCTTCAAACTTAACCTTACTTTTCTTCTCTTTTTCATTACTTATCTTGGATTTATAATCAAATTACTATGTAGTGTTCAAAACCATAGCTTTCAAATGCTTTGGACAACGACTTTGCTTTCCATTTTATTTCTTCTTCTGAGAAACCAAAACTACTGACTTTGGATATCCTCTCTTTGTCATCGTTAAAGGCTACTTTAAAATAAGTAGGCAGGCTAGGCCCCAAGTGGGTTCGGCCTAAAATTTTTTCGAACTCAAACAACCGGCCTTGAAAACAATCTAGAATGACCGGCACTTGCAACCGGATCTGATCCGAATAATTGGAAACTCTTAAAAAACTTCAATTCTTATTAGTTCACCAGTCGCCAATTCTTAATAAAACACCTCCAGTCGCGCTATTAAAACGTTGATGAAAATTAATTCTTGGAAGCTAAAAGTTGGTGAGTACAAACTTTGTACTATAGAGAAACATTGTGTCAAAGAGATTCACCAAAAAATGAACAGGATAGGAGATTTTAAAATTTGAAAATGCTTGTTCAAAATTGCCGGCAAATCACAAACTGAAAACACCGTCGACTACCTTGGAAGGAGATGATTTAAAAATATCAAACGATGAGCTGAGGGCATGCCACTGAATCTGGAAGAAGCCTCATATACAAGGAATGCAAAAAAATAACCCTTAACTGGAAAAAGTCATCTGGAAAAAATCTACCAATTTATGAAAATGGTTACTTTGCACATTTATTCTATCCGCACTTTTTATCATTATTGAACACCTTTTTACTTGACCTTGCAATCCGATCAAATGGAACTCTCACGGTTTGAAACCATGGGCGAAAATTCTCTCTCATATGTAGAAAATAAGGCTACAATCAGATTCCCAAAGTGATCAATCAATTATGAATGATTTATCTTCAAAGTCGGCCACTTAGAACATCTTGAATTGAAAACAATCAAATTCGTAAAAATTACATCCGGAACTCACTGGGCAAAGTGATCAATCGGATTGGCAGAGACTTGAAAATTATTAGGGAGAGTCACTTCCATGTCTACAATATGGAACATCATTCAATTATGTTTTACCTCAAACTGGGCGCAAATGGCAAGACCCCAAAGTAAGCCACTCAAGAAACTGAACTGTGCACTCCTGGAGAAACTTAGCAATCTGCAAATGGAATGGCTTTGGAAAATGTGTCAAATGGGCACATGGGGGGCTGAATATTGGTATGGACATTCTTTCTCATGTCTACAACATGATGCAACAACCCGCATGTCATAAATATCAACCAGGTGTCAGATGCAAACCTTCAAAGTAGGCCTTTCAGTCATAACCGGACAGGATGCAAAGTGCAGATTTGTGCGATGCCCCACAAATGGGTACCCTCAAAACTTGTCTGAACTAAAATATGGAAGTTGCAACCAACTTCATATGCCAAATAAAATGCGAGGAACACATTTTCTAAATGTCATCATGTGAGAATCAACATGCCCTATATTTATATGCACTCAAACTTAGGTCTTTTAAGTTGTTCTTTGGAGCACTGAACATTACCTTAGGAAAACTTTCTGACTACAGGCTTAAAACTATCCAATATTTTGAGGGTACCAATAGTATGCAAGCTTTAGGCTAGATAAAAGACACATGGGAGAACATTCTGTGAGATTGTTGGGTTGCTGGGATTGTGGTGACGTCAGATGTGGTGTGTGATCTTGCGAAGACCTATTTGGGTCTGACTAGAGGAGATAATGTGTTCAAAGGGTTTCTAGCATGGATTTTGGATCTTGGTGCACATTTGATAATTTTTATTTGTTGTATACTTGTTTAAATACCATGTGTATCTTAGCAAGGGTCTATGTATTCATTTGTGCATTGGGGAAGTCCTAACAGGCTGACCTAATTTCTTGTTGTAACTTGTATAAAGGAAAGTCATTCCTTGGATTGTTGTAGGCATGGTTTTAAGTGTTTTGAGCTTATTTTTCTGAGGTCTACTTAATGTAGAGATGGGATCATTCATTGAGCACTTCATTGGAACTGTATAGGAAAGGCTAGTTGTTGTAAGCAAGTTCATTACTATTATTGTATACTCTTATACATTTATTTAGATAGTAGATTGAGAAGGTGGGTTTAACCTTTAGAAGGTGGGTTTAACCTTCAGAAGGTGGATTTTACCTTCACTTTGGGTAGTGTGCTCGGGTCGTGAGACTACCTTTGTACTCAACTCCTAACAGAGTTGTAAAGACTCCTAATAGGGTCTATCCTTTAATAGGGATATGTATTGGATGTAATAATTAGGTCCTAACAGGGCTAGGTCTCCTAACAGGGGCATAATATTTCTAGTGCATTATTTGTGGACTCCATCTCCACTGGGGTTTTTCCCTTAAAAAAGTCTTCCTCAACAACAAATCCTTGTGTTATGGTGTTTTGATTTTGTGGTGTTCTTGTGGTTATATTATTGTTTTAGTTTGTTTAAAGTAATCAAAATAACATGATTTAAGTTTCAAATTTGGCACACAACTGATTCACCCCCCATCTCAGTTGTGTTGGTGCATTTTTATTTCTAACAATTGGTATCAGATCTTTTGGTCCTCAGATAGAAATCTTGACCGATTGAGGAGATCCTAAGATGGCTTACTACATGAAGGAGAGCCAAAAGTTTGATGCTAGAAATTTTGACAGTTGGAAAAATAAGATGAGGACTTATCTGATCTAGATGGGAATTGATTACTAGATGATTACCAAGGTGGAAGAGACCAAGGAAAAATCTGAGATAGATGATGCTACTAATGATGAGAAGAAATTGTTTTATTACAATATGAGAGAAAGGGAAGCATTGATAAGTGCACTTTTAGAAGCATAATTCACAGAGGTTAAGGAACTTGATTCAACACACAAGATCTGGACAAGGTTAGAATATTTGTATGTAGGAGACATGTACACTAAGAGGGAGAAGTTAGAGAATTGGAAAGCGAAGATGGAGAACCTAAGGATGTGAGATGATGAGAATGTCAGAGAATATGTATAGAGGATAATTGAGGTTTTTACAGAAATCAAAGACTCTGGAGGGAGATAAATTGAAGAAGTGATCACAAAGATTCTAATATCTTTGAGACCAACGTATAAGAAAAAGGTTTAGGCGATTGAAGAGATCATTCCACTCATTGAGAAATTCAATAGAGAGATGATGATTACTAAATTAACCACCTTTGAGACCACAAAGTTACAAGAGGCATTACCTAAAGTGGAAACAACATTCAAAGCTACTGTTCACAATGAAAAGAGGGCATTATCAAGCCTTGCAAGAATTAGCAGAGGTAGAAGACATGTAGAGATTGGAGAGTATGCTGATGATTGGGCTGAAATAGAGGAAGAAGAGAGAAAGATGGACAAGGTTGTGGCTCTGATCACAAAGACCTGGAAAAGTGAGGTAAGGGTAAGATTGAAGGCAAATTACCCCTAAAATATTTTTCTTGCAATAAAACTGGTCACTTTGCACCCAGATGTCCTAGACTAGGGTTCCTAAGCACAAACCTAAGTTTTACAAGTCTAAGAAGGATAAGGAATGTTATTATGCTAGTGAGAGTGTTTCTGATAATGATTTTGCAAATGATGAAGATGAGATTGGATTTGTTTTAATTAAGGATGAAGAACCTATTCATGAAGAGAAAGATTTAGTTTCACATGTGGAAAAGAAATCAGAATGGATTATAGATAGCAGTTTCTTTCATCACATGGCTGGTGATAAAGACAAGTTTTTTTAGCTGAACAAATATGATGGTGGAGTGGTTAGCTTTGGTGATAACACTCCTAGGTTGATCATTGGTAGATGATCAATCTCTCTTGATGGAAAGAATAATACTGATGAGTTCTTGTTTGTTGATGGCCTTAAACATAACTTGTTGAGTATTGGACAAATTTTAGACAAGGTTTACCACTTGAAATTCAAGGATGGGAAATGCACTATCAAAAGTGAGATAGGGGACTTGATTGCATCAGGTACAAAAATAAGAGGCAATATGTTTCAATTGAATACATCAGAGGATAATTATTTTTTGGGAAAGGTAGATGACAATTGCTTGTGGCATAGAAGATTCTATCATATCAATTTTGACAACATTGTGAAAGCCAATGACACAAATGCAATCAAAGATCTGCCAAAGATTATCAAGCCTACTAACACTATATGCAGAGAATGTGTAATGGGGAAACAAACGAAGAGAAAATTTCCAAGTAAATCATTTTTAGCATAGGGTAAGTTAGATATGGTGCATATAGATGTGTGTGGTCCTACAAAGATAAGGTCCTACTATGGTAAAAGGTTGAAGAAGAATTTCTACGGACTAAAGAAGGCACCAAGGGCCTAGTATGCTCGAATTGACATGTATTTATTGCATCTTGGTTGCATAAAAGGTAGTGTAGATAGTAATTTGTATTTGAGAACTAGTACATATGGTATTTTGATTATTGAGGTGTTCGTGGATGATATCTTTGGAGGTAATGAAGAAATGAGCAATAAGTTTTCTGAAGAAATGAAAAGTGAGTTTGAAATGTCAATGATTGGTGAAATGAAATTCTCCCTTAGTCTACAAATAACCCAAAATAAACATGGTATTTTCATCTCACAAACCAAGTATCTTGAGGAGCTACTAAAGAAGTTTGGAATGAAGGATCGTAAACCTGTTGGGACACCTATGGTGATTGGGTGTAAGCTTTCCTCTACTAATGAATCTAAAAATATTTTTTAGACTAAGTACATGTCCATGATTTGAGGTTTGCAATACTTGACACACACTAGGCCATACATAGCAAGTGCAATTGGAATTTTTGCGAGGTTCTAACTTGATCCTAAGGAGACTTCATTTTTCTACTATTAAAAGGAACAATGGAATATGGTTTATGGTATGATAAATATGGTGATTTCATATTGCATGCTTATACTGATGCAGATTGGGAAGGAAACATGGATGACAAGAAGATCACTAGTGGAGGAGTCTTTTTCCTTGGGAAAAGGTTGGTCTCCTAGTTGAGAAAAAAACAAGATTGTATACCTCAGTCTACCTGTGAGGTCCTATCCTGGCCCATCCTAGCTCGACATTCATTTTGACATTTGATTCATCAAGATGATACCTTGAGTATAGACATTTGATCTATTTTCGTTTACATATGCTATCATTAGGTCTTATGTGATAGTTGTTATAGATTCTTGTGGTGATCACGATTAGTCATACTTTTATATATATGCTTGTTTTGATTCCATGATTATCTATGATATATGAATTTTGCAATTCTGCATTGTTATGTCATGTTTCAGTATAATGAATATTGGTGAAATCATGACTCTATGATAAGTTTAAGATTACATGCTTATGTGGAATATGTAATGTTTTATGAATGCAGATATATATGTATTTGTCAAGTTTAGATGTTACTATGCTATTTTTGAAATGATTATTAATGCAAGATTTTATAATGTTAGACATCGAATTTGAGTGTGCAGGAACATGGTCATGGTTGTAAGTCGGGGATACAAGTTAAGATCTAAGTGCAATCAGTTTGTAACCAAGGTCGACACTAAGAAGAGTACGACCTCGTTGTATGATGATTTCTTTCGTAAACGTGATTCTTGTGTGTACATGATTGACAATGTTTGAAATATATGTTTGTAAGTAAATTTTAAATTTTATTTTTGTGAAAATGTATAAATGTATTTTCCCACAAGGCATGCCAAATGTGTTTGTGAAATGTGCTTTAGTGAGGCGTCACTTGACACCATGTTGATGAAGTGGCATGTTGAGTGGAGTATAGACCCCACCTCCTCCTTAGTTAGTCTTGAGCATTCCTAAGCTAGGTAGGTGGTTTAAGGGACCAAGAATTGTTGAAACCAATACTCCATGTTCGGATGCATGATTAATTGGGGTTTTTGAGAGGGTTTGTGGAGTCCTAGGTTGTGGTTTAGGTTGAATTTTGGTGCCCCAAGGCTAGTGCTTGGGTTAGGAGGCTTATTTCTTTTATTTTTACTTTCCTATGCCACTTTTATGCCTCTCCAAATGGGCAATTTTTGTTATGCATGAAAATGGAGATTGTTGTCTAGGAAGTCTCACCTTTGCATGTGTAAAAATTTATTTCCAAACCTTTAGGAAGGACAAGTGTCACCTTGTCTAGGTTCTAGACACCTAATTATTTTGGGAAAGGAGTTGAGAGAAGAATGTTTGAATGAGTTTAGGGGAGAGAGACTTGGGAAGAACACACTTGTTCATTTTGGCTAAGAGAGAGTTGTAGAGGGAGAGGAGAGGAAGATAGTTTTGGGAACTAAGTAGAATTGAGGATAGCAAGCTTGGAAACAAAGAAAGCTCATCATCAACTCTTCAAATCAGCCATGCCTTAGGAGGAGGTTGGTGGTTTTCTAATTTGTGTTTATTTGAACATGCTTGAAAGAAATGAATTATGTGTAAATTGTAAATTGTTTTACCATGTGTGATTCTTTTATTGTTTGTTTCATTTTGAGATTTTTGTTCCAATTTTTGTTATTTTTTTGAATTGTTCATGTTATGGGTGTGCAAGTTTCACTCCTCATCCTTGGGAGGATTAGAGGAGAACTTGGGGTGAAGGGCCTAAGTTGGGATTTCCTTTTGTATGAGTACATGGTTGTATGGGCACCATGAGAACCTACTTATGTTTGTATAAGGGTCATAAGGGGATTGTGATGCTCATGGATTTGAGCAGTTGGGATGGAAGTGCCTTGTGAAGGCTTGTCTATCATGATGTTATGATGTTTATTGTAATTTAGGTGTCTCCATAAGGAAGATTCTATCTTAACCCATTTCATGGATTCTATGTTAGAGTCCTTTGTGCAAGCTTGAGCAGGGAGCAATATGTGAAATTCTATGTTCCAAATTTGTGTTAAATGTTTATGTTTTGTGTGGTGTGAGTGTATCCTATCTTATAATTATTTCCCCAAGCTTGGGGGTGGCCATGTAATGGCCTAGGCTGGGAGGTGAGCCTCCATGGCCATGTGTAGAAAGTCTTGTGATTGCAGGTTGCTTTCATGACTTGAAGAAAAAATCTCAGTTGAAACTTAAAGTCAAAGTTGGAAGTTGTATATATTAATGTGCAAGAGTGTATCTGATTGGGAGTTCTTGCTTCAATTCATTTGTGTTCTATAATAAGAGATTGTAATATTTATGAGCTAGAAATTTGATTGGACATTCCAGTAGGTATTTTGGATTATGACCATTTTATTGATCTCTTGGATCAGTCCTAGAATCTATATTTATTATCTGCATTTTAAATTCAGTTCTCTATACAAATGTTAGATAGATTTGACATGAACTGGAAATGTTATTTCAATTTTAGTTGCTCTAAAGAAGATTGAAAAGTCTACAATTGTGAATTTTTTATTAAATCAGTCCTAGGGTAATTGTGTTATAAAAAGATGCTATGAACAGAAAGGATAAATTCAATTCCATGCTATTTCAGTTATTAGATTTTCCTTGTTTGAAAGGCTAAAGTTTCTGTATCAATGTTATGTGATTCAAATGTTGATAAAGATCTCTTACGTTATTTCTATGAATTCTGTTTCATTTAGCATCAGTAAATTGAAGCCAAAAAGGGTTCTATATTTGAAATTAATATTCAGATTTATTGTAAAATTTTCCTTGCAATGGAACAGTATGTTTAATGAAGCTTGGAAATTCTGCTTATTCAGTATGTTCATTATTTTCTGTAAAAGTTAAAAGAAAGACCTGTAAGCTCATATGCCATAGTTGAAAGAAATAAACATAATCAATATTAAGCTAGAGATTAGAAGATCATTTTAGAATAAGTATGAAGTATGACAGACTGAAACTATAGCTTAGAAAGGAAATTTAAAGCCTGAGTATATAAAACTGTTCCATATTATATTTGCATAAATTGCTGGAGAGCTAAATATGTTCTTATCAAAACCTATTGTACATTTTCTAATTCTGTTCACAAGAGGAGCTGTTTAAAATTCAACCATTATGCCTACTGATATAAAAGTAAATGATGAGAAGCTAGTAACTAAACATAAATACATATTTTTGACAAGTACTTTATACAGAGACAAATGTTCTCTGTTCCTTTTTCTAAGTTAGTAAATTAAAGGTTTTTATTTATAAATATTATATATTTTAAAAAAAAATATATAGCTTTATTAAATCATGCCACATTTCTATACCTATTATATTATATGATGTAATAATATATATTATATATTATACAAAAGAAGTATAATACGTAATAAATATATTACAATATTTTTCATAAATGATATATTAATCTGAAACAGAAATATTATATAATATACTATATAATGGAAATAGTATAGTATATAATAAATAATAATATATTACATAATATAGTATTGCAGTTATAAAAAAATGATATAGAAATTAAATAAAAAAAACAATATTATATATATTATATATTATACAATGAATATTGTATAATATATAATATAATAATATATATTATACCAATCGTAATGTAGTTTATTTTTTTTTTTTTTAAAAGGAGATATCGCATACGGAATAGGGCCGAAGCCCCCCTTAAAACCTTGGACGCAACACATCACTGCTGTGACCCAAGGTCACGATAATGCCAAGGCACTGTCGTGGCCTTGAGCCATGACAGTCCCTACCGTGACTACTATCACGAAAGAGATCTAGGTCTTTGCCGTGGCAACAGTCACAACAGTGACTGTTGCTGCCGTGCCGCTAAGCTTGAATCTAGAGGTCGGGTCCTCTTTAAAACCCTTCAAAAAATATTAAAATGTGAACAATGTTAAAATATAATGCATAAATAAATACGAACGCCCAGTTCACAAAAAGAAAATCATAACGCATTCTGTATAAATGATAAAATTCCCAACAAGGTTAAAAAAAAAAAGGGTAGATACCATTTTTTCTATGATAACTATTACATTTCAATCAATCTGTACACTAGACTTTTAAACATAAACACAATTCACTTAGAGAGTAGCTTCGCCATTTCTATGGCATGCTTACAAACTACATTTAATGGATCTATAAGGTAAAAAAAAAGAAAGAATAAACAACAGATGATGATCTACCCATTTAATAGAAAGAGATTCTCTTATGGATTAAGAGATCTCTTGCTGAAGATGATCAACATAACCCATCTCTTCTCTTCTTCCTCAGACCTACACAACAAAGAAACATAATGAAAGATTTTAGGGTTTGTAGAAGTTTTAATGAGGCCCCAAACCCTAATTTTGAATTAAGGTTTGGAGGGCCCATTCTTTATTATATAATTTTATTAGCGGTTATGTTGTCTTTTATGAATTTAAACTTTGAATAAGTTGTGGCCATAGTACTTTATTGAGCAAAGTGGGGAATAATTTATTTAGTGAAATGTAAATTTTGTTTCTTAAAGTTAGTGGTATGTTATGAGAGGAATCTTTTTGAAGTTTAGTAAATCTTAATATGTTCGTAGTTAATATTTACAGTTAGTTTTTCCTTCCGTTATGATTTATCATTAGTTAATTAAATTAATATATGGATTTATTCTTAGTAAATTTTTGATTTGATGAAATGGCAAGTATTAAAAAGTTTATAATCGTTCTTTAATTGATTTATTATTTTTATTTTATATTTTTATTAAATATTCATAGAAACCTTAATTCTCATTTCTACACAAATGTTTATAAATAAATTTTAGAAATGTTAATTTAATATAATAATTAACATTTCTAACCTCAGTATTAATAGAATAGTTAACCTTAAGAATTATTAATGAGGAGAAGAAAACATAGTTTATATGAGAAATAACTAGGTTAATATTTGTTATGTTAATTCTAAATAAATCTATCCTTTAACGAATTAATCCCACCTTAAGATTTCATAGAGGTAGACCCTATAAACCTTGTACATCACGAAACCATTGGAATATGATTTTTCCCTTTTAAAACTTCTTTAGTCTTACTCATCGCCTAATGACTTCCACCATGAAGGGGACGGAGGCACGCCAGCGCATGCCTCATGATCCCCTAAGTGTCATTGGGTGAGTCGCCTAAGCGAGCTAGAGATCCCAAAGCTTTGCGTCGATGGGCTTTTGTATAACTTAGTTGACCTAGGTGTATGTTATAGTTGTTTTAAATTTTTTTTTTGTTGTGTTTTTGCTCGATTATTTTGGGCATTACATTCTGGTATCAGAGCACAATTTCTACTCTAGGAACCTTTTAACCCATTACATTTGCCTAACTTATAGTTTTCTTGTCCTTAGTGTAGGATGCCTCCAGTCACGCATAGTGCTCGCTGACATGGGTGTAGACCCAGAGGCAGACGTGTGGTAGTAGAGGGAGATGAGTGAGGAGCCGAGGATCTAGGTGATGAGCAGAGGCCTCCACCCTCGCTGCCACCTAATTCCAATTAGGATGTCCTTAATGCCTTACAAAATATAGCGGACATTATCATGGACAGGTTACCTCCGGGAGGCCAGCAGGCTGAACACCGAGAGCGAAGTAGGAGTCCCCCTCCTAGATGAGTAGCAGAGCAGGCAGTTCATGAGGGTGAGTCGGTGCATAGGCCGGAGCTGCCACCAAGGCTAGTGCCAAGAGTACCTCATGACATAGGGGACCTGATCAGAGATCTTATCAGATTGCAGCCGCCACCCTTTTCGTGATCCATAGTTGGGACAGAGGTAGAGGCTTGGATTTTAAGCCTCGAGCATTGCTTTGGGTTGCGTTCTTATGAGAGCAACCTTAAGGCATGCTTCATAGTACACATGTTGAGCGGTAATGCTACCACTTGGTGGAAGCAGGAGGAGGTTAAGAGTCACCTTACCATGGACACCCTCACTTGGGAGATCTTCTTGGAGAGATTTTGAGCCTGATATATGTCGGAGCATTTCAGACAGTGTCACATCGATGAGTTTTATGACCTACATCAGAGAGGCATGTCAGTAGCTCAGTACGAGAATAAGTTTCTCAAACTCCTTCCTTATGTGGACTACATGAAGGATGAGAAACTCTAGGTCAACTACTTTATCAAGGGGTTGAACTATGCTATTGCTGACAGAGTGTAGTGGTACCTACAGGAGATCTACATGATACAATGGAGAGGGCCATGGTAGCTGAGGAGATCCATAATAGATCTCATGATGCCTGGGATCGGTCACAAAACTGGAATGCCACATCTCAGTCTTCTAGTTTCCAGAAGTATCATTGGAAGGGAAACCATAAGAACTCATCAGGATCATCTAGGGCACTCCAGTAGCAGCAGCAACAGCCACAACAGTCTCAGCAGAGCCAGAGGCAGAAATCTTCTCAGGGACAGCAGGGCTCTAAGCCCAAGTAGTGGCACTCATAGGGATCTCGATGAGATCAGGGGGGATAGTCTCAGGCTTCCAGAGGTGGATTCAGTGGGTCTAGTGCTACAGGAGGACAACAATAGTCTAGGCCTCAGGGTATACATCTACAGGCTAGAGGACCATACTACACATGTGGTGCCATGGGGTACATAGCTAGGGATTGTCCTACAGGCTGTTCGGCTGGTAGTCAGAGAGAGGTAGCCTCCGAGCCTACTATATGAGACATGGGCAGAGCACATAGGGTGTTCATAGTGGTTGATAACTGCCAGGCTGAGCACTAGGCTACAGTCATTGAGACTGCAGGCACGATCAGAGGTAGTAGTGTTTCTATCCTTTTTGATTTTGGAGCCATCGACTCTTTTATTTCACCTTTCATAGTGGAGCGATGCGGGCTAGTGGCAGCTAGGTAGGATGTTAGTTGGGAGGTTGAGTTATCCTTAGGAGCTAGGGTATCTGTTAGTTCCTTGGTGAGAGGTTGCCAGTTATAGATTAGAGACTTTACCACCATAGTTGACCTTCGTGTCACACCACTTGGATCCTATGATGTCATTCTCAGCATGGATTGGCTCTATTCCCACATAGCTAAGATGGATTGTAGATAGAAGATAGTGGAGTGCTTAGATGATAATGGGGTGACCTCAGTTATTGCAGGAGTTCAGAGACTTATATCCCTTCATATGATTTTCACTATGTAGCTTAAGCGGTGCATGCAGAAGGGATGTCAGTTATATGCTATCACTATCAGTGACAAAGAGGAGGAGGTAGAGAAGGAGACTTCTCTTGATGACCACCCTATTCTATAGGATTTTGTAGATGTTTTCCTTTCATAGTTACTAGGTATGCCACCACCTAGGGCAGTGGAATTTCATATAGATCTTGTTTCGAGAGTAGAGCCAATTTGTAGAGCACCCTATAGGATGACTACACATGAGCTTAGTGAGCTCAAGATTTAATTAGAGGAGCTCTTGGAGAAAGGGCACATTCATCTTAGTGTATCTCCATGGGGTGCACCTTCCATCTTTGTTAAGAAGAAGGATGGATCTCTTAGGTTGTACATGGATTACTGACAGCTGAACAAGGTGACCATCAAGAATCGGTATCCCCTTCCTAGGATTGATGACTTATTTGATCAGCTTTAGGGAGCCCGAGTATTCTCGAAGATAGAATTGAAGTCAGGATATCATCATCTAAGGATCATGGATAGTAACATCCATAAGACTACATTCTGCACATGTTATGGAAATTATGAGTTCATGGTGGTACCTTTTGGACTTATGAATGCTCCAGCTATATTCATGAGTCTCATGAATGGAGTATTTCATTCATTCCTGGACAAATTTGTGGTGATATTTTTGGATGACATATTCATATACTCTCGAGATGAGCATGAGCACAAGGAGCATTTGAGGCAGGTTTTGCAGTGCTTGAGAGATAATCAGTTGTATGGCAGCTTGCCGAAGTGTGCATTCTTCAGGATAGAGGTTCACTATTTAGGCCATGTAATATCAGGAGATGGGATCTCAGTAGACCAATCTAAGATTAGGATGATTATGGATTGGCTGACACCTACTAGTGTGATAGAGGTCAAGAGCTTCATGGGCCTTACAGGGTATTATAGATGCTTTATCGAGGGTTTTTCTAGAGTGGCCCATCCCATCACTTCCCTTTAGAGGAAAGGGAAGAAGTTTGAGTGGTTAGAGAGGTGCGAGAGAGCTTTCTAGGAGCTCAAGAGAGTACTTACCAGTGCACCTATACTTGCGGTACCTGATCCTTCAACAGACTTTATGGTATGCACAGATGCATCTTTAGATGGGATTGGGGCAGTACTGATGCAGGATGGTTGGCCTATTGTCTACGAGTCCAGAAAGCTCAAGACTCATGAGCTTAATTATCCTACCCACAACCTTGAGCTAGCAGCAGTGGTACATGCCTTGATGAGATGGTGACATTTCTTACTAGGCCATAGATTCAAGCTTCATTCAGATCATCAGAGTCTCCAGTACATATTCACATAGCCGAACCTCAATGCTAGACAAAGGAGATGGATGGAGTTCCTATGCGAGTATGACTTTAACATTCACTACATGAAGGGTAAGGAGAATGTGGTAGCAGATGCCCTAAGTAGGAGATGTCATGAGCTCTCAGCTATGACTACTAGTACAGATTTGAGAGGGTGCATACTGCAACACTTATAAGAGGATGCCTTCTATTTAGAGGTTAGACAGATGGTTCAGGATCAGAGACCCCTTGAGGGGAAGTTCATCGATTATAACCTGGAGTCTGATGGCCTTCTTTGACATAGAGGACACATTTATGTACCTTCTTCTAGTGGATTGCGGGATTTCATCATCCTTGAGGCTCATAGAGCTCCTTATGTAGTGCACCCCAGAGTTAAGAAGTTACATGCAGATTTGAGACAGCTTTATCACTGGCCAGGTTTGAGGACACACATTGCAGAGTTAGTGGCTAGATGCTTAGAGTGTCAGCGAGTTAAGGAAGAGCACCGTCATCCAGGTGGACTTCTATAGTCTCATGGGATACTAGAGTGGAAGTGGCACATTATATCTATGGATTTTATAGTTGGTCTTCCTATGTCATCTCGTCGCCATGATGCCATTATGGTGATGGTGGATAGGTTGACTAAGGTAGCCCACTTCTCACCTATATGTACTACTTTTATAGCACCTTCAGTGGCACAGGTATTTTTGCAGGATATTGTTAGACTACATGGGATTCCATGCATGATCATATCAGACAGAGACTCACTTTTTACTTCATCTTTTTGGAGAGAGCTACAGACCGCTTTGGGCACCAGGCTCCATTTCAGCACAACATATCACCCAGAGATAGATGGTCAGACTGAGAGGGTTAATCAGGTGTTAGAGGACATGCTATGCATGTATGTGATGGATCATTAGGTTATTTGGGAGGAGTACCTACATTTAGTAGAGTTTTCCTATAATAATGGGCATCATTCATCCTTGGGTATGTCTCCATATCAGGCCTTGTATGGAAAATCTTGTAGGACATCATTGAGCTAGGATAGGATAGAGGACATATTTTCCATTGGTCCAGAGTTGGTCAGACAGATGGAGTAGTAGGTAGATCTGATCAAGAAACGTCTTAGAGAGGCCCAGGATTGATAGAAGAAGTATGTAGATGTAAGGAGGGTTGATAGAGAGTATATGATTGGCGACAGAGTCTTTTTGAGAGTGAGGCTGCATAAGAGCCCAATCCCTTTTAGAAAGGGTTCTAAGCTGGCCCCTCACTTTGTTAGACCTTTTGAGATTTTGGAGAGGATAGGCCCTGTAGCATACCGTTTAGCTTTTCCACCTAGCCTATCGCACATCCATGATGTTTTTCATGTGTTTGTTTTGAGGAAGTATATATATGATGAGTCTCATATTATTGATTGGGATGCTTTACAGGTGGAGTCAAATGGACAACTGGCTTTGGAGCCAATACATATTCTGGCTCGCAGGACCCTGGCCCTTCAAGGTGGAGAGCTGGACCAAGTTAAGTTCCAGTGGGATTGCTATGATGAGGTCACAAATTCATGGGAGGACACAACACAGATGAGAGATTAGTACCCCCATCTTTTTGATGAACTCCAGGAGGAAGTTCATGCCTAGGGGGGGAGGATGTGAGGTCCTATCCTGGCCCATCCTAATTTGACTTTCATTTTGACATTTGATTCATCAAGATGATACCTTGAGTATAGACATTTGATCTATTTTCGTTTACATATGCTATCATTGGGTGTTATGTGATAGTTGTTATAGATTCTTGTGGCGATCATGATTAGTTGTAATTTTATATATATACTTGTTTTGATTCCATGATTATCTATGATATATGAATTCTGCAATTCTGCATTGTTATGTTATCTTTCAGTATAATGAATATTGGTGAAATCATGACTCTATGATAAGTTTAATATTACATGCTTATTTGGAATATGTAATGTTTTATGAATGCAGATATATATGTATTTGTCAAGTTTAGATGTTACTATTCTATTTTTGAAATGATTATTAATGCAAGATTTTATAATGTACTGACATCGAATTTGAGTGTGCAGGAACATGGTCATGGTTGTAAGTCGGGGAAACAAGTTAAGATATAAGTGCAATCAGTTTGTAACCAAGGTCGACTCTAAGAAGAGTACAACCTCATCGTATCATGATTTATTTCGTAAACAAGATGCCTGTGTGTATATGGTTGACAATGTTTGAAATGTATGTTTGTAAGTAAATTTTAAATTTTATTTTTGTGAAAATGTATAAATGTATTTGCCCACAAGGCATGCCAAATGTGTTTGTGAAATGTGCTTTAGTGAGGTGTCACTTGACACCATGTTGATGAAGTGGCATGTTGAGTGGAGTATGGACCCCACCCCCTCTTTAGTTAGTCTTGAGCATTCCTAAGCTAGGTAGGTGGTTTAAGGGACCAAGAATTGTTGAAACCAATACTCCATTTTCGGATGCATGATTAATTGGGGTTTTTGAGAGGGTTTGTGGCATCCCAGGTTGTGGTTTAGGTTGAATTTTGGTGCCCCAAGACTAGTGCTTGGGTTAGGAGGCTTATTTCTTTTATTTTCACTTTACTAGGCCACTTTTATGCTTCTCCAAATGGGCAATTTTTGTTATGCACGAAAATGGAGATTGTTGTCTAGGAAGTCTCACCTTTGCATGTGTAAAAATTTATTTCCAAACCTTTAGGAAGGACAAGTGTCACCTTGTCTAGGTTCTAGAAACCTAATTGTTTTGGGAAGATAGTTGAGAGAAGAATGTTTGAATGACTTCAGGGGAGAGAGATTTGGGAAGAACACACTTGTTCATTTTGGCTAAGAGAGAGTTGTAGAGGGAGAGGAGAGGAAGATAGTTTTGGGAACTAAGTAGAATTGAGGATAACAAGCTTGGAAACAAAGAAAGCTCATCATCAACTCTTCAAATCAGCCATGCCTTAGGAGGAGGTTGGTGGTTTTCTAATTTGTGTTTATTTGAACATGCTTGAAAGAAATGAATTATGTGTAAATTGTAAATTGTTTTACCATGTGTGATTCTTTTATTGTTTGTTTCATTTTGAGATTTTTGTACCAATCTTTGTTGTTTTTTTGAATTGTTCATGTTATGGGTGTGCAAGTTTCACTCCTCATCCTTGGGAGGATTAGAGGAGAACTTGGGGTGAAGGGCCTAAGTTGGGATTTCCTTTTGTATGAGTACATGGTTGTATGGGCACCATGATAACCTACTTATGTTTGTATGGGGGTCATAAGGGAATTGTGATGCTCATGGATTTGAGCAGTTGGGATGGAAGTGCCTTGTGAAGGCTTGTATATCATGCTGTTATGATGTTTATTGTAAGTTAGGTGTCTCCATAAGGAAGATTCCACTTTCACCCATTTCATGGATTCTATGTTAGAGTCCTTTGTGCAAGCTTGGGTAGGGAGTAATATGTGAAATTCTATGTTCTAAATTTGTGTTAAATGTTTATGTTTTGTGTGGTGTGAGTGTATCCTATCCTATACTTGTTTCCCCAAGCTCGGGGGTGGCCATGTAATGGCCTAGACTGGGAGGTGAGCCTCCATGGCCATGTGTAAAAAGTCTTGTGATTGCAGGTTGCTTTCATGACTTGAAGAAGAAATCTCAGTTGAAACTTAAAGTCAAAGTTGGAAGTTGTAAAGATTGTGCAAGAGTGTATTTGATTGGGAGTTCTTGCTTCAATTCATTTGTGTTCTATAATAAGAGATTGTAATATTTATGAACTGGAAATTTGATTGGACATTTTAGTAGTTATTTTGGATTATGACCATTTTATTGATCTCTTGGATCAGTCCTAGAATCTATATTTATTATCTGCATTTTAAATTCAGTTCTCTATACAAATGTTAGATAGATTTGACATGAACTGGAAATGTTATTTCTATTTTAGTTGCTCTAAAGAAGATTGAAAAGTCTACAATTATGAATTTTTTATTAAATCAGTCCTAGTGTAATTGTGTTATAAAAAGATGCTATGAACAGAAAGGATAAATTCAATTCCATGCTATTTCAGTTATTAGATTTTCCTTGTTTGAAAGGCTAAAGTTTTTGTATCAATGTTATGTGATTCAAATGTTGATAAAGATCTCTTAAGTTATTTCTATGAATTTTTTTTCATTTAGCATCAATAAATTGAAGCCAAAAAGCCTGGGTCTATATTCAAAATTAATATTCAGATTTATTGTAAAATTTTCCTTGCAATGGAATAGTATGTTTAATGAAGCTTGGAAATTCTGCTTATTCAGTATGTTCATTATTTTCTGTAAAAGTTAAAAGAAAGACCTGTAAGCTCATATGCCATAGTTGAAAGAAATAAACATAATCAATATTAAGCTAGAGATTAGAAGATCATTTTAGAATAAGTATGAAGTATGACAGACTGAAACTATAGCTTAGAAAGGAAATTTAAAGCCTGAGTATATAAAACTGTTCCATATTATATTTGCATAAATTGTTGGAGAACTAAATCTGTTCTTATCAAAACCTGTTGTACATTTTCTAATTCTGTTCACAAGAGGAGCTGTTTAAAATTCAACCATTATGCCTACTGATATAAACGTAAATGATGAGAAGATAGTAACTAAACATAAATACATATTTTTGACAAGTACTTTATACAGAGACAAATGTTCTCTGTTCCTTTTTCTAAGTTAGTAAATTAAAGGTTTTTATTTATAAATATTATATATTTAAAAAAAAATATATAGCTTTATTAAATCATGCCACATTTCTGTACCTGTTATATTATATGATGTAATAATATATATTATATATTATACAAAAGAAGTATAATACATAATATATATATTAAAATATTATTCATAAATGATATATTAATCTAAAATAGAAATATTATATAATATAATATTATATATAATATACTATATAATGGAAATAGTATAGTATATAATAAATAATAATATATTACATTGTATAGTATTGCAGTTATAAAAAAATGATATAGAAATTAAATAAAAAAACTATATTATATATATTATATGTTATACAATGAATATTGTATAATATTTAATATAATAATATATATTATACCAATCGTAATGCAGTTTATTTATTTTTATAAAAAAGGAGATATCGCATACGGAATAGGGCCAAAGCCCCCCTTAAAACCTTGGATGCAGCATAGCACTGCTGTGACCCAAGGTCACAACATTGCCAAGGCACTGTCGTGGCCTTGAGCCATGACAGTCCCTGCCATGACTACTATCACAACAGAGACGTAGGTTTCTGCCGTGGCAATAGTCACGACAGTGACTGTTGCTGCCGTGCTGCTAAGCTTGAATCTAGAGGTCGGTTCCTCTTTAAAACCCTTCAAAAAATATTAAAATGTGAACAATGTTAAAATATAATGCATAAATAAATACGAACACCCAGTTCACAAAAAGAAAATCGTAACGCATTTTGTATAAATAATAAAACACCCAACAAGGTTAAAAAAAATGGCTAGATACCATTTTTTTTATGATAACTATTACATTTCAATCAGTCTGTACACCGGACTTTTAAACATAAACAATATTAGCTCAGAGAGCAGCTTCGCCATTTCTATGGCATGCTTACAGACTACATTTAATGGATCTGTAAAGTTTAAAAAAAAAAGAATAAACAACATATGATGATCTACCTGTTTAATAGAAAGAGATTCTCTTATGGATTAAGAGATCTCTTGTTGAAGATGATCATCATAACCCATCTCTTCTCTTCTTCCTTAGACCTGCACGACAAAGAAACATAATGAAATATTTTAGGGTTTGTAGAAGTTTTAATGAGGCCCCAAACCCTAGTTTCAAATTAGGGTTTGGAGTGCCCATTCTTTATTATATAATTTTATTAGCGGTTATGTTGTCTTTTATGAATTTAAACTTTGAATAAGTTGTGGCCATATTACTTTATTGAGCAAAGTGGGGAATAATTTATTTAGTGAAATGTAAATTTTGTTTCTTAAAGTTAGTGGTATGTTATGAGAGGAATCTTTTTGAAGGTTAGTAAATCTTAATATGTTCGTAGTTAATATTTACAGTTAGTTTTTCCTTCCGTTATAATTTATCATTAGTTAATTAAATTAAGATATGGATTTATTCTTAGTAAATTTTTGATTTGATGAAATGGCAAGTATTAAAAAGTTTATAATCGTTCTTTAATTGATTTATTATTTTTATTTTATATTTTTATTAAATATTCATAGAAATCTTAATTCTCATTTCTACATAAATGTTTATAAATAAATTTTAGAAATGTTAATTTAATATAATAATTAACATTTCTAACCTTAGTATTAATAGAATAGTTAACCTTAAGAATTATTAACTAGGAGAAGAAAACATAGTTTATATGAGAAATAACTAGGTTAATATTTGTTATTTTAATTCTAAATAAATCTATCCTTTAGTGAATTAATCCCACCTTAAGATTTCATAGGGGTAGACTCTATAAACCTTGTACATGATGAAACAATTGTTATATGATTTTTCCCTTTTAAAACTTCTTTCGTCTTACTCGTCGCCTAATGACTTCCATCGTGAAGGGGACAGAGGCAAGCCAGCACTTGCCTCATGATCCCCTAAGTGTCATTGGGTGACTCGCCTAAGCGAGCTAGTGATTCCAAAGCTTCATGTCGATGGGATTTTGTATAACTTAGTTGACCTAGGTGTATGTTATAGTTGTTTTAAATTTTTTTTTTTTGTTGTGTTTTTGCCCGATTAGTTTGGGCATTACACTACCGCTGAGTTAGAGTATGTGGCTGCTGCCATAAATTGTACATAGATTGTGTGGATGAAGCAAATGCTAAAGGACATTGGGGTAAGCTTTGAAGAGCCTGTTTTAATACATTGTGATAATACAAGTACAATAAACATGTCAAAGAATCTATTAATGCATTCTAAAATAAAAAATATTTCAACCAAATATCATTTCCTAAGAGACAAGGTTTCATAAAAGGAGGTTAGGTTTGAATACATCAGTACAAAAGAGAAGATAATAGACATATTCACTAAACCATTTCCAAAAGATTCTTTTGAGTATCTCAGAGGTATGCTTGGGGTGAAAAACCCTCCTTGTGAGAAATAGATGATGTGGGGATGCATCAATCTAGTGGTTATCAGAGATTTATCACTTTTTGGACTAGATACTTGGATCTACTCCTCAGGGGGAGTGGTCACAAGTGCATAACATAGCGTAATTGGGTGATCAAGCACCTAATTTGTTGTAGGCATGGAAATTTGAAAAAGCTACACCTTGCAAAGGTGGGATGTGTAGAGATGGAGAAGAAGAGCTTTGGCACCCTTTTCCATTAATGTCAAAGGGGGAGAGTTACAGGTGAAAAACCCTTACTATGTTAGGAGGAGCATTGAAGAGGATATTGAGAAGGTCATTTTAAAATAGATACTTTTGGGTTGATGGTTTTTCACATATGTTGCCATCAATGCCAAAGGGGGAGATTGTTAGAATTTTTTCTATTTGAGATGTTGATATTCATGTTTTGTCATTGATGTCAACATATGTTTCAGTTGGTTTCATCATGAGTCTCAAACAAATTGGTTATAACAGGAACATACAAGTCTGACAGTGCAGTATGGATAGTGTATGACGTTCCAAGGAACACAAGTTTATATTTTTGAAGCAGGAGGTGTGTAGACCTTATGTCTAAGGTTTCTGATCATTATCTAGTTTTTTTCATGATTTATGGATGATTTGGTGGAGATTGGTTACAATGTAGTAACAAAGGATTAAGATAGAGATGGTCTCTAATTTTTCAATATAGCTTAGATGCGAGTATGTATTGTAGTATGTGAGCTTGAGGATAGATAGAAGACACATGTGAGAATATTCTATGAGATTCTTGGGTCACTAGGATTGTATTTGCATTAGATGTGGCATGTGATCTTACAAAGACCTATTTGGGGCTGACGAGAGGAGATAACCTGTTCAAAGGGTTTCTAGTGTGGATTACAGATCTTGGCACACATTTGATGATTTTTATTTGTTGTATACTTGTTTAAGATACCATGTGTATCTTAGCAAGGGTCCATGTATTCATTTGTGCATTGGGGAAGTCCTAATAGGACAACCTGATTGCTTGTTGTAACTTGTATAAAGGAAAGTCCTTCCTTGGAGTGTTGTAGGCATGGTTTTAAGGGTTGCGAGCTTGTTGTTGTGAGGTCTACTGAATGTAGAGAATATTCATTGATCACTTCATTGGAACTATGTAGGAAAGCTTAGTTACTATAAGTCAGCTCATTACTATTATTGTATACTCTTATACATTTATTTGGATAGTGGATCCAAAAGGTGGGTTTAACCTTTAGAAGGTGGATTTAACCTTCACTTTGGGCATTTTTCTTTGGCACTGAGCCTACCTTTGTACAAAACTCTTTAAAAGGTTGTAAAGACTCCTAACAGGGTCTGTCCTTTAACAAGGACATGTATTGGATGTAATAATTGGCTCCTAATAGCGCTAGGTCTCCTAACATGGATGTAATATTTGTAGTGCATTATTTGTGACTTCCATCCCCACCAGGGTTTTTCCCTTAACAGGGTTTTCCTCGACAACAAATCTTTGTGTTAAGGTGTTCTAATTTTGTGGTGTTCTTGTGGTTATATTATTGTTTTAGTTTATTTAAAGTAATTAGATTAAAAGGATTTAAGTTTTAGATTTGGCACACAACTGATTCACCCCCCTCTCTCAGTTCTATTGGTGCATTTTTATTGCTAACATTCCTTTGGTCCATAACTTGGAAGGATTGATTAAACCTTTCCATAAAATATCAACACATAAAAATGAAATGCAAATCACTTTGGGTATGATAGAAGAATGCCAAGGCTTTGTGCATGATCAACTCACTATAGAGTAATTTTGGGCCATCCAATGAAGAAGGAAGCTTCATTGAGAGAGTTTAGAGTGCTTACGAGGATAAGATGTTTTCAAGAGTAGGAGAGCTATTTTTAGTATATATTTTAGAGAGTTTTCTTTTAGCTAGTTTTACTAACCTCTTACCCAAACTTTATTTATATTATTTCTTTTTGTTTTACAATACTTTATTTCATTTTTATTAGACTTTAGTTTATTTTTAGTGGGATAGATTTAAAGAGATGGATTTTAAGACTATTATATGATTATCCTAACTCCAAAAAATATCATTTTATAAACTAACAAATATGTGCTTTGTGTACAATATTTTTTTAATGATAGTGGATGCTATGCTTACATAACGGAAATTATTTGTGAAGCATTCATTTTGAGTTCCATGTACTTGTGATCAATGAGTTTAGATATTTTTTTTTGAATTGAAAAGTGAAGAATGGTGCCAAGCTTTGTAGGCATTATGATTTATCTAAGTAGTATCTTTTAGTGTAACACTAGATATTTAATTTCTGAAAGTTTAGTTTGGTTTATTTTTATAGTAAAAACTCCAGATAATTTTTGTCCATATTAACATGTAGCCTAAAAAGGTAGATTTATTATTTCTGTGGTTTTTATTTTAAACTGGTCATTTATTTAAAAAAAGTTGTGACTTGGATACAACACAAGGAGAATGAATACCATATGTGGATGTATCCAACATTGCCAAATTTATGATTTACTATTGGATGTGTAGTCCATGCCTTATTAGAACCATATTGTATCCATATCCATGCTTGGTATGTTCGTATGCATGCCTAAGCTAGGGGTGCCAAGCCCTACAAGACTAGTTTTGGAAGTAAAGGATAAAGAAAAACTCTGGGAAATAGTCCAGTTCAATAAAGTAGGCACTCAACTAGAGGGTTTTTTAGCCTTTGGAAATGAGGATTGATGTTCAACACTAATATCTAGTCTTCACTTAAATCAGTATTCTATGCAAATAGAATTTAGTCTAATTCTATTGCATGGTCACAAAATGTATGTCCTACTCAATACTCTTGTAATGAGGTGTTCCAACAAGTTCAAATAGTTAGCTATATTCATAATCATAAAAATCAGATAGCTGGAGGTAATTTTTATGTAAAATTGATACTCTCTACATAGTTTTGGAAGTGTTTCTAGTCAGATCAAGTCTTGTTAGACTTTAAAAAGTTATCTCAAGCCTTTGTCTATGGGATATGAAACAAAAAGTTGAAAAATATTCCTAGAAACAAAAACTGGTACTATGCTTGTTATAATGAAGATGATAGGAATAGTAAGGATGATCAATTAATGAAAAATAAAAGAAAAACATAAATATTTATTCAATTAGAGAAATGTATGGGTGATCCTTGTGTTTTTCCCATATTTGAAAGGAATATCTTCATAATTGTCACCAAACTATTTCAAAAAATACAAAAAATTGTAGTAGAATTTGGGATGCATATGCATTGGGTCCAACTAGCATTTCATTTATTTTAGGAAAAATTCTTCAATCTATGAGATAGACACAAATTCTCACATCATCCCTCATAGAAAAACACATTATCCTAACTCCCCTTTTAGGATCAACCCACTCCTCTTTATACCTTTCCAAGTGACCTTCAATGGTCAGACCTATTCCTCTTAGGTCTCTCTATCTTCAACACAATTCAAAACCTTTTCTCTTCATAAATCAACCTGTTGTTGCCTAAATAGTGCACCCCTATTGAGTAAACTCAAGCCTATCGGTGAACATGGGAAAGCCTCCTTGATTGTGGGCTCATTGATTGGAAGCTAACCTCCAGAGAATGATAGTTCTTATGGTACTTCATCTAAAACTAGCCTAACTAAGATTCTTTGCAAAGGAAAAGGGTTATAAGGATGCATAAAAGTGAAATTTAAATCCTAAATGGTGATGCACCAAAACTTGAATCTTTGAGACTGACCAGATAAACAACACACAATAAAACTTGTGATGAAAATCTCCCCTACACAACTCAATAACACATAAACTTTGCAACAATAATTTATAAGAAGGCTAAATGACAGTTCCTAAAAGGAGGATAAATTCCTCACAATTCAAAATTGATTAAGCACAAATCACAATCTACAAAGACTATATACTTCTACAAAAGACATCAATAAGAGATACAAAAGAAGATAAAAGAGAGATGGAAAGAGCTAAAAATTACATCTAGAAGGTGTTTCAAATGTGTATAATCTCTTTGAAATGGGTTACAAAAACCACTTTGCCTCTGTCAAGAAATTAAGAAAATTTACAAAACAACAAGCCAAAGGGAAGAAGAACTCTTTACAAATGAGCCTTCAGCTCATACTTATGCTTTTTCAAAATTGAACTGCACCCCAAAAATAGTAAAAACTTCAGGGTCAAATGTAGTCAGAACCGGTCATAGGAAACATACATTTTCTTGTATTCAAAGACACACTATACTACTTGCAATTGATAAACACTTGCATCAAATGATGAAAGTGATCCACTGCATGCTTGGAATAGATAGTTATATCATCAAGTTATATTAGCACAAAATTTGCTAATACACCCTTAAAAACTATTTCCCTTGCCTTTTGGAATGTAGAACTTGCATTATTTATCCAAAATGATATCTTACAATAAGTATAGATGCTCCATTTAGTAGTGAATGTTGTCTTATATTGGTTTGATTTCAAGACTAGGATTTGGTTGTAACTCGAATAAACATCTAGAAAGGGGAACCTCTTTGAACTACTGAACCTAGATCAGATTTTATCCATGGAAGGAATGGGATGGTGATCCTTAAGAGAAGACTTATTAAGGTCCTTAAAGTCTACACATAATATGATTTCTCCATTCTTCTTTCTCACAGGAACATAATTAGCTACCTAAGAGGAGTGCTTAATAGGAAAAATAATATTAGCCTCTATAAGCTTGGATAGCTCTTTCCTCATTAAGGGTTCAATCCTAGGATTGATTCGTCTCTATTTTTTCCTAAAAGGATTTTTATCAAAATTTAACTTTATGGTATGTTGGGACAAGTTTGGGTAAAAAATATTTAAGTCTTGATATGTCGAAGCAATAACATCATTAAATTCTTGACACAAATTAATGAAAACTTCTTGTCTAGTCTCAGAACATACCTTTCCTAAGTTAAGAGTCCTTCCATAAACAATGGTGACAAATTTGTAGTCATCCATTTTTGTAACTAGATTATGACCTTTTCTTCTTACCTGATCATCAGATTTGAAGATACCCTCCAAGGTGACTAAACATTTGGGTAACTTGTTGGGATTTATTTTCATAATCTGATTTCCATATTGGTTTTGCAACATAGACTGATTTTTAGAAGAGAACTTTGCTTCAGTTTGTATAAAATTGACAATTTGCAAATTAGAATAAAAAACTTGCCAATTTGTGTGATTATCTAAGACAATAGGCCTTACAACAAGTTAGATATATTGTTTCTTCACATCTGCAACATGCTCTAGTATGTCATAATGAGCACCCACTACTACAAGTCTATCAACATGTTTATTCTAATTTCTAGGAACACTTTGAAAGTTGAAAGCTTGAAAAGCCTCAAGTAGATCCCAAACTATGTTTGTATGATTTAAAAAGTCCATTATTTGTAGTTCATTCTAATTCCTAATCTAATTAACAACCAACTCACTACCTCCAAATACTTGTAATGATTCTATGCCTCTTGTTTGTGCAAGTTGGAGACCTTGAATCAAGGTTTCATACGTGGCTAAATTGTTAGTGCAACTAAAATGAAGCCTAAAAAAAGTAGAATTTTTCCAATTTTGGAGAAACAATCATTACACTAGCACCTGAACCATTTTGTTCCTTGAGCTATCAAAGAACATATTCCAAAAACCATTAGTATCTTCATGCTCTTTCATGAGATTGAGAATGGGAGCATCCTCCTCATGTATACAATAGGTTCCAAGGTTTTTCTCTTTAGATTCTTGTACTAGATGAAATTGAAAAGCATTAGCTCAATCATCTAAGAGATAATTAGGAACATCTTGTCACAAGTAGTGGTTTTCGTTGCACAAAAAGATCGACCTGTTAATGCTCGATACAACCACTAGACTTATAGAAGACCCATGACATGGTTAAGCCATGTCACAAATCCCGAGGGGAGCGTTGACCAGTTTTCCAACAATCTCCCCCTCAGCATTACCCAAGGGGATTCAAACCTGTGACCAAGCTCTGATACCACTTGTTACAATAGTGGTTTCTGTTGCACCAAAAGATCAACCTATTAATGCTCGATACAACCACTAGAATTATAGAAGACACAAGAGGAGGTTAAGCCATGTCATGAATCCAAAGGGGAGCGCTAACTAGTTTTCCAACACATCTACCAAGAGAGTAGCAATTTCATGGATTATGCATTCTTCTTCTTTCTCATGGAGTGTGTAATCCATGTTTATGGGGCTAGGTGTATAAGGCTCTATGTGATTGAGATCCAATGGATCTACCTTTATGGAGGCCTTTTTTTTCATATATGGTCCTAAATAACATGTAAGACAAATAAAATGCAATATAGACACCTATCTTGGCAGTGAAGTCCCTGGAAATATAAAGGGAAAAGTGTATAGGGAGATCGATATTTGATATGTTTTGTATGGCAGTACAACTGAGGCACAAATTTAAGGCCAATTTGATATATTTTAATACTCATACTATTTAGATAGAAGTACCATCCAATTGAACAACCCCTCTAGTCATAGGCTCATATTTAACACCTAGAAGGACAACTACCTTCTTTGGCATGACTGAGCTACTAGCTCCTGATTCTATTGAATACAATTGTGAACTAGTTTTTCTCCTATGACTAAAGAGAGATAAAAATGGGGAGGTTTATCTTTCTTATTTTTATTTTCCTCCCTTTTGGGTTGCACAAGAATTGTTCTTTATTTGATGTTCCAATTTTTGTTGATGGCCTTCTTTGATCATTTATAGTCTTCAACTCTTCTTATAGAAATTTTGATTGAGGTGGAACTGAGATGACATCCCACATATATATAAGAATGCTAGTCTTCTTCATATGATCTACAATATTGAAATGAATATTTTTTTGGCTTGATAGGACCTTTAGTAACTATAGGGTCTAATTTTTTAAATTGGGTAGCTTAACACTTCTTTGGCTTCTTTCTTCTCTGGTGTGTATTCTAATTTTGTAATGGGATACTAACATCATGTTGTATACCCATTGATGTAGTAGATGCAACTACCTCTGAAGTTGAAGATCTATTAGAAGGAGGTGAAACATTATCCATTTTTATTCTCTTTCTCCTAGTGTTATGAGGTATGCTATCATTCTCTGATGGTTGACACCACAAAATTCTTCCTGTCGCCAAATCACAAGAGAAGAACCCCCTTGGTGTTGGGGTTGAAATCCAATAATGGATTGATTTGTGTGATAGTGTTGTCCTGATGTTGTTGGTTCCTCTTGAATGGTTAGATTCTGAGATAGTTATTCCCTTTTTCAAGTACACTAATCATAAGAATGATTGCAAGTAGCACACCATTCTTTCCCTTGAAAAATATTTTTTTGTGTAGGGACAAGAGTCCTTACTGTATTGTTATTTCTATTTGAAGAGGAAACATTATTTAAATGCCTATTTTGGCTACATGAACCTTGTTCTTTATTTTATGGCTTATTGAATGAAGAACTTTGACGGTGAGGGTGACAAGGCCTACTACCTTGAGCTTGTTTCCTCTCTAGTGTCACTACTTTGTTCCCAATAGTTTGTAATCTGAGATTAAAATCATGTTTCATAGTTTCTTCTCTTACATAATACTTTTCATCATGATTTTGATCTCATCTAACTCATTAGAAGATGTAGAAGTTGGTGGAGAAATAATAAGAGGCTGACTTGTAGTTACAATAGGAATAGGAGCCACCATAGGTTGATGTTTAGGCATCTCTAGAAATAAAGGCATCAACTGTTGGATACAATTGTCTAAAGGACATTGTTGGATTAGCTATGTGTTGTCTTTGATGTCACACAAATGTCATATCAATTATCACTCCCAGTATCTACCGAGTTCAGTCGGTCAGCTAAGCAGTTCTTAGTATCTACCAAGTTCAGTCGGTCAGCTAAGCAGTCCTCAGTATCTACCGAGATCAGTCGGTCAGCTAGGCAGTTTTTAGTGTCTACCAAGTTCTCTTGGGTGTCTAAAGGAAACTTGACAGGATAACAATGTTAACTGAGCCTCCTCAGTTATTGAAGGAAAATTAGTGGTTACTGAGCTCTCTCAGTCTCCAAAGGATGTTGCAAATTTCACTGTGGTTACCAAGTTCTCTTAGTCACCAAAGGAAATCTTTTTAGGATTAATGTTTACCAAGCAAGGTCGGCCCTTTCAAAGAATTTTGTTATTACAGTTTGTTTATCCCAGCCGACTGTTATAATAATTATTAGTGCCGACTTGACAATCTAAATGATTATGAAATGGCATATATATATATATATATATATATATATATATATATATATATATATATATATATATATATATATATATATATATATATATATATATGTATATATATATATATATATATGTATATAGAAGGTCAAATGGTGAATAAGAGATATACATCATGCAGAAATCATTTTGAAGAAAGGTGTGTGTGAATTTTGAAGGATGGTTAGATATCCTTGAGGAGTAGAAAAGATTTAATTGATCAGTAAGGATCTAGTGAAATAGAACAAAGATCTATATTCAACAATTCAGTTGCAGGTTATTTCATTGTTACTCTCTAGCAATTGTAGCAGTGATATCAAAATCTCTTAACCAAGTTTGTTTAACAACCATTTTGTAAATCCTCTAACAAGGTAACAGTTCTATTGAATTGTTTCAAGACCTCTTACAAGGCCACTCCTAGTAGGGTGATTAAATCCTCTAACAAGGTCACACCTAACAGTGTGTTTTGTAACCTTTTATCGGGTTGGCTTCTAATCGGGCATCACTTCAGAAGAGTGAAAAATAGTAACTAGTTACATTGGTGGTTTTTCTCATATAGGGTTTCCACGATAAATCTAGTGTCTCTTGTGTTCATGTTATTTTCTTTATTCATGTAAGTTAATCAGTGATGAATGCTTAATAACAGTTTAATTATTACACATTTCAAGGATCAAGTTTTTAGCATTTCTCTGTATATTTACCGAGTGGCACAGTAAAAAAATTGTTAAGATATTTAAGGGATCAGTGGAAATATTTTGTGGTTAACTGATTCACCCCCCCTCTCAGTTACTACATCTATATTTCCAACAATTGGTATCAGAGCTTTTGGTGCTTGCAGGAAGGGTTTCAAGGACCTAAGCTAAAGATCAGGATGTCTTACAAAAGAGAAATTCCAAGGCTTAATAGAAATAACTTTTCAGCATGGCAAGGTCTCATGAGATTACATCTAGCTTCCATTGGTGATTCAGGATGCAAATATATTGATCAAGAATATACAATTCCTACTGGCACATTAACTGTTGAAGACATTGTAGAGAAGAAGAACCATAACACTATGATGATAGACATTGCATCAGCTCTTAGCTATGAAGAAATTGATGAAATCAAAGACTGCACAATTGCTCATGAAATGTGGAACAAGCTGAAGAAAATCTATGGCGGTGATGACAATGTGAAGAGAGCCAAAGTAGAGAGCCTAAGAGGACAGTTTGATCAAATGAAAATGAGAGAAGAAGAAAACATTGCAAAATATGTTGAAAGGATCAAGACAAGTGTTAGTGCAATCAGAGCTTCTGGAGGAAAAATTGATGATGAAACAGTTATAAGTAAGGTTCTTAGAACATTACTCCCTATTTATGCAATAAGAGTTTCTACTATTCAAGAAAGAAGATGTGAAGAAAATCACAATATAACTTTGGATGCCTTAGTTGGAAGATTGACAGCCTTTGAATTGGATAACTATGACAACTATGTTCCAACTTCTAAAAATATTGAATCAGCTTTTGAGGCCAAACTTTCACTCAAGAAAGGGAAGACAATACAATTAGAAAGTGAAGAAGAATCAGAGGAAAGTTCTGATAGTGATCTTGAAATTATTGAAGCATTACTTGCAAAGAAGTATTCAAGAGGCAAAGGAAAATACAGAGGTAAAACTCCTTTAATCTATTTTTCATGTGAAGAAATTGGTCATATTGTAGCTAGGTGTCCAAACAAGAAAAGCAAAGATGAGAAGAAAAATTACAAGTACAATGACAAGAAAAATTTCAAATCATTCAAGGATAAAGGTAAGAAAACATGTTTCTTAGCTAAAGATTCAAATGATAGTGAAGAAGAAATTGTTTTCATTGCTATAAAAGATGAATCTGATAATGATGAAGATGAGATGGCACTTATCTCTCATATAAGCAAGAATGATACATGGATTATAGATAGTGGATGTTCACATCATATGACTGGTGACAGGACCAAGTTTGAACACTTTGAAAACTTTGATGGTGGTAATCTAAGGTTTGGAAACAATGAACCCTGTTGTATAAAAGGAAAGGGATGAATTTCATTAACCAAAGAACTTATATGTGATAATGCATATTGGGTCAAAGGACTAAAGCATAATCTTCTAAGTGTAGCATAGCTAATCAATATTGGATTCAAGGTTGAATTCATGAATGGCAAAGCAAGACTACTGGATGACAAAGGAAAACTGATAGGATCAGGCAAACAAACCAAAGGTAACCTGTTTTATCTTGATCTTGGTGATTACTCATGTTTTATTGCTCAAATTGAAGAAAGTTAGTAATGGCACAAAAGGTTATGTCATGTAAATTTTGACAACATGATGAAAATAAGCAAATTCAAGAAAGTAAGAGGTATTCCTACTTTGAAGAAACCTGATGTTGGTCTATGCAAGAATTGTCAAATTGGTAAAATGGGAAAGTCTAGTTTCAAAAGTAAAAACTATCAGTCTGAAGATATTTTGGAAATTGTGCATACTGATTTATGTGGACCTATTGGAATTGAGAGCTATACCGGAGAAAAATTCTTTATTCTCTTTGTTGATGATTATTCTAGAATGATGACTGTTATGTATTTAAGAGAAAAGTCTGAAGCATTTGAGAAGTTCAAATGGTATTTAGCAAGAGTAGAAAAGGAAACAGGAAAAAGAATAAAATGCTTGAGATCAGACAGAGGTGGTGAATTCATCTCCCATGAATTCAATAATTTCTGCATTGAAAGAGGAATCAAAAGATAGGTATCAGCCCCGAGAACTCCTGAGCAGAATGGAATAGCTGAAAGAAGGAATAGATCTATCATGGACTGTGCAAGGACTCTAATGATTGAAAAGAACATTGCTATGAAATACTAGAAGGAAGCTATCAGCACTACAGTTCATACCTTGAACCGAGTACAGCTGAGAAAAGACACATTCAAGACTCCATATGAGCTATGGTATGGCTACAAACCAAATGTAAGTTACCTAAAAGTATTTGGTAGTAAATGTTACATCTTGAAAGAATCTAGAAAAGGAAAATTTGATGTAAAAAGTGATGAAGGAATATTTTTGGGATATTCTTGCAAAAGTAAGGCATATAGATGTCTAAATTTGTCTACTCACAAAATCATAGAAAGTGCACATGTGAGAATTGATGAGTTTACAGAAAAGATTGAAGAAGAAAGAAAAAAGGAACCAGAGGACTACATAAAATTTGTTTACATTGAACTTGATACATTGCCAGACACATGTAAGGAGACTACATCTATCGAGCCCAGTACAGTAATCGAGTCACAAGAAGAAGTTCTAACCGAGTCACAAAGTACCGAGTCTCAGTCTGAAGCTATCGAGCAAGTATCTACCGAGCCCAAGCAATCTGAACCTGAAGATGAAGAAGATGACAATGTAACTCATTCATGAAGCAAGGAACCTGTAATAGCCAAGTACGTCAGAAAGCATCATAAACCAGATCAGATTATTAGAAACAAATTAGATGGTACTATGACAAGAAGTAAACTAAAAGGTACATGTTTATTTGCTGATTTTGAACCTAAAAATGTCAAAGATGCATTAGAAAATGAAAGTTGGATTGAGGCTATGAATGAAGAAATAGATAAAAAAGAGAAAAATAAGACATGGACTCTTGTACCTAGGCCTAAAGATAAAAATGTAATTGGGACAAAATGGGTATTCAGAAATAAGTTGAATGAAGATGGTCAAGTATCAAGAAACAAAGCAAGATTGGTATGTAAAGGATATTCTCAAGAAGAAGGAATAGATTATGGAGAGACTTTTGCTCCTGTTGCAAGATTAGAAGGTGTGAGGACTTTACTTGCATATGTAGCACATAAAGGATTTAAGGTATATTAGATGGATATCAAATCTGCTTTTCTCAATGGTATTCTTGAGGAAGAAGTCTACATTGAGCAACCTGAAGGTTTTATTGATCCAGACAAAAGAGATATGGTCTACAAATTACACAAAGCATTGTATGGTCTGAAACAAGCTCCTAGAGCATGGTATGAAAGATTACATAACTATCTTACTCAAATTAATTTCAAAAGGGCTAATGACAACAACAATTTATACATCAAAGAAGGATCAGATAACAAAATTGTTTTGGCAGAAATATTTGTGGATGATACTGTGTTTACAGGAAATGATGATCAGTACAAAGAATTTTCAGAGCTTATGAACAAAAAATTTGAAATGTCTATGTTTGGTTAGATAAAATTCTTTGTTGGACTTCAGATTCAGTAGAACAAAAATGGTATCTACATTACTCAGTCTAAATATATCAGGGAAATACTTAAGAAATTTGGTATGGAAGATTCAAAACTAGTTGGTACACCCATGTGTACTGGACTGAAGCTTACCAAAGATGATGATTCAAAAGAAGTAGATTAGACCTTATACAGATCAATGATTGGAAAATTACAGTATGTAGTACACACAAGGCCTGATATTGCCTTAGCAGTTTGAATAGTGGTAAGATTCTCGGCTAAACCCAGAGAAAATCACATGATGGCAATCAAAAGAATGTTGAGGTATTTAAGGGGAACTGAAGATTATGGCTTGTGGTATAAATTTGGAGGCAATCTGGATTTAAAAGTGTTTACTGATGCTAATTGGGTAGGAAACATTGATGACAGAAAGAGTACAAGTGGTGGTGCATTCTTTCTTGGCAAGAGGTTAGTATCTTGGACTAGTAAAAAGAAAAAATGCACATCCCAATCCACAGCAGAAGCAGAATATGTTGCTGCAGCAGTAAACTGCTCTAATATTATATGGTTTAAACAGCTTTTGGAAGGCATGAAGGTTGAGATCAAAGAACCAGTTGTTATGTTTTGTGATAATACAAGTGCAATAAATATTTCAAAGAATCTAGTAATGCATTCCAAAACTAAGCACATTGTAATTAAATATCACTTTGTCAGAGAATTGGTGCAGGACAAGGAAATCAAATTGGAATATATTCATACAAAAGAACAAATTGCAGATATCTTCACCAAACCACTACCTAAGGATGCATTCTTGTATCTAAGAGGCAAGTTAGGGGTCACTCCCCTGTCTGAGGTTCACTAAATAAAGTTTTAGTCATGCATCAACCAGAACATGTTGAAGATCAATTAGTTGATGCAGCATAGTCAGGGAATCATTGCATATGAATCAATACATAAGGTACATTGATATTTACCAAAACTGTGTTAATTATCTTTGGCATATGTTGTCAACAAGGGAGAGTTTGCTATCATTTCAAGAAATTTCTAAGAAGAATAATTTGAGAAGTTAAGAGGGAGAGTTCTCAGTCAGAGAAAGAAGGTTGAAGATGATGGGAATCAGAATGAAGCTAAGGATATGCTTCTTACTCTTGGTTTCTCTGTGAAATTTCATTGTGCTATGACATGTTGTGTTGCCATCAATGCCAAAGAGGGAGATTGTTGGATACAATTGTCTGAAGGACATTATTGGATTAGCTATGTGTTGTCTTTGATGTCACACAAATGTCATATCAATTATCACTCCTAGTATCTACCGAGTTCAGTCGGTCAGCTAAGCGGTTCTTAGTATCTACCGAGTTCAGTTGGTCAGCTAAGCGGTTCTTAGTATCTACCAAGCTCAGTCGGTCAGCTAGGCAGTTTTTAGTGTCTACCAAGTTCTCTTTGGTGTCTAAAGGAAACTTGATAGGATAACAGTGTTAACCTAGCCTCCTTAGTTATCGAAGGAAAATTAGTGGTTACCAAGCTCTCTTGGTCTCCAAAGGATGTTGTAGAATTCACTGTGGTTACCGAGTTCTCTCGGTCACCGAAGGAAATCTTTTTAGGATTAATGTTTACCGAGCAAGGTCGGCCCTTTCAAAGAATTTTGTTATTACAGTTTGTTTATCCCAGCCGACTATTATAATAATTATTAGTGTTGACTTGACAATCTAAATGATTATGAAATGGAATATATATATAGAAGGTCAAATGGTGAATAAGAGATATACAGCATGTAGAAATCATTTTGAAGAAAGGTGTGTGTGAATTTTGAAGGATGGTCAGATATCCTTGAGGAGTAGCAAAGATTTAATTGATCAGTAAGGATCTAGTGAAATAGAACAGAGATCTATATTCAGCAATTCAGTTGTAGGTTATTTCATTGTTACTCTCTAGCAATTGTAGTAGTGATATCAAAATCTCTTAACCGAGTTTGTTTAACAACCATTTTGTAAATCCTCTAACAAGGTAATAGTTCTATTGAATTGTTTCAAGACCTCTTACAAGGCCACTCCTAGCAGGGTGATTAAATCCTCTAACAAGGTCACACCTAACAGTGTGCTTTGTAACCTTTTACCGGGTTGGCTTCTAATCGGACATCACTTCAGAAGAGTGAAAAATAGTAACTAGTTACATTGGTGGTTTTTCCCATATAGGGTTTCCATGGTAAATCTGGTGTCTCTTGTGTTCATGTTATTTTCTTTATTCATGTAAGTTAATCAGTGATGAATGCTTAAGAACAATTTAATTATTACACATTTCAAGGATCAAGTTTTTAGCATTTCTCTATATATTTACTGAGTGGCACAGTAAATGATTTGTTAAGATATTTAAGGGATCAGTGGAAATATTTTGTGGTTAAATGATTCACCCCCCCTCTCAGTTACTGCATCTATATTTCCAACATCAACGACCTTAGAGATAACTTAACTACTTGAATTAGGAAATTATTGTTGGAAAGTGAGTAGTATATGAATGTGTATATGTTTTCATTTATGGTAACACATATCTCATCAATGGTTTCTTGGAGTGGAAACAAGTTTTGGATAAATAGTCAAGTGAAAATGTCTAAGTAGAAAGTTACTTTGCAGGGTATAGTCAAGTTGTTTGGTCTTCAAGCATGGGATATTAATTGTGATGACATGAGAGATTGGATATATGATGTATGAGAAGTATTAAATCTTCTTTCATGGTCTCCTAATTTTTGGTTTCGTTTGGAAAGAGTTACAGGTTGGTGAAGACATGTGAATATAGTAAACATGGCATATCAGTGGACATAGCGTTCGAATATGTAAAGTAATTTATTTTATTGTTCTAAATCATGGTTTATGATAGGTCCTCACCTATCTTGGTGGATGAATGGTGACGTGTTTATTATTTCATTATGGAACAAGTTTGGAGACATATTTTGTGAATAATTAGTGTGCCGACTGAGAAATAAACTTGATCATATATATATATATATATATATATATATATATATATATATATATATATATATATATATATATATATATATATATATATATATATTTGTGTGTTTGTGTCTGTGAACCTTTTGGGCTCCATGGAAAAAAAGGTGTGTTATGTATGTATGGATAATGGAAGAGTAAGCAAAGATTCTATGGTTATTGTTGTGAGATTCAATTGGAAGTACTTGAGCATAGAAGATGCTACTAATATTCACTTTTTCTATTGTATAACTTATTTTGTAATCTAGATAATATGTCTTTGTAGATTAGTGAGCTCCATTGTATCACCCCTAACAAGGTTTATCCTTTAATAGGGATTTGTGATAAATGTAACATTAAGCTCCTAATAGGGATACATATCCTAATAGGGACATTATACTCTTAGTGCATAATTTGTGGGTACCATCCCCACTAGTGTTTTCCCTTGGTCAGGGTTTCCTCGATAAAAAATCATGGTGTTATGAGTTATTTTCTTTGTGTGTATGTTCTTATTATTTCATCTATTGCACTGTCAAGTTTCAAATAGTTGAGATTAGTTAGAAGTGTTGCAACACTGATTCACCCCCTGTCAATATTTCTTGATCCTAAAAATTAGTATCAAAGCTTGTGGCCCTTGCAGAGAAAGCCTAACAAATTAAGGGAGATCCTAATCGATTCAAGTAGCTTGAAAGAAAATTTTGAGGTAGCACTTGAGGACTTGGACAAGGATAACACTGATAATATGGAATTAAGGTTCAAACTAAGAAGAGATGAATATTACATCAAGAGGCTTAAGGTGAAGCTTTAACTCTCAAGGAACAAAAGGAAAGAACTCATAGAAAAGATGCAAGAGGAACTTGAAAATGGTTCGTCAGATCTGATTGAACAACATAAGAAGGAAAATGAGGCATTGAAACATGAATGTGAAGTTACTAAATTTAGAAAGAGAAAGATGGAAAGATCAGACTTGAAGAGGTCTTGAAGAGTACAAATGTATAGATGGGGAGAATGTAGCTAGAAATCAATGATGTCAAAACTAGGTATCAAGAATTGGAGAAGTACAATATCATCATTAAGGAAGAGCTTGTGGAGACAAGGAGCCATATTGAAAAAATTCATGTGAGCAGTGATAAAATTGATGAGAAGCTAGAGAGACAAAAACCTAAAGGTGACAAGACAGGAGTTGGCTTCAATGAAGCTGAATGTTCCAAATCTTAGGAGGAGAAATCAGAAGACAAAGAAGAGTAGGCACCAAATTAGGATGAAGAACCTAAAGAGAAGATCACTCCTTTCAAAGAGAGATGTTTTGAATGCAACAAATTTGGTCACATGAAGAAGGATTAAAAAGGTAAGAGTGCTCCTAAATATTTTTATAGCTATTTCTTTAATTGGTGGGCATATGGACATAAAAGAAATGAATCTAGGAAACTAGATGAAAGAAGGAAGAAACA